>OZ012737.1:576479120-576965105 GCA_963859935.3 Lathyrus sativus
GTTAGGATTTTAACAGTGTTAGTGAGTGAAGTTGACAAGGTGACTTAGTTAGAGTTTTAACAGTTAGAGGTTAGCTTAACTGTTAGTTAATTAGTTAGTTTGAATTATTTGGTTAGGAACTGTGAAATGGCATTTAACCTTGGTAATAAATAAAAAGTGTCAGTGATAGTTATAACTAGAAATTAAAGGTTAGTTAATTTAGATGTTAGAAGTTAGTAGTTTAGGGTTATAATCAATTAATTTGAAGTAGAGGTTAGCTTAACTGTTAGCTAACTGGACTGACTGTTAGAAAAGTTAGCAATTAGTTAGTTAATTAACTAACTAATTATGTTAGAGCAAGCTACTGAAAATGCTAATAGGAATTAGGTTATACAATTAGTAAAAGGGAACTAATTAGATCTTCTTGGTTAATGACATGATTAGAATGCTTAGGGTAATGTTAGTGGTTTGTGCAATTAACTTGGAAATTGGTCTTAGTAACTAAAGGCAAACTGGTTAATGGCTTGGTAATTAGAGAAATTGTTGGAGAGTTAAGGGTTGGTTGCAAGTATATGTGATGTTAGTTACATTTATTTAGCTATTAGTTAAATCATGGCTAACTTGGAGTGTAGGTTAGTGGTGTGTTAACATTTGGTAAGAAAATTAGCAACTAATTAGGCCACTTGGGGCAGGTATATGTGGTTTGTAAATAACTTAGGGTAGTGGTTTGGACATATGCTAAACTGGCTTAGACAGTTAGCCTAACAATTAAGATTAGGGCAATGTGTCTTATGGTTTGCATTGCATAATGGATTAAGGCTGGCAGTAAGTTAACTTGGAACATACTTTGTGTCTTAGTCAGCTAACAGTTAGGGTGAGGGCTTGATAGTTAGTAGGCATAATGACTTGGAAAAGTTTAGTGATGATGATGATGTGTATGAGGACTTTTGCCATGTGAATTGCTAAGGAAATGGGATTTTTAATTGCATATTAGATGACATAGCATAATAGTAAGAATGATTTATTTTGGATCATTGGGTGAATTGAATTAGGTCATTGTGGCTTTCTCATGTGTGTATTGGTATGTATTGCTATGAGATTGTGTATGGATGATATGCGTGATGTAACGTTGATTGGCTTAAATGTGTATTGTCATGACTTAGTATGATGGGATTGGCTATGCATGAAAGCTTAGGTGTGTTTGTATGTGTGGAATGACCTTGTCTTTATATGTTTTGAACCATGATAGTTAGGTGGATTAGTAGGATGTGTATGTATTGCTTTGGCATGGTAGGCTTTTAAACTATGCATTTAGATGTGTTGTTGAATGCCTTATGTTGTGATGATATGGTTTGTGTGAGTTGTTGATGTGTGTATGACAAAAGAGACTTATGCAATTAGTTATGTATGCTTTTATTGTTGTAAGGATGGTTGTTGCAAGCTTGGCATGATGAAAACATAAAGTCTTGGTCATGGCATGTTCAGATGAAGCTTGGAATGTGGAACTTCAACATGAAGATGATGAAGATTTGGAGCCACAAATGGAAGATAATAAGGATGAAGAGAAAGTAGTGGTCTTAGAGTTCAGTTTGACTTTGATCAACTGTTTGAGGAAAAGTCAAATGTAGGTCAAAAACTAGGGTTTCTCGTGTAATTTGCATTTTGATCCTTTGTAATGTATTCTTGTGATTTTGAATATGGATTTGACCTTGAATGTACAACTTGTAACTTATATCCAAGAAAAGCACTTTCCCATCCATTATCATAATTTGAATATTTTTGGAATTTTGAATCTTTTGATTTTGAATTGAAATGCCTTAATAAAGAGAACAATGACCCATCCATAACTAGCCATGTAAAATCCTTATAAGAAATTGGTCAACACAAAGTCAACTTTTCATAGTTGGCTTTGTTGACCAAAAGTCAATATTGTGTAAATGGCTTCCTAAATTTCCTTGTTTATGATGTGTAACAATATAACTACTATGCCTTGACCAAAATTGGGAATCTGAAAACTTAAGCCAATAAAAATCAACACCCAAGGTTAACTGTGCCAAAAAAAAAACCTAAAACACAATGATCCCACAAGCTTGTTTCTCAAGTACACACCATAAAAACCATGATCCATGAATGTTAATAGCATCTTTGGCATAATTCAATGTTTTGTAATAGGAACCCTTTGAATCAATGATGTTATATGTAAATGCAAGTGAAAATGAATGATCCTACAATGGATGATTAAGGTAGGTGTATGCGGATGAATCATGAGCCATAAGCCAGATGGAATGAGAATAGGTATGACAAATCTTAGGGTATGACAACTCTCATTTCATTTCAATCCACTAGAAATCTCTTTTTAGATCATGATACATCTTGTATAAATAAGGATGAATGGTGAAATCACTTTTATGGGCTTCCTCAAAGATCACTCTTTTCAAGTCTAAATCATTAGTAAAACACATCCTTCCCTTGAATAAAAGGACTCCGTATGATGATGGGGAGAATCCTAGTTGATTTTCTTTAGCTTGAAAATATGTATCTATAAATTTTGCATTTCTTACTCTCTCTCCTTAAGATCATATAGAATAATTTTCTAATTTAGCAAGAATCCTGCCTAAGTCTATATGAAATTCAGATCAAAATATTTGAACTTCTCTAGTAGGTTGTACTCCAACATCATTAATTCAGTTGTATATAATTCATTTATGCTTAAAGTATCATCTATCTTGTTGGCCTTCTCAAGATTGTATTTTAGTTCGAAGTCATAGTCCTTCAAAAATTCCATCCACCTCCTCTATTGCATGTTAATTTATTTCGGATGGAACATATACTTCAAGCTCTTATGATCACTAAACATTTCAAAATATACTCCATAAAGATAGTGTCCCCATATCTTAAGTGCAAAAATAATCCCAACTAACTCTAGCTCTTGAGTTGGATAGTTCTCTTCATGGACCTTAAGTTGCTGGATGCATAAGCTACCACCTGGCCATTTTGCATTAGCACACACCCTAACCCTTTCTTCGTGGCATCATAAAACACTTCATATTTTTGTGTAGGGTCTAGAATAATCCAAATAAGGGCAATGATATACTTCTTTTTTCAAATTTAGAAAGCTCTTCTCATATTTAAAATTCCATTGAAGTTCAGTCTCCTTACGAGTTAATCGAGTCAATGGCATGACTGTCTATAAAAATCCCATGATGAATCTTCCATAATAACCTACGAGTCTTAAGAAACTCCTCACTTCAGATGAATTTTTGGATCTTTCCCAAGTCAATACCACTTCAACATTTTAGGGATCAATAACTCCTCTCCTTGTAAAATTCTAAAATTATGTGCCTAAGAAATCTTACTTCTGGCATCCAAAATTCGCTTTTGTTGAATTTAGCGAAAAGTTTCTTTCCTCATAGGGTTGAAAGTATAATCCTATGACGTTTTATGTTCTCTTGTGGAGTCCAAGAGTAAATTAGGATTTTATGCATTGATTCCTTATTAAGACCTTGTTTCTAATATTGTTAGTAGTACAATCAGAATTCTCTTAAGTTATTTAGAAATTATGCTATTATTGAGATTAAGTTTGGTATTATTATTATTATTATTATTATTATTATTATTATTATTATTATTATTATTATTATTATTATTATTATTATTATTATTATTATTATTATTATTATTATTATTAATATTATTATTATTACAATTATTATTATTATTATTATTATTATTATTATTATTATTATTTTGATTATGATTATTATTGTTATGATTATTATTATGATTATTTTTATTGCGCTAACGCGTGCAATTTTTTTAATAGTATTTTTGACATATATTACATTAAAAATAATATTACTTAGGAACAGTTATAAAAAAAATATATAAATATAATAATACATATTAACTTTAATATATTTTAGTAATGCCTTCATACCAATTTAGTACTAAAAAAATATCTTCAGACCAATTTAACAATGCAAATGTCAACTTAAAATTAACTTAATAATCTAAAGAGTAGAATGTAAAAATTAAAACTTATCAGTAAATTAAATGTTACATAAAATAATATTATTTACATAATTAAAAAATAAATAAAAGTAAGAAGACAATCAATGTATATTGTTTAATGTCTTAAGTTTTTAATAATATCACAATGTAGAAATCATACAAATTATAAATGGATATAAAATAACAAAAAAATAATATTCACATATTTTACAATAAAGAACATTAATAATGTAACTATTATTTTTCATGTTCGATGTTCTGTTCAATAAAAAAATGTATATTTAGAAAAGAAAATAATGTGGTAGCTGTTATTATTTTTGTGACTTACCTCTTTCTTATAACTTTTTTGTGGATGTTGCCACTAATATGTGTTTTTTCTCTCTCTTTTTCTCACTTTCTCTTCGTCTCTCTCTAACTCTTTTTTTTATATCACTCATCAGTCTCTCTACCTCTCTATATATCCCAATCTCATTTGCACATGATATTTATTTATTCCTCTTTCTTTATTTTGTTAATAGTTAATAACTGATTATCATTAAACGAAAAATCATGATGAAAATATAAACACAAATAGATTCAATCTTTAAACGATATTCAACCCTTAATATCATTCATAGCATTAGATTTGACATTATACAAAAAAATAAACTCTAAAGTCTATATTTAACATTACTGTAATTTTATTTATGAATGTGAGTCTTATAGATGACAAGATTAGAGATTAATCTCAATAACAACCTACACAATATAATTAAGTATCATATATTTTTTTGGATATTTTAAAAATGATCAATTATTTTCTGATGCATTGATTATTTTTTTTTAATATATATAGTTCAAGTTTGTATTCCTGAGGAGTTGAATGGTGTTATAGTAAATGACTTGATAATTGGTAAAATATACAATGATATACAATGATTTGTAACAATAACTTTCTACAAAACCTTTTTTTTTATGTTTTTACTGTAGGTAATCACAAAAACGCATTGACAGTATACACAACTCACAAAATTCAAATATTCAATAATAATGGAAAGAAAGACAAAATTGCATGTGAAAGAGAATTTAGTAGAAATTAATAATTCATGAGAGAGAGAGAAAAATAACTTGCAAGTGAAAGAGAGATAATTGTTTAAGAAGTTAAATATTAGGATGATAAAAAATTGTTAAAGTTTTAAATTGAGAATGAAACAACTATTATTTACTAAATTTATTTTGTATACGTGGTTGGTTTTAAAATAACAGTTAAAGGTCAAATATCTAACAAATATAGGTTAGTCCAAAATGTTATTTCGTCTTTATATATAGGTATAGATAAGTATAGATTAATGTTTACGTCACATTTTAGAAATTATACAATTTAAAAATTGAAATATTGTTTATATTTTAAAATTTTTACAAATTACATGGATAAAATTTGAACAATAATAGATAAAGATTCAAGAGAGAAAACCAAATTTTAAAAAATTTAATAAAAATAGTCACTCTTATTTGATCATAGAAATTATAACACACTTTTTTTTTCTTTCGTAAGAGATAATGATTCATTTTTTTTCTACAATATAGAGAAAAATTAAAGTATTAGACATTAAAAAAAATTCAATAATATCAATTTTCAAACCCCAGTTTCACATATGGATTTGTTTATTTAAAAAGAACAAAACATTAAATGAAAATAAATAAAAAACCAAATCAAAAAATTAGATTGAAGAATCTAAATGCCCTAATAATTAACTGTAACAGAAATCATTCTGTGATTCACAATCCATACCATGACATTTGCAAATTATAGATTTCTATTTTCTACCATCATCATGAACATTGTCTGGATTCCAATTTTTCTCATGCAGTCTTCCTTCTTCTCTATTTTTGACTTCTATGGACCTAATGAGTTAGAAATGAAAGACATAACTTATAAGGAGAAGCTATTTAAATATGGTTTTTAATTAGAAGTTAAAGTGAGTTTTCTTTTCAAATAACTAATTACTTTGTACAATATTCAAATATAAAATGGAGGGAGTAGTTAATTTTTATTTGTGCAATTTCTAAGTAGTTTTAAAAGGTAAAAGAGAAAAGAAAATAGGTTACATCAAAAAAATATTTCGCCTTTATATATTGTTATAAATAACTAATTACTTTGTATAATATTCAAATATAAAATAGAGTGAGTAGTTAATTTTTATTTGTGTAACTTCTAAGTAGTTTTAAAGGGTAAAAGAGGAAAGAAAATAGGCTACACCAAAAAGATGTTTTGTCTTTATATATTACTAGCGTCCGGGCACTCGCGTGCCCGTTTGTCCGCCTTTTTAATGCGCATAGGCACTCGCGTGCCCGTCTGTCCGCTTTTTTAATGCGCATAAAAATATAAACGATATTTTTTGTTAAAATATTTTTTTTTTAAATACAATATGTGGAAGTTAATAATAAGAAGTTATGTGGAAGTTAATAATAAGAAGTTATGTGGAAGTTAAAAATAATAAGTTATGTGGAAGTTAATAATAGGAAGTTATTAAGTAAATTACACAATAAAATAAGGGTAAAAATTGTAGAAAAATAGGTCACACCAAAACAAAGTATTCCCTTTATATACTTTATAGATTATTATTATTATTATTATTATTATTACTAGCTTCTAGACGGGTACTCTCGTGCCCGTATGTCCGCTTTTTTAATGTTCAGACGTTTAAAAATATAAACATGTTTTTTGTGTGTTTATTTTTTTAATTTAAATTTTATATAAAAAAATTGAATGAAATAGATTTGCAAACTACCATATACCAATTAATAGAAAAGTTAAATTTTAAAATAAAAAACAAATGAGTATAATTGGAATAAAAATAGGCTACACCAAATCCAAGTTTTTCCTTTATATATACTAGCGTCCAGACGAGCACTCGCGTGCCCGTCTGTCCGCTTTTCTAATTTGCATAAAAATATAAACTACATTTTTTGTTAAAATAAATTTTAAAAAAAATACAATATGTGGAAGTTAATAATAAAAAGTTATGTGGAAGTTAATAATAGAAAGTTATTAAGTAAATTAAACAATAAAATAAGGATAAAAATGGTAGAAAAATAGGTCACACCAAAACAAAGTATTCCCTTTATATATTGTATAGATATATGTTATTATTATTATTATTATTATTATTATTATTATTATTATTATTATTATTATTATTATTATTATTATTATTATTGTTGTTGTTGTTGTTGTTATTGTTGTTATTATTATTATCATTATTATTATTATTCTTATTATTATTATTGGAATACAGAAGCTTTATTTACCAAATAAGAATATACATAAGGTCTAATAAGACCCGCACAAACAACTAGCAAAATAAAAGGATTAAACTAATCTACCATAAGATTAGCTAAGTACTTTCTAAGCTTAGGGTTACTCCACCCCTTATTAGTAATGGTATGAATTATTATATCCTTTATATTTATGGTATCCACTATGTTATGAAAGCTACCTCTGTTCTTATAGCTTCACATTTCATAAACCGTCTCCGTCGTAAGACTCTGGAGCACGCACGCTCTCCAACTTTTTCCTTTACCCTTTTGAATCAACCAAATTAGCTCTTCAAGCCAACCTTTCGGATCCCGCTCAATACCAATCTAAAGTAAAATGTTCTTCCAAATTTCCTTTAGATTCAAGCACGCGAAAAACAAGTGCTCCGTAGTTTCCGTATGCTGGACGAACGAGCAACTATCCTCTAAAATCATGCCAAATCTCTTCAATCTCTCCCTAGTAGCAATCTTTCCATGGAAAACCTACCAAAGGATAAACAAGGCTCTTGGTCTAGCCAAGGAATTATGAAATAAGCAACCCTATTCAACTTTTCGGCCCACATCCAGCAGCTGCAAGTAAATCACTCTGATGCTGAATTTCTCCTCCATTGTATTCCAGCACGCCATGTTTTGGATACTCTCCCCCTTCCTCAGAATAGCTTTGAGCACCCAAGACCTATTTTGTTTTATCTGTACATTTTCCATGTTCTTCCCTTTGAAATAGAACGCATGTATCCGTTTTACCCAAATAGTATCTTTCTTCTTACTCAAGTTCCACAGCAGCTTCGCCAAACTAGCTTGATTCCACTCTGCCAGAGAAATGATATTCTGGCCACCTTTTTTCTTTGTGGTACATACTTGCTTCCAAGACAAAATAGACTTTCTTTAAGGAGCATCCCCACATGCCCAAAGAAAGGTTGTACAAATATCCTCAATAGAATGAATAACTTTCTTTGGAAAAGGGAGGCATTGCATCCAATACAATGTCATTATCGTCAATATGTTGTTGATTAGTTGGAACCTACCTGTATAGGTGATCATCTTAGAACTCCAATTCCTGATACGACTAAGAATACGATCCACAAGGCCATGGAATGTTGCATTGACAACTTCCTGCTTGTGAGCGACACTCCAAGGTAGCAGAAAGGAAGATTGCCTTCAACCATCTTTGTACTTCTTTGGATAGCTTCCTTGACATCATTATGCACACTACCAAAATCGACCATGCATTTAGCAGGATTCACATCTAGACCCTTTGCCTTCGAGAAAACATTTATTTTGTTCATGAGGTGGTCAACAGATCCCACGCCCCCTAGAAAACAACAGTAAATCTTCAGCAAAAGATATGTTTATAATTTGGTGTCTTTCGCACTTTGCATGATAGTTGAAATTTGGAATCTTGTTGAGACTGTGCAGGCTCCTATGAAGATACTCCATAACAAACACAAAGAGAAGGGGAGATATAGGGACCCCTTTCCTTCAAGCTCTTAGAAATCCTACCACCCATGTTGAACCTGTACGAGATCGTAGTAATAGCCAGCATTATCCAAGATGTGAATTGCTTAGGAAAACCAATCTTCTTCATGATGCACTCAAGGCTAAACCAATCTACCTTGTTGTAGGCTTTTTGAATATCAAGTTGAATAATGCATCTAGAAGTACCACCCTTCCTCCCATACCCTCTAATCAATTCATAAGCAACTATGATACGATCATGAATGTTTTTACCAGGCACAAATGTAGCTTGGCTCTGGTTGATAATACTACGCAGGATCTGAGACATTCTATTAGTTAGAATTTTAGAGATAATTTTGTAAACATTATTGCAACAAGATATAGGTATAAAGTCTTTGACAATTTTCCTAGAATTTCCTTTAGATATAAGGGAGACCAAGGTTGTGTTTATGGATGGATACATATAATTCTGGTTAAAAAACTTCTTCACGGCTTTGATGACATCAACCTTAACAATATTCCAAGTCACTTTGAAAAACTTTTCCCCATACCCATCAATCCCAGGGGATTTGAGGTTACCTATGCTTTTCAAGGCTTGAAAAATCTCAGCGTCAGTAATAGGGATTTCCAACATTCTTTTTTGCTCAACACTAACTTGGGGCCCAACTCTCATTGCTACAATATCAATACCAGTTAGTCTGTCATTATATTGAAAGTAAGAATTGCGCCTAAGAGGGGGGGGTGAATTAGGTTCTTTTGAAATTTTTTGGTTTTAAGAGAGTTATGTTACTTTCTTTTAGCGGAGTGATATAATGAAAGCTTGTAAAGGCAGAAAGTAAAAGAGACACAGAGGATTATAGTGGTTCCCCTTACACTCCGAGGGTACTCCACTCCCCTTTCGACTCGAAAGAGATTTCACTATAGTTAGGATCAATGTACAAATTTTCTTTCTAACCTATAGGGAGATCAAAGGCTCTTAAGCACCTTTAAGATCTAAACACTAAGTGCAATGAGAACAATCCTCTCTAATGCACACACTTGCTTTCAACAATCCTGAACAGTAAGGGAAAATACAAACAATCTGATTTTTGTAATGATTTGTAACAATGTATACAGTTGTTTATCAATGCTGAGATTGATCTTCTCTTTCAATGAAAAATTCCACAAGTTTCTAAGACTTATTGCTCAAGAATTTTCTTTCAAAGGATATGAAAATTATGCAGAAAATTCTTTGTGAAAAGTGATTTTTCTTAGACGTGGAAAGATGAAATTGTGATAAAGATTTTGAAAGAGAATTGAAAGAGATGTGTAAAAGGTATTTTTGAATTTGAAAGATTTAGGTATTTATATTACACAAACACCTCTTGAGAAAAACAAGCAAATCTCTAGAAAAATTGATTAAAAGTTGTCATGTTTCAAAGGAAACATTCTACAGAAATTTGATTGAAGAGATGCAATTTTTCAAAAACATTCAGTGAGCAACCGATTTCACAAAGAGCCAAATCGATTGCACCTTCACAAAAATACTTGAAAATTCAAATTTACAAAAGATCAATCGATTGCACCTTTGGACCAATCGATTGCACTTCAAAACAGAAGTGAAAAAATTTGAAAATTTTTAAGCATGCAATCGATTGCATCAAAGCAGCAATCGATTGCTTGTTGAAACAGAAGCAAAAATGAGTTAAAATATTGATCATGCAATCGATTTCTCTAAGAGTGCAATCGATTGCACTTATAAAAACTTAGAAAAATTCTCATTTTAAAAAGCTTGTGTTAGTGTGAAAAGAATGTAAATAATTTTTAATGTTTTGAGCAATTAGGACTTAAATACTTAATGGAAGTTCTCATTATACCTTATGAGGAAAACATCCTTAAATTTGTGTCTTTGTCCTGATGCTTGGTGGTTGATCACCTTTTTCTTCTTAAGTGGTTTGTCTTCATCAAAACATACGTTGATCTCTGAGAATCTTGATTTCACATTCTCCCCCTTTTTGATGATGACAAAGCACTCTTCTTTTGTTGTAATGATCTTTCCGGAAAATTCTTTCTCCCCCTCAATGTGTGAAGTTGAGAAGTTCTGAACTTGTATTGAGGTTCGAAATAGTCTTTGTATTTGTACCTTAAGGATCAAGGAAAGACAACAAGCAAGAAAAGAGTAGTAACATCCTTCTCCCCCTTTTGACATTATCAAAAAGAAGGGAAAGATGGATTGAGGCAATAATATATAGATGATAGATATTGATAATAATTTGAAAACTAAAATACCAACTTACTTATAAATTCAAATTACAAAATGAAAATAGTACAAAGAAACTAGAACGTACGGAATTCAAATAGCAGAAATGACTTTAAAAAAACATAAAACACATAGTAAAAAGTTTTTATGACAGATCCATGTCAGGGTCAAAGGTTGGTTGGTTTGGAAATGTTGTCTGGAGAGGTGATGGACGAGTTGGAGGGACAGTCGGGTTTGAAGGATCATATAGCGTAATGTATAAGTGAGAGTACAATTAGGAGAATTGTTGATTGACGGCCTCTTGGAAGTTGTTGATCCGAGTGTTTGTTGACTCTTGAATAGCATTGTATTGGTCATTGATGGAAGTGTTGATATTTTCAAACTGTTGAGTCATGTAATCCATTAATTGTTGGTTATTCGGGCCATTTCCAGAAGGAGGAGGAACGTCATCATCGTCTTCATTCTCTTGCTCATCATTATCGGCCATTCCTTCACCAAGGTAAACAATGGTTTTCGTTTCCGGGTTGTATTTGACACCCATCCGAGAGTCCACATTTTTTATTGAGATTTTGTTGATACTTGATTCCATGAGACACTTATCAAACCCTTCAAAGTCTACTTCAAAATGTTCCAAAATCTTTGTGATGAACCATGCATAGGACAAAAACTTGGATTTTTCGTTGATTCCGCGCATGTGAGTCAAGATTAAATTTGACCAACTTATGGGAATGCCATTCTTAATAGTATATGGAATCTGCATTTCTAGATCAGTCACGATGCAATGGTTTTCGCCTCTTGGGAACATTATGTAAACCATAAAATAATGAAACAGCCGATCATGAATGTTAAAGATACCTGCCGACCATGAGTTTCGAGAGGGTTCCATGCCGCCTAAGGATCTGACACGTTTTACATGGAATTCTGCTTCATTCATACGGCCAAGACTCCAATAGAATTCTCATTTGTTGTATGCTTGCCAGAGGTCTTCGTTTTCTTCATAGAGTCTCCCACCAGAAATTGGAATATTCAGAATCCTACCAAGTGTTTTTGAGTGGAGTGGGATTCTTTTTCCTTGAACATATGTTACCATCTTGCCTTCTTCCATTTGTAGGTTGCTATAGAACAATCTTACCAAATTTGGATAATACGGCTCGGATGAGGAAATCACAGGTTCCAACCCCCATGCAATCAAAGTTTCTTGAAAAGAAAAACATTCTTTAGGGAATGATGAGAGAATACCATATTTTGGTGTCTGCACAACCTTCTTCTGAAAATATTTGGTGAACTTTTCCCTTTGTTCATCATCCAAGTGTTGAAGAACAAGTGGAGTTTTTAAAGATGATGAGGCTGGACCTTTGCCTTTGTCTTGTGCTGAAATCTTCCTTTTTGAGCGTGAAGCCATGGGAAAATGATGGAGTTTTTAGAGTTTGTGAGGAGAGGAAGAGTTTTTGTGGAGAGGTTATGATTTGGAAGAGATGGTTAAGAGTGGTTATGATAAGTTGGGTTTTATAATGGTTAAGAGAGGATTTATTGTGGGATATGGGTGGTTGAAGGTATTGATGATTAAGACTTTGGGAATATGAGAATTAATGGTCAATGTCTTGAGACTAGAATTAAGTAGTAATGGCTAGTCATAGGTAGGTCAAAAATGTAATGATAGGGTAGTTGAAAAGTTTAAGAAACCATGGATCTATTAAATAGAAAGAGAAAAAACAGTTTTATAGTAGGTGCAATCGATTGACACAGGGGTGCAATCGATTGCTCTACAAAACAGAAACGAAATCTGACAAAAACTACAGAGTGCAATCGATTGACACAGGGGTGCAAACGATTGCTTGCTTCAAAAGTTAATAAAATTGTAAAACTTGCATTGAGAAATCGATTGACACAGAGGTGCAATCGATTGCATGCAGTGAAATTTGAGAAAAATGCCACAAATTGAGTTCTTTCATGATTCAATGTCAGTTTCATCCAGAATTCCAAGTTCCCTTCGTATTTTGAAGAAAGATTCCTTTGCCAAAGGCTTCGTGAATATATCGGTAAGCTGATTATGAGTATCTAAAAATGTTATCTCGATATCTCCTTGAAGTACACGATCTCGCAGAAAATGATGTCGTATGTCGATGTGCTTGGTCCTTGAATGCATGACTGGATTCTTCGTTATGTTAATTGCACTTGTGTTGTCACAGCGAAGAGGAATGCTACCCAGGTCGAGCCCGTAGTCACGAAGTTGTTGCTTGAGCCAAAGTATCTGCACGCAGCAACTTCCCGCTGCTATGTACTCACTTCAGTCGTACTGAGTGCTACGCATGCTTGCTTCTTGCATGCCCATGAGACTAGTGCATTTCCCAAGATGTGACATGTTCCACTTGTGCTCTTTCTATCAGTTTTACAGCCTGCATAATCCGCGTCAGAATATCTAATTAAATTAAATATACTACCTTTAGGATACCATAACCCGACATTTGTTGTTCCTTTGAGATACTTCATGATCCGCTTGACTACCATCAGGTGAGACTCCTTTGGATTTGCTTGAAAGAAAGCACAAAGACAAACGCTAAACATAATGTCAGGGTGACTTGCTGTCAAGTATAGTAAGGAACCAATCATACCTCTATATTTTGTGATATCAACCGACACACCGGATTCATCTTGATCTACATATGTACCGGATCCCATAGGTGTAGATAAAGTCTTGCAATTGTCCATATCAAATTTATTTAATAATTCTTTGCAGTATTTTGATTGATTGATAAAGATCCCATTCTCGAGTTGCTTGATCTGAAGTCCAAGAAAGTAGTTCATTTTTCCCATCATAGACATTTCAAATTCTCCGAGATTGTCTTTGTCATTGTTCAAGACAAAGCATTTACACCCAAATATGTGGAAGAAGGATATGTTTGGTTTTCTTCCTTTGAACAGTTCATAGGGGGTTTTCTTGAGAATTGGTCTGATGTTCACACGATTACTTACAAAACATGTCGTGCTTACTGCATCTGCCCAAAAATATTTAGGAAGGTTTGAATCACTAAGCATTGTTCTTGCAAGTTCTACCAATGACCGATTCTTTCTTTCTACGACACCATTTTGCTGTAGAATTCTTGGTGCAGAGAAATTGTGTGAGATTCCATTTTCCTCGCAGAATCCTTCAAATAAAGCGTTCTGGAATTCTCCACTGTGGTCACTTCTAATGGAGACAATTGAAAGTGACTTCTCATTCTGAATTTGTTTTGCATACTTCTTGAATGCCTTGAAAAAGGTGAAACATCTGACATCGTCGTCAGGCATCTGCATAAAATCGGTGAAACATCTGACATCGCCGCCAGGCATCAACATCAAGTTGGTAACAACATCTGACCTCGCTGTCAGGAATCTGACCTAGCCGTCAGGCATCGACACTAAGTCGGTAAAACATCTGACATCGCCGCCAGGCATCTGTTGAATAAAAACAGGCATCGAATCCAAAGATAGAAGACTCCTGACATCGCCGCCAGGCACCCGCTAAATAAAAGAGAGTATCAAACCCGAGGATCGGATCAACACAGAGTTGCAAGGTATATGACATCACCGCCAGGCACTAGCAAGGTTGATAAAGAAGTCTGACATCGTCGTCAGACAAACACAAAGCTGATAAATGTTTGACATCGCCGCTAGAAAATCATAATGTTGAGAACATCTGACATCACCGCCAGACAACCACAAACATCTGACATCGCCGCCAGAAATCGCTATAAAGTTGGTAAGAAAATCTGACATTGCCGCCAGATATAGGATACCACAAGCATCAGACCCGAAGATAAAGACCCCTGACATCGCCGTCAGGCATTCGCTAAATAAAAGCGAGCAATCAAACCCGAAGGTAAGGACATCTGGCATCGCCGCCAGGCATTCGCTATATAAAAGTGAGCATCGAACCCGAAGGCCGGATCAATAACGATTGATCTTCTGCTATCCAGCAGGCATCTGTGTAACGCCACAGGCATCGAACCCGAAGGCCGGATCAATAACGATTCATCTTCTGCTAACTGTTGCACCCAAAATTTTGACCCCTTAGATCTTCATCATCATTTTAGGATCATATTAATTTGATTATCTAACCATAACCTATTTCAAGTTGGTCTTTGTCAAGATACAGGTGAATTAGGGTTCCGTACAGGGGAATTGAGGTTTCGATGGTTTAATCAGTCAATGTATTAGATTGATTCTCCATGAAATAAGTCTCCACATCATCAAATATACTCCATTGGGTCAAGTATGCATCCAATTTGAGGTCGTTACCCAAAGATTAAAGACAGTGCAATTCAGGATACTCGATTATGGTTTTCGATCAGGAAAAGTCAACTGTAGTTTGACTTTTGATTTAAAAGGTGTTCCAATGATGGAATTGTGGTACATGAAGTTAATATGGATTAGTGAAGTCAACTCAAGAAGTTTCAAGGCCTCAGAAGACCCGGAACATCAACAGTTGACTCGGTAGTCATCGATCGATCGTTCAGTTGACCGAAAAGTCAACTCCTTGACCATAAGGAATTTGAACTCAAAGTATGAAGCAAAAATGTTCCTAGTAGCATATTACACCTATCCATGAAGTTTCATGACCATTGGGTCAAGGATTGGGGAGTAATCGTAAAAATCAGAAATTAGAGTTTTGAAAGGGGCAAGACCATAACTTCCTAACCACACATCCAATTGTGTTGGTTCAAAGCTTGTTGGAAAGTTCTTGGCAATTCCTACAAAAGTCTCACAGTGGTCCATGGACAGAAAATGAATAGATTTGGAGTTATGGCCAAAATCATCACAAGAGGGAGAAAACACTTAGAGAAATTCTAAGTTGCTGGCCTTTTTCAGCATGTTTTCAGCCAACTTTGAGGGGATTTTTGACCTAGTTCCACTTGGAATTTGAAAATTTCAAAAACATTAAAGTTGTATAGCTCCATAAGGGCTTTCCAAAAAGTTATATAACTCTTCCATAGCCCTTGTGAGCTCAGAGTTTCGAATGGAGCAAGTTGGGTCGGTACACTAGTTTGTCAACTTGCCAAAACTCAACATGGACTTGGCTTCCAACCATGTAATTCATTTATAACCATGAGAAAGCAGCTGATGTGATGTGTTAGAGAGAGGATTGAATCAGATCTGAAGGAAAGCAAATCAAAACCAAGAATCCATCCATAATCCATTTGTTTAATATAAAAAATGCAAAAGTTACACATGAGAGAGAGTGTTTGGGGGGTGCAGCAGGTGGGCTGTCCTTGCTCACTCTTTATGTCACTTCTATCAGTTCCAAGCTAGCTGGTTTTAGAGACTAAAGGGCATTGGAAGCAAGCAAAAGATCTGTAGAGAAAATCACAAATTGGATTTACTAAGATTTCCTTCCAAAATCAAGATTTGCAATGCATACTTCACAAGCTGTCCTCATCTTTCCTTGCCTATTAATAGAGGTTTCCTCTATACTAAACACATACCAGAGCCCTCTAAAACCCAAGAGAAAACCCAAGCTCTCTCATCTTGCCTTGCTTTACTTGTAAGTGAAGAAAAGGTTCCAAAACATCAAAAACTGCCTTGTTCAAAATTCCATACCAGCACCATTTCTACCCATTAAACCACCATAAAAACCATCCACACAAACTCAAAATCATTATTAGAAGGTGTCCTAACCTTTGTTTCCATCAAAAACACCATAAATCCAAAAGTCAACTTCTCACTCACTTATGTTTGACTTTTATGCATAATATGGAACAACTCACTACCTAGATCCATTCCCATCATTTTGACACTCAAAACACCTCATGTTCATGATACTCTAGCTGTCCATAATCTTAAATCATAGCTGGAAGTACATTTTCTCCAACTGTCCATTAAAGTTGCTTATTCCTTCAAACAGAAGTAACTCTCACAAGTGTGCTCAAAGGGGAATCTCTAGTTTTCTTGGCAGTTAGCTTGCTATTGGAGGTCTACAAGAGGTAGGTGACCTCTAAACCTTACTATTTTTCATATATGTATCATCCAAGGTTGTTGAAAATGATTTGCATAGGTTTGTACTTGTCATCATAAACTTATGATTGTCATGTGATGCATCTAATCTTCAAAGTTTGACATTGTTATGTTAGATTGTGCTTGTTTGTTTTAAACTTGTTAGAGGATCATGAATCATGATTGAATGTGTTTAAAACATTGTAATGTTTGATTTGCAACTATGCTACCAAGTCTGTCTTGCCATTGGAGTTTGTCAACTCATGATGTTAAAACTTATCCCCCATGCTAGATGCTGGTTTTAGATGGATAACTGACAGTAGGGCAATATGGATATGTTGCCACTTTGGTAAAGGTACTGCTGTTGAAACAGTTGGTATGTTAAGACATTGCCATGTTGAGTTTGTATTCATGACTATTAAGCATTTTTCCATATTAACACTTTTTCAAGGTGACTGCTCCATCATATGTAATTGGAACAGTTTATGGTTAATTTTGTTTGCCCCCATGTTCAAATTTCCATTGCTGTAGGATTGTTTGAAACAGAGTTTGTCAACTCATGGTAACTCACTCTGAGTTATTAACTTTATGCTTAAGTAAGTACTAGCATTGTTGTGTTTAAGTAGACCAAACTATTTTAAACACTGCCAAGAGAATAAGCCTTTCAACCTATTTGCTCCTTGCACCATGTTGCCCATATCTATGCTTAAGAACTGAGTTTGTTAACTCAGGAGTAGTTTCTACCAGATTTTTTAAGACCTTAGAACTGCTGTTGGAGTTTGTGCTGGATCTGTCAATTTTTTTTTAATACTTAGAGTGGTAACTCTTTGTGTTGGTGCATCCATTTAGGCTTGATATTATAATGTCAGGACCTTATTTTGTTTAAGTGCTAGTTCATTACCTTCGATTTGTGGCTTTAGGCTGCTAGGCTTTGGGGAGAATTATCACAAGTAAGCTAGTTAAGGCTGGAGGGTTAAAATTAGTAGGGTCCCTGTTAGTATGCTCTGATGAGAGAGAGCTGCTACTATGATTCTTGACAGATTGGGGCTTTATCTTTGTTGACACATTGATTTTGCTGCTATGATTGTTGTTCAGTAAGTGGTTAGGAGTGTTAGTTTGTTTGCTTGTCATATTTGCTTTTAATCTCTAGGACTACTTAGATCTGCCTCATGTCTTGGCAAGGATGTTTGGATTGCAAGACTTACACCTTCACTTTGTGTAGTTTTGGAACAATTTTGTTTGCTTTTGACATGTTGTTTAGGTGGTAACCTTTCATCCATGGTTGTTATTGGTTTGTCAACCTCCAAAGTCATCAATTTCAGTTTGATTTATTGCAAATTATGTGTGTTGAATGCATGACCTATTGGTATTTTGGTTTAATGATTAGTGGCTATTATGAATCTTTGTCTTGGCTTTGTTTGAACACAAGTTTGTTTTTAACCTTTTCATTAGAATTGCAGTTTGGCAACCCCCCTTTTTTTGCCTGCTTTTTAGATCTTTTGCTCACACTAGGGGTTGGTTCATGTTTTGTCTTAACAAGTTGGTAACTTCCATTTAAGAGGGGCAGTGTATGGATAAATTGCTTAGCACTGTGATCATCAACTATTTTTTTGTCCTGTGGGAGGGTTGGTTTAGGTGGTATCATTAGTTTTTTCTACATTTTTTAGTAGACCTGTTGTCTACTAATCCATGAGGCTTTAATGCAATGTTTGGAAGGTTTCCTCAATGGTGTCTTTTAAAGGTTTGTTATAGGGGAGGACTGTCATGGGCCTGTTTTGAATCCTTGTAGTTTCAGACTTTGTTGACACATTGACTTGCATCCTTTCCTGCTGTCTAAGGTTTGTTGAGAGTTGACCAAGTTAGTTTCCCATCAAAACTTTGTTAAGTTCCACATCTTGGCTGATGTTTGATATAGGGGAATTTCATGTTTGATCTGTTCAGTTTGATCATGCTGACATCTTTGGTGGGATTTAGGTTCGGCAGTTGGTAATTGTCGTGGGATAGGCTAGACTAGTGGAGCTCATGATTAGGCAGAACTGTTACTATAGGACTGTTTGCTAGTTTGGTCTTTATGTTTTTGTGGGCATGATGATGTGCCTGTTGTCTAATGTTATCAAGATCTTCAACTTGGATTCACACCTGTTTGCAGTAGACCTGTAGGAACTCATGCTGGTTTTGACTCTTTGTTTTTGGTTGAGGTAAGTCTTTTACCTTTACCTTGATTAGCTGAAAAGCCAGTGATGAACAGGTTGGTAATCAATTCTTTATCTTGAGGTTGAATCAACCTGTTTTGACATGTAAGGCTACTCTTTTTTGCTACTGCATTGATATGCATTGAATATATTAATCCGTGGCATGTTGTTTGAAAGGAGATGATGCTTTGGTGCATTGCTTTAGTATCATAATACATTGCATAATCTCTTTAGAATCACTTCACTAAATTAACCTTTTGATAATCACTTTGTGATTCTATTGAGAAACTGAGTTTTTCTTTTGAAACTCATCCTGAATTTGAAACTTAAAGCATGAATAAACCCCTACTAATCCTCACTTGCATCAGTTTTAATCCATAAACCTCAAAAATGCACTTCAAACTCCACTTGGCATGTTCATTCGAACCTCAGTATGTGTGCGTCATCTTGGAATTCGGTTGACACCATCACGGTCCTCTTTAAAAAACAAGCATGTTTGACTTTTACTTTGTTAAAATTGGTTAAGAATTGGTGAGATTAGAATCAAACCATTTTGAGTTTTTCACTTGGTTTTGCCTTGAAGCTTGCCCAGGATTTTCGCTTTGTTAAGTATATGATAACTTGGGGTGGCTTGATACATTGGATGGATCGCCACCCCAGTGGTTGTCACCATGCCCTTAAGTATTTTGTCAAGCGTATGGTCCTTGGTTCGATCCTCAGTGAGGACAATTTTTGGGCATTTTATGTTTTTTTCATAGTTTTTACTATTTTATTCTCTTTATCCATCAATTTAACACTTGCATAATATGGCTGGATTGGCAAAATTTTGAGCCTGTGACCCTAAGGTCTTGGGTTCAAGCCTTGGGGGAGGCATTTCTTAATTTTTAATAATTAAATTTATTGGATTTTTATTTAATTGTCATTAATTTCAAAAATTCATAACTCTTTCATTTTTAATCATTTTTTAGTGATTCTTTTTTCTAAATTCTTGTATTAGTAAATACTTTCATATAATGCTTAAAGAATTCTAAAATTTTTATTTTAGAAACACTTTGCATTATGGGGAATTTGCAATCCGTTTAGGGTTTTAACCCTCATATCTTTCAATCTTCATTTCAAAACTTTGGATATCATTTTCATTAAGTTTATTTTTGAAGTTTGGTTTGAACTTGGCTTGTTAGCATCCTTGCGTACTTGAGTTTGACTTAAACTCCTTGCTTGTAAGCATTTGTGTTTAATCATCATTATAACTTGAAAGTTTTTCCCACGAAGTTTTTAAACTTCTCACTTACATTTGTTGTGACATTGTTTGTTTAGGCATGATGCCTGTAAGTATACATGTCATCTTGTAAGCCCTAGTAAGACCTCATCTTTGTTAAGATACTTCTTTATCTTTGTTAAGATCCCTTTCCATCTTTGTTAAGATGTACCCCCGTCTTTGTTAGGATATGCTTTGGTTTTTACTTTTCATTAAGTATTGAAAGAACTTTCCCCTTCTATATATTATAATATCTTGATACTTGCTTTGGTCGTAACCATTTACCTTGATTGAAATCATTGATATCGTAATATCTTAATGTTTGATTTGGTCGTAACCATTTATCTTGATTGAAATCCTTGCTTATTGTAATATGCTTGCTTGTTCTTGGTTGTAACCATGCCTTTTATCTTCATCATGTTTGAATGATTATTACTTTGTTAAGTTTATTTCCCCAAGTGATGGAACTCTTTAGTTCTCATCCAAGTTGCCTCATCTTTTCCCTTCCAAAGGAAAGTCTCTCTATTGACCCTTGGGTCATAGATAGCTTAATACCCTCATAGGTCTGGATAGAACCTTCTCCCCCTTTTGGTCTGGATAGAACCAATAGGATTTTAACTCATAGGTCTGGATAGAACCTTCTCCCTCTTTTGGTCTGGAAAGAACCAATTGATCCTTATTCTGTAGTTCGTGCCTGAACTACGGCCGCTCTGATTTCTCATTGGACAATGAGAATACGTAGGCACAAGATGCGATATCTTGATGAGCAACCTTCCCTTTGGTCTGGATAGAACCAATCAACCTTCCCTTTGGTCTGGATAGAACCAATCAACCTTCCCTTTGGTCTGGATAGAACCAATCAACTTTCCTTTTGGTCTGGATAGAACCAATCAACCTTCCTTTTGGTCTGGATAGAACAAATTGGACTTACCCTTTAGGCCTGGATAGAGCCTTCTCCCACCTTTTGGTCTGGATAGAACTAATTGGTCTTACAATGTAGAATTAGGTAGAGTTTGGTTAACTCTATGTAAGAATCATAGAAATGATTACTTACTCCCCTTTCTTGAGTGTACAATGTAGATCTAGAGAGTTTGGATAAACTCTACACAAGCATTGTAATGTTTGTTCCCCTTTGAACCTTGATCACAATCAAGTGTTCTTCATCCCTAGTAAGGTGAACCACGATTGCTCTGATTCTATCCTAATAAGGATACGTAGGCAGAAGATGCAATATCTTTGCGAGAAAAATTAGAAACTATCCTTAGGTCTTTACCTACACCTTTTACCCAATCCCAAACCATAAGCAAACATTTATCAAGTATTAGCATGCAAACAAACAAAAGGTTCCTGTAGAGTACTACAGATGTTTAGGATGTGAAATACCTACCCTAGGCATAACCAACCCCCGATCCTCGAATCTCTTAGCGTTGTTGTAACATCGCGAAAAAGGTTTTTCTTTCTTTAGACCTTTCCTTTGGATAAATTAAAGTCTGGTTGTGAATTTAAGAATTATGATTCAAGTTAATCAATAGCTTGGTATCACGATTCTCACCGCAACACTAACCAGCAGACATTCGCTAAATAAGAGCGAGCGTCGAACCCGAAGGCCGGATCAATAACGATTGATCTTCTTCCATCCAGCAGGCATCTGTGTAATGCCACATACACCGAACCCGAAGGCCGGATCAATAACGATTGATCTTCTGCTAACCAGCAGGCATTCGCTAAATAAAAGCGAGCATCGAACCCGAAGGTCGGATCAATAACGATTCAGATTCTGCTAACCATCAGGCATTCGCTAAAGTCTGGAAACCATTCGAGCAACTACATCAATTGAAACCTGTCATGGTCTGGATACCATACGGGCAAAAAGATAACCTTTCATAACACCGGAGTCTGGATACTCCACGAGATTGACCGGAGTCGGAATACTCAACGGACAAAACAAGTCTAAAGCTGCCATGGTCTGAATACCATTCGGGCAACGGAGAATCAATCAAAACTTTTCAGGTCTGAATACCATGCGGGCAACAGAAAGTCAATCAAAACTTGCCAGGTCTGAATACCATGCGGGCAACAAAAAATCGATCAAAACTTGCCAGATCTGAATACCATGCGGGTAATATAAATCAATCATCTGCTGAGAATACATCTGAGAACAGAGAGGTAACAACCTGGCTTATGTTTTAAATGCATATGCTTGACAATGGCGTAATGCTCCATACGAGATGGAAATGCTACGCGTTTAGGAGGATGCTATGCACGATGCAAAATGCAAGGGAACCACTCCAGCAAAATAAATGCTGAAGAGAAGAAAGCCAACTCCATCGGGGATCAAATCAAGTCCTGCTGAGGAAAGCGCCCTGGATGGCCCACCAGAATACGACTCTTCTGGGAAACACCGTCTCGGCTGGAGGAAACATGCCCACTTTACTGGGGAATCAACGACTCTGCAGAGGAAACATAATTAACCACTGAAATTGAATCTTGCTTCACCGAGGAAAACAACCCTGAACGGCCTCTTAGAACATCGAAGTCCTTCTAGGGTAAAAAATACTCATCCGAAAGTGGCAACTTCATTGGGGAAGAATCAAAAACCAACCTGCCGGGGATACTCAGACTGCTGAGGAGAAACAATCTTAACCTGTACATCTCTGCCAAGGAAATACTCCTGATTTAACAACATCAACATAGGGAATACAGAACACCAATCATGGAGAACTGAGATTATTCGAGCCTCGTGTCGGGGAATATGATAATACGCGAGTCATTGGGAATTATCGTGCCAGATACCGTTGGGTTTTTTCTTTTGTTTGGGGATGGGAATAGGTTTATGATGATCGGGATTTATTTATGGTTACCAACAAAAGTGGATTTAAAAGAGAAATACTAGACGAGAACTAGCATTCGAGGGTAGACTACCAGACGAGAACTGGTGGCAAAAGGGTTTAAGTTGTCAGACGAGAACTGACTTCTGGGTTTGGTATAGACGAGAACTGATTTCTGGTTTGGATATCAGACAAGAACTGATTCCTGGTTTGCCAGACGAGAACTGGACTTTAAAACTGTGTTTGCCAGACGAGAACTGGTTAAACAGTGGGCTAAAGAAAAGATGACCAGACGGGAACTGGTTAAAAAGCTGACATGCACCAGACGAGAACTGGTGTTTACTGACGGGTTGACCAGACGGGAACTGGCTTGAAGGTTTTCCAGACAGGAACTGGGCTTTGGAGGTTTTCCAGGCGAGAGCTGGGCTTTAGAAATGATTGGTTACACGGTTCTGACAGGTAACAGGTTTAGGATGTAGGATGACAATCCAATGACAGAAAGGCCTTTTTGGAAAGTTAAGGTTATTTGATGGGGTAATGGCACAATTCCCCGACACTCAACTCTTGCTGGGAAGAATAAACTCGCTTGAGTAACTTGCCCTAGTGTAATTCAACTTGCCCCAGTCTGATCTTTGAGACAAAGTTCACCCTGAGAAGAAAATAGCTTGCCATGAGACGATCTCGAGATGGCTTGCCCCAGAATCTGTACAACAAAAGGATTCATCCTTGATTAATCAACTCTCAGCATGGTTGGCTTCAATGTACTCTTGAAGTGACTTGCCCCTGAATGAGCGTTAAAGCGACTTAACCTGATTTGATTGAATACTGGAGGGATTTGTCCTCAAATCGAAGAAACTCTGGGCGATCTGCCCTTGATTGGGTCTCGAGATGATTCACTTCTAATCAACTGCTTATGGAATGGTTTGCCCCATAGTCAATCGATGCTTCGGGACTCGTCCTTAGACTGACTAATTCTAAACTCGCTGGATGTCAACGCCCCAGATCCTCAGGGCTTCCAAGCATACATCATTCTGATCCAGACTGCAGACTGATCCAGTCCTGTTCGATTATTCCCTTTTGGAATTTCCTCCATGTTAACCACTGACCTGCAATTAAAATTGTTTATTCACGAATGGTAATTTTAATGCGGTGTTCATGCAGATTTTGAAAACATGTCACTCATTAAGCATCGTGATAGTGAGTGACTAATGAACCAAAAGTTCAGATGTAGCATTGATTTGATTAATGAAAAATACAACATGGATATGATTAGCAAATCATGTGGGGAGTCAGGTTACTCAACCTCATTGAAGTACGCCTTCAGAATAAACCCTGCCTCAGTTAGGTCTTTTAAGGGTTGTATCGTGGTCGGGTTCACGGTTCGTGAAACAAAGGATATTAGGCTCAAAGTTTAATTTGTACCCACCCCTTCTCCGTGATGATTTCCAATCCTACGTTCAGTTAACCTGGCACAACTCACCTCTTCAAAATGTTCATTGAATGGTATGAGTGATGGTTAAGGAACTCACAAGGTTTTCGAAGTGACAGTTACCCCTTTTCATCCTCTGTGTCTGTAACCACACGACTTTTTCCTTGTTTGAGGATTTTTCTTTCGAGATCCTTTCTTTTCATTATTTTTGTTCCCTAATTTTTTCCTGGATCGACTCTTTTTGAGTTCTTTTTGATTTTGAGGTCCAGCGGGATGTCCTGATTTTTGCCTAAGTATTTGCTTTCCAGCTTTTCAACTTAGCAGGTTATCTTTTCTATTCTTTTTCTCTTTTTTTTTTCTTTTCGGAAACAAGTCGTGTGACACTGGCCATCTTGATTTCTCCGAAAGGGTTGCAACTGTCTCACTCCTGATTGGTGAGGTTTAACCATTGTGGTCAATGAGGTATGACCTCTTGAGAGGGATTAATATGATTGGTCCTTAAATGAGGACACTCCTCTATGAAGTTTGAACGCTCAGTCAAACTAACTGACAACTACCCTGCCCCGGGTTAAGATGTGAGGGTTTGAAAGTTCGAAAGAAACTCCTACTTCTAGGCTTGAAGTGGTTAACTATGGACTAACTCCTTATATCTTCAGTGTTTAGGGGATTTGAAACAATGCATATACGTCATCAGCAGGGTTTTATCTGAAAGCATACGATCATCAGTTATGAGTATTCAGCTTTCGTCATCCTCCCTCCAATCTTTTCTAATCATAGTGATAAAGTGGAGTGAATAAAAGTGCAAGTGTCTGTGCAGTGCAAAAAATGAGCAAAAGCGACATGATTAATTCATAAAATGCATAGTCACTTCATTGATATTACCATTCAGAACAACAATGTTTAAAAGCAAGTAGCAACTAACAGAAAAGAAACTACAAATGCAAATGATAAAAAGTCCAAGGACTGCCAATGCTGAGGATGTCTGCCTTTCTGGACCACTGGCTTCTGGAAATTACCCTTTGAATCTGGGAGCTCAGACATCTGAGAGGTTGACATGAACAACTAAAACTCCTTCTGGAAAGGAAATGCACCCTTTATCGACCAACTGCTGCACTTTTACTTGAAAAGCTTTGCAATCTTCGGTTGAATGCCCCATGGATCCACCATGATATCCACTCTGAGCATGGGGATTGTACCCGGGAGGGTAAGGTTCTAGCACAGGCTTAAGAGCTTTGGGTTCCACCAAAGAGTTCTGAACCAGATGTGGCAAAAGCTGGTCTTACGACACAGGAACTGGATGAAAAGGAGCAGTCCTTCTTTCCAAGTTGTTACGAGACCTACTCTGATTCTGGCGCTAATTCAGATAACCTCGGCCACGAGCTCGTTGATCTGCTTGGGGAGCGACCCAAAGTCTCTGATGTGGTGCCCTAGGCACAGTTGTCTGTCCAGAATAATGAGACGCTGAAGATACTGACCGCCGAGAAGATGAAGAACCAAAAGATTTTACTAATTCACCCCGAGAATACCCAACATCTTCCATGACTGTGTTGATCACATCTTTTTCTTCTTCTTGGGAGCTACAGAGAGATTCAGTTTCACTGGCCTGACTGCTCGAGACATTCTGAATTTCCCCATCTTTATGCCATTCTCAATACGTTCTCCTTCTATTACCAATTCTAAGAAGTTTGGTGCAATCCCAAGCATTCTTTCAAAGTACGGATTCTGCAAGGAGTTTACAAACATATCTGCTAACTCTTGGTCTAGAAGTCGTGGTTACACTCTGGAAGCAAATTCTCTCTATCTCCGAGCATACCTTCTGAAGGGTTCATTGTTCTCCTGGGACAATTCTCGCAACTGTATGCGATTGGAAGCCATGTCCAGATTGTACTCATACTGTTTCAGAAAAGCCTTGGCTAAATCCACCCATGATTGGATTTGATCACTCTCCAACTGCATATACCAACTCAGAGATGCCCCAATCAGACTGTCCTGAAAACAGTGAATCATCAGCTTGTTGTTGTGCACAAACGAAGTCATTCTTCTGCAGAACATCACCAAATGTTGCCCCGGGCAACTATCTCCTTTGTACTTTTCAAACCTTGGCGCCTTGAAATTCGGAGGCAACACTAGGCCATAAACTAAGCACATGCCTGAAGCATTGAGACCAACAATATCTTTAACTTCCAAGGCCTTGAGTTTTTCATCCAACGCATGAAACCTTTTATCATACTCGAGAGCTCTTGGGTCCTTAGTCTTTACTATCGGAACCTCTCTTCTGGACTTCGGCACAGAGAAAGCAACACCATGACAATTTGTAGTATCAGGAGAAGAGGAACGTCCACTTCGGACAACAAACTGTTCATGTAGATCCCGGTCTTCAATAGAAGGCTGCACGGGTTGAGCTTCAGTTAGGTTGTTCACTTGCGGAAGGTCTTCATCGGGTAGAGAACCATATAGAGGATTAGTCATCACAGTAAAACCTGACAAGGTATCAACATTCTGGAAGTCGTTTCCTTACATGACTACCAACAACTTTCAACTGACTTCACTGCTTGATTCTGCTTGATTCTTCTTCAACCACTTGGTCGTTTTCCAACAATCACCACTTGCTCAGAACGGTCACCGGAGAATCACCTTCTGGATCAAAACAAAGGCTGGATAAGAGCTCTGGCCAGCTGAAGAAATGATATGCAAAATGATGCGAAGATGCATTTGCAAATGTAATGCAAGATACAGCAAACACGGGATCACACCCCCACAAAGCTCTGAATACAGCTGCGCTACTGACTGAGTAAGTTCACTCTGAAAAGAAAACCAAAGTACCAGGTTGGCTGGAAGTCAAGTTTCCTGCAAAAACCTTCCCACTCACAGGTATGAACTTAATCTGATAAAGGTTTGGCATCCTATGCGTTCATCAACGTCATAGACTTTCGAGAAACGATGATAAGTTCACCATTTTTGGTTTGGCATCATAATTTCCCGAAGAGGCCTCATTTAGCTGAATCACAAATGATCGGTCCCCAGAGTCGACAACTCTCAGATCCAAAATCCCCTCAAGCCCAAAGGGATGGAAAGGAAATCATCAAAGAGAATCTCGTCTGAGCGTGAATTTCATGGGGAACTAGTACATTGCAAAGCATGTGCGCACCCACTAATCTCCACTACTAATGCTATGTTTGCACTAAAGCTTGGGTCTGGCTTATCACTCAACAAAACCTCCCTCCCCACAACACAACAATAATGATAATATAGTGCAGAACATGTAAATACAGCAATATACAAAATACAACACAAAAATAAACACCCAAAGACAAGCAAACCAGCGCTAGGACTGACTCGCATAGGGAACCGTTGGAGTCCCCAGCAGAGCCTCCAGCTGTCGCTACTGCGAAAAAAAAGGTGTCGGCAATGACAAAAGAGTCGCCACTGTTCGTTATTTATCCCAACGAGGGAAAGGAAACGAGCAGAGAAAACCTGACGAAAAGAGATAAGATTGGTCATCGCAACCAAATCTTGGATTCGGGAGTCGATTTCACAAGGGGAAGGTATGAGCACCCCTCACGCCCGTTGTACTCAATGGGATCCACGCTTGGTTGTCTAGCCTATGGGTGAAAAACTATCTAACTACGGCTGCTAAAGCTAAACGGAAAGAAATTGACTCGATAGAGCATCGCCGCTCTAGGCCTACGTATTCCCTCGTGCAATGGGAAAGTCAGAGTCAATGTAGTTCGAGAAACTACGGGGGAAATTTCTCGCCAAGACATCATGTCTTGTGCCTACGTATTCTCATCTGGCATGAGAAATCAGAGCAAAACATAGTTCAGGCCAACTACAGGACGAAAGGGTTTCTCGATCGCACTAGGGCACAAACAAAGAGGAAGCAGGCCTAACACGCCCAAACGGGAAGGAACTCGGGACACACACGCATGAACCTAAGGCGTAGGAGCGAATGCGTCGCATATCACCCAAAGGGTGCTACACTAAACACTCTAGGCCATTAAGAGGAAACCCCTCAATCACCATTTCCTACGTATCTAATGCTACAGCTCACAACAATCGACAGTTGCATAAAGACTCGAATAAGAAAGATGTTATCGAACGGAGCAGTTCCGTTGACCCTTGACATTGTGCGCAAGCTCCATTCCAATCTTCTCCTCTTTTGGTCCTTTATGAAGACGTTTCGAATCAGAACCAATATAACGTTAAATCGTCATAATCCGACTTATAAATGAAGTCAAACTCTAAGAGATAGTGTATTGATATCTGTGTCAAAGACAAGATAGAGAAATGATATTGCGAATCATTCTCCAATTGAATCGTGTCACACAGACCAGAACAACAAAAAGTCCAAATAAAATCATATGGAAAAGAAAATGAGGAGAGAAAAAGTGTGGTCTCGGATCCTACATTATCCATCAACAAGTCGATTAATAACGGTTTACGGAAGTATCATCATCAACCTACAAAATGAAAACAAGTCCAATAACAAATGGAAATTGAATTCAACTTCTAAAATTGGAATAAAACTTCTAATAGAAAAATAAGGTCTAAAAGAAATATGATTCTAAAAGAAATCAAAAAGAAATTGAATATAGAATATAGAATACAAAATTCTATACAAAAAATACATGTAATATTCTAAAGAAAATACTATAGTTTCTTAAAAAAAGTACTATAATTTTCTAAAAGAAACATTAAAATGAGATTCAAAATGAATATAGAATATGAAATTCTATACAAAAATATATGTAATAATATTCTAAGAAACTAAAATTATAATTTCCTAAAAGAAGAAAATAGTGAATCATATCTACATATATTTGCAAGAAAATATAAAAAATCTACAAAGAAAATAAAGGGAAGGGGTACAGCAGTCCAGACAGGGGTACAACCAGAAAAATCAGGTTGGGCTTGGCCTACCTCAAAACAAATAAACAAAACAGCCAACCAAAAGAAGAGGGTACGCAGGATACTGGGGGACGTGCCCCAGCAAAAATAAGGTTGGGCTTGGCCCACATCAAAAAATAAAACAAACCGCCAGCAGGGGCGTGCGATAAGGAACATGAGGGGTATAGCTCCAGTAAAACAACGAATTTGGGCCAACAAGCCCACTACCCGTCCATCTTCTTCCTCTTCGTTCACCAAAAACGGAACCCTAACCCTAGCTTATTCTTATTCACTATCACCTTAAACCTCTGCCGCCATCACTTCCAATCCCTCTCCGTCTCCACCTCGCTCTGCTCAAACAACCAAAAACAATGGCCAAACGAGATCAACGACGCCAAAATCCAACTCCTCCGTTCCTCCACAGCTCGTCATCAACCATCATTGCTCATCCCTTTCAATATCTTTCTGCTTCACTTTCTTCTATCCAAAGATAAACATGTGAAGATCTGAAGCTATTAATGGAAGATATGAAGTTTCATCGTGTTTGGTGATGGAGTTTTCCGGAGTTGCATGTTGAAGAACCATAAATCTTGAAGGAGTTGGTTCGAGGATCTGGAGATTGTTCGAAGGTTGATGGAAGATCTATTGTGGTTTAACGAAGACGGAAGGTTGATGAGGTAACGTTTGAGTTGTGCGATGAAGACCTATGGTGGAGATTTGTAGTTTGTAGAAGGTTGAAAGAATGGAGATCGGGAAAATCATGAAATCGGAGGGTTTGAAGTTTAATGGAAGATTTGAGGGATCTTGAAGAAATCTTGTGTTTTGATCCGGCAAAATCTGGTGATGATGTTGATGAGTTATTTGCGGTCTGAATCGGACGATGGTGAAGTTTGTAGATCTAGGTTTAGGTGAATGTTGATGAAGTTTTTATGAACATGGACGAAAATCTGGAAAACTTGTGATGAACACGATGAAGATTGATGAACGCGAATGATTTTATGGAGAAATCTAGAAGAAAAAAAAAGATGAACATCTATGAAGGTTTAGGTTTTCTGGAAAAAACGGTTATGGAAGTTTGATGAATGTTGATGAGATTTTCTGGAAAATTATTATGAACACGAAGAACTTGGATGAAGATATGAGTTTTTCGGTGAGGTTTCTGGGTTTTCCGGCGAGATTCTGGTGAGTTTGATGGTGTTTGATTTCGTCGGTGAAGTGACTCGGTGTTTGCGTGGGGAGTGATGTGAGGTGGCAGCCTGTGGGGTGGTGCGTCAGAACTTGGGACGCGTGTGCACATGCTTGGGTAACGTGGAAAAACCTATCATGGAGAGAGAGTGTAGGCTACTTATATAGCTGACAAGTGGCATGGACTGTAATAATTGGTCTGATTAATTGGACTGATATCATTAAAGCCTGCAAAATGAAGATTAATTAATGTCGAATTAAAATTGATGCTGAAAAGAATTAACTAATGTCAATTAATATCCTAATTAAATCTAGATTAAAATCTATCTAAAATCCTAAACACAAACAAACTAGATTAATGAATCTAATTAAAATCTAAAAGGATTAATAAAACCTAATATTCTAAAAAACCAATTAAATTCAAAGAAAATTATTTAAAATCTATTAAAAGCTAAAAAGCTAAAATAGAGAAATAAATCTAAAATCTATCTAAAATCTATTAAAAAGAGTCTAATGCTAAAAATGGGAAATAAAATCTGGAAAATTGCTAATAATTCCCTAAGGGAAAAACAATAGAAATCAGTTAAATCGAAGAATGTGCATGCGAGAATGCAACGACATAACCGGTAAAAATACGGACATTGAAATATCCTCAAAAATAACAGTATAGACTGAAAACACCGGGAAGAGCATCGCTTTCCAAAATAAACCTGCTTGAAACGCGAGAAGAGGGTTGTAATCCTGATAAAATCAATTCGGCTTAAAAAATGCCCAGTATGCGGTATGCAGATGCAGATGCAAAAAAAAACCGACCATAAGCCAAATTGCGAGAAACAGTTTGTCAAATTTTGGGGTGCAACACACGTCTAACATGTTCTTTGATGATTGGGTCAAATTCAGCTAACATTTCAATCAAACCCAAAAATTTGCCATTGTTATCTTCGTACAACTTCTCCTTAGAACCACGAAATGACAAATTATGTTTAGCAAGAAATTTCACTATTGAAATAACCCTTTTTAAAACATTTTTCTAGTGGTCCTTTTCTTTCTCAATTAACCTTTGAGTGATTTTATCAATAGTTTGAAACTTTTGCAACCTTTGACGATACTCATACCAAGTAGTCATATTTTTAATATGCTGCATGCCTAATTCATGCTATTTAATTCTTGCACCAATATGTATCCAATCACTATAACGCTCATTTGCTAATTGTTCCCTAACAATCCCATTTTTAAAAACTTTACAACAAAAACAAAATACTTTATCAAACTCTTTTGAATAAACAAGCCAATCTCTATCACACATCTCTCCATTAGCTAAAGCTCTAGTATACAAATTAGCTGTAAAACGTCTATTCAAACTATTTTTTAGGACCCTTCACAATAGAATTATATCTTTAAGGACCTTTCGTAACTAACAAATCAATCAATTTAGGCTGAAGACGATCCCAATTTCTTGAATCAAATATATCATAATCAACATTATCGATTTCACTATTAACTTCCTCAAGATTATCATCATCCTAAATAAATTTATTAGTAATGGACACGCTATCAAGATTATCATTTTCAATGGGTAAACTATCAAGATTATCATTTTCAATGGGTAAACTATCAAGATTATCATTTTCAATGGGCACACTATCAAGAATTTCAACATCAATATTATCAACACAATGACTTTCATTTGGAACTTGTGGTTCTTTGATTAAAAATTTATCAAGAGCTACTGCTAAGATTAAATTAACTCTTCAATTTTTTCTTTTTCTTACGCTTATCATTTCCACATTCATAATTTCTATTCTTAGGAGGCATAATAAAAAAAACCTGGAATATCTCACTATGTCTATTGTGTCCCTTGATGATAAATTTTGGAGTTTAACCATCAAACATTCTATTATTAGTCCCGTTGTGAAATTGTGTTCCTACGTTAACATATAAAAAAGCAACTAAAGATCATAAAATAATAAATTATGTCCATAGAGTCATATGCCCAGAAAATTCCATAGAGTAATATACATTACTCTTTAAAATATATATATTTTAAATCTTAATTCATTTTTGAATTCATAGTAAGACATGATTGTTTTCTTTATTCTTTCTCATTTTTTATTCTTTAAAATATATCTTCATTAATTTTTACATTTTTTTTATCACTTTTCAAATTTCTTTCTTATTCTAACTTCTAAAAATTAAAACTCTTTCTTATTCTAATTATTAATTTCTAAAAACTAACATATGTAAGCAATAAAAATCCTTAAGTTTCATGCTATCTTTAACACTTAATAGTAAATTTGAAAAGAATATAGGGGCATCTTTTCCAGTGGAGCTGAATCTCTTCCCGTGGAGTCTTGCTTTGTTGAGTTGTTCCTCGTCAGATTTTCCTTTATATGCTTCTATGTTTTTCATATGCGGTTATCTCCTGTGGCTTTATTTCCCACGGGATCTTCATCTTGCATTTCATATCATATCATTTCATATCATATCATTTCATATCATATGCATCTTGCGGCATCTTAGGGCCAAAAATCCGTGCATGCTTGTATTTAAGTCTCTTCTATCACGTCGAGACGAAGATTTCAATCTCCATATCTCCATAGAAGAAACTTAAATAGGGGCATCTGTCACACCCTAATTTTTATCCTAAGACCTCACCTCTTCGTGCATCATCTTGCATAACATCTTCAGGACTTAGGTTTGGTGTGCGTTTTTATTGTAACTAACTAGTTTCTGCGGATGCATGGATTTCAAGCGGAGGTGGCACTCATTTCCCCAGTCAGTGACTTAGGGTTTAAGTATTCTCTTATTAAGGTTCACCAAACATCAAGATCACTCTCCCTGATATTTCTCAGAAACCTCAGGTTATACCCCGAAGAATTAGGATTTTCTTTCCATTGATATTAAGCGTGGTCATGTGAAGATTGGCTAGGGTTTCATGAGAAGTTACATTTCAAGTTGTGACTTATTTCCAAGGATTCCTCAAGGGATATTTCTTATGCTAAGATCATCATCATCTAAAGGGTTGCTTGAATTTTTATTAAGTTAAGGTGTTTCTTGTTGATTAAACTATGGATTAAGATTTCACCAAATGGAATGTGATTGCTTTTATGATTCAACTGGAGACAAGCATGGCATGGAAGGCTAATGGATTCTTTGATTCAAGAATGTTCAAGTGACATCAAGTTCTTAAGCATTTATTTTTATCTAGAATTTTATCGATGTTTTAAGTTGGATATCTTGAGATTCAAGTAACAAGTTGATTGTTCATGTTCATTAGTATATGCTATTTTCAAACCCAAAACCCATCCATAACCATTTTCAAATCCATCCATAAATCAATTTTTCTTATCCATTACCCAAATCCATTTTTATCCAATATCCATTTCAATATCTACTTCAAAACCAAAACCATTTTCTATCCAAAATTCAAATTCAATTCCAACCAAGAATCCATATCCAGTTCCATTTCTAATATCCAAATAAATCCATTTTTTCAAATTGATCCAAAGCAATGTCCATTTTTCAAATTCCAAATTTAAATCCATTCATACAAACTTCAAGTTACTCAAGTTCAAGTTGAAAGTGTCAATTTCAAATCCACATCCAAATTTCAAAACTTCAAGTTCATATCATCCTTGTTCACTAACCATTTCAAATTCAAAGAATCATTCATCATAAAGGTTTAAGTTTGAAGATTCATAAACTCAAGTTAATTCCAAAAATTCAAAGTATACCAAGATTTATCACAAGTTTAAGTACAATGTTCAAGTCAATAATATTCATCACCATTCAAGTTTCCAAGTTAGAAATGCAAGGATGGATTCAAACCTCATTTAAAAATTCCATAATGCCATGAACCATTACATCATTCAAGTTTCATTACAAGAAAACTTAAAGCTAATCCTATTCGTAAAAAACATCATGCTACAAAACTTGCAGACTCGACAACTCAAAACATCATGCTACATGAAATATTTTCCAAGCAATACCAATACACAAGCCAAGCTACTTGAAACTTTGCCATATACAAGCTATTCCAAGCTCATCCTAGCTACCACTTGCCAAAATAATTCAAGCCCTTTGTGCCAAGACATAGCCAAAGCCATGCGAACATCACTTCAAGCCATCCAAGCTCATGCTTCATGACATACTCACAAGCCACAAAGCAAATGCACAAGCTGCAAAAAAGCGGTTCTGAAAACGGGACTACCGCTGAGAAACAATGTTGTTGCTATTGTTAATCCTCTCTATGCCAGACTTCTACAAGCTTACCAAAGCTATCCCCTGGTTACAACATAACAACAAAACACGTTTTAGGGTGAGGTTCAATAGTAAATTTGAAAAAACAAAATAACTTCTGCATACACATAAGTTCACCAAACACAAAATCAAATATGACTATATAAATGGGGAAAGATCATGAATGTTTTCAAGACACATCAAAACATGTTCCATTTGGAAATGGAAAGGAATTTAATTTATCAAACAGAAAATCAACGAGTAATGTTACTTTCCAAATCAAACCATAAACATGTCGCAACGAAGATGGAAAGATTATCAAAGAAAATCAACAACATTTTCTTCATTTAATTCAGTGAGCTTATATATAGGGCAGAAAATCACAAGAAAAAACAACACGATACCCTTTACAGTACCACAACAGCCATCAGAGAGGAAGATCGTAATACTTCATACACACCAAAAATTGAAAAATTATTGATACCACACATTACGCACAGTGAGCAACATCGCACGAATTGAAAGAGGAAAACCTATCTCGGAGACGCGGTCGAAATCACGCCATTGGGTAACGTTCTTCTACCCTTCCTCTTTATCTCGCCTTTATCTTTGTTTTCTCATGTTGTGTTGCTTGGAAACCTCTTGCATTTTCTTGATTTGAAACCACGCCGTCGGGGATTGTTGTTGTTGTCTGAATCACGCCGCAAAGAGGGAGTCAATGCGAAGGAGAGGAGCTGACGATTGAAGTTCCAAAAGGCATTTGGAAGATGGTGTGAAACGCGACGGAGAAGACAAGCACGCTAGAGAGGGATGAAGGAAGGTTGGGCGATGTAGAGTAGGAGAGGAGGAGATGATTTCAATCCATTGATTTTTTTTGTTCCGCATTGATTTATTGATTGGGCTTTGATCTTTAAGCCCAATGAGTTAATCCATTTTAAACACCACCCCTTATATTTTGCACCCTATTTTCATTTAGTTTGTTTTTTTTTTGTTGTTGTTGGTATTGATTTAACGTTATTTATTTTGACGATAAATTAAATCGGATGATGTTGATTTGTTGATTTGTTTGATTAATAGTGTTATGCTACTTTCTTGATTAATTTCAACTAGACATTGATTCTCGATTGACCGATATTATTTTGATTCTAGTGTTAACGTTAATTGTGATCTTATGTCGAGATTAGATCATAGGAGGGTTTGGTTAAGTATAAGCTCGATTGATTATTGACATTAAACTTTCACCTCTGTTCTCAAGTTTGGATTAAGAATTCTATAAGACTTGACAAGTGTTTATGTTTGAATGACATTGCGTTATTTGTTTTCGTTGATTCCTATGCTCCTTTAGGGTCATAATTCAACTTTATATCTAATAAATTAAATTAAACTAGATATTAGGATTAATCCTATCGCATGATAACATTAGGCCCCCTCTCAATCTCAAATTCGTGATCAATCTTTGCTTGACTACATATCTTGTTTACCTATATTTATTTGACAATTATTTTATGGTCTTCAGTCTTTATAATTGCTTATGTATGCATCCAAGGGAAGAACCTGTGTGTGACTTTTAAGTCATACGCACTGCATTTTCATCTGTATCATTTACCCATGCCTGATCCCTGACTCCCTTTAGTTGATCAGCTTAGGACACACCCTTATATCCTTAGGATAGACTCCTTTAGGATTCCAATTATAAACAACTTACAAATTAAGTTCTCATTCTCCCATGAGATAATTAGACATAAGTCATCTATATAGTCGAGATATAATTCTCCTACCCCATGACATAGTTGAAAAAGATGTAGAATCTTTTCTGCTTGAGAGAGGTATGTGGCATACTCGTCGATTTTATATCTGAGTTGAATCCCTTCTCTCAATGTGAAATAAAGATCGTCTTCTGCATGTTTGTGGTGGTTTAAGTTGAGTATTCTCCTTAAGATGACGACTTGTCTCGTCTCCTAAGAACCTCCCTCCTGGAACCTTGACCACAATCAAAAGTTTCTTACCCTTTTAGGGAAACTACGAATGCTTTGATTCCATTCCCGTCAGGATACATAGACACAAGATGCGATGTCTTGACGAACATACTTAGAAATAAACCTATAGATTTACCCTTAGCAAGCAGATAACAAATAACACAATAAAACAAGAGGTTTCTGTAGAGTACTACAGATGCTTAGGATGCTAATACCTTCCCTAGGTCTAACCAACCCCCGAATCTTAGATTCTTTAGTTTTGCATTGCATACTCATGGGTTATTCGATCTTTTTCCCTTCCCTTAGACAAATTAAAGACTGGTGGTGAATAATGATTTGCGATTCAAGTTAATTAATAGCTTGATATTCGATTCTCACCGCAACATTATGCAAAGAAAATCACATCCATCCATAAAGAGAAAACAAGAAAATAAATATCATCAAGCATCATAATGAGATAAGTATTTAAACAAGCTTTCCAACTCATTCAATCACGTCTCATTCTGAGTTACGAAATTCAAGTTACACTATTTCCAACCATAGACCAATATTTTAAAAATCAGATCAGTCATCAAATTGGTGAGGATCATCGGTCGATGACTTATTAGTCGAACTATTGAATCACTAGTCGAACTACATGACTAAACCGGGTTAAAATTGGATAACTCGATTGAATAAACCATCTATAATAAAATTATATAGTTATTAAATCAGTCGAAACGAATCACTCGATTTCTAAAAAAAGTCACAAAATTTCAAAATATTGTAATTTCACAAGTTCAATATTTAATTTCAAATTTTAAACATAGTTATTACACACAACACAATAATATAAAATATAAGTCCAATTAATGAACCAAATTTAATTGCAACATAAACTAAATAACAAAATAACTCCATTGTCTAATAAATTTATTTCTAAGGAAGCAAAGTTGTTCTAAATAAGTTTCGTACAAAGTCTACTTCTATTTTAATTTTCTTTTAAGTTTATAATTGTTTATCAAAATTTGCTTGAGAAAAAAATAAACAAACATTTAACTCGTTGATTTTCATAACGTTGATTTCCCGATTTTGATAAATTTTGACAAGTTCCCACTGAATCAATAACTTACCTCCAGTTAGGGGTGAAAATAGATTGGGTCGAGTTAATCTTTGTAAAGTCTAAGTTTAACCTGCCAAAAAAATTGAAGCTTAAGTCTGATATGTAACCTATCATATGCTTATTTTTAGGTTTGAGTTTGACATTTTCTAAGGTCTGGTTAGTCTGTTAGCCTACATAAAAGTCTGTTATTTTAAATAGACAAACAAACTAAAAGACTAACGAGACAAAAAGTTTGTTACATTAACTTATTTTAACTTACCTATTAGCATAAGTTTTGTGAGATTATTTGCTTAAGATAACTTATGAAAATAACTTATAACATTGTTCATAAGGTGTTTTCATCTTATTTTCATAAGTTTTTTAAGATAACTAATTTTTATTTATGTATTTTAATTTAAAGTACAAAACATAACATAATATTAATAAAAAAAATTATTCATATTTTTTTAAAATAGACTGACGTATTAGATTTAATGAAATTTTTTTTATGATATGAAATCTAACTTTTTTTAACTAAATAAATTTATAAAAATATAGCCCTTTTCTATTTAAAAATAAAATTTAGTGAATCTATATAGATTTGACCCATAAGCCTCTCTTATCGACCTAACCTATTTCCACTCCTAAAATAAATAATCACACCTGGGGATCTCTAATTCTTAATTTGATGAATTCAACTAAAGTTTTTAAATCACTGCCATCGACACACTAGTACGCCACTAACCCAATACTTTGACCAAGTCAATAATCACACCTGGGGATCTCTAATTCTTAATTTGATGAATTCAACTAAAGTTTTTAAATCACTGCCATCGACACACTAGTACGCCACTAACCCAATACTTTGACCAAGTCAATAATCACACCTGGGGATCTCTAATTCTTAATTTGATGAATTCAACTAAAGTTTTTAAATCACTGCCATCGACACACTAGTACGCCACTAACCCAATACTTTGACCAAGTCAATCACCCGTCCATGTCTTAAAACAATGCTATGGAGACTGCTAAAAATATTATAAATGAAAACTATAAACATAATTTTTAATATTATTATTTAACAATAATTTGGTACACGTCAAAAATCCATCTAGCAAAAATTATATACCAAATTTTAATTTTACGTGAGGTTGATAACCCAATTCCTTTGAAATATTCTCCTTTTAATGGCTATTAACAAAGGGGAGGTTCATATTAAATGTTCATATTAATATGACGGTTATGATCGAGTAACAATAAGAAATATTACAATCCCACGTCACAAGAAAAAAACTGAATAACTAAGCCAAATATAAAAAAATAACTTAACAACATAAACTAAATAACTAGAGAATTTTATTTCTTTATTATTTTTTAAAACTAATAATCATTCTACAACCATTTATCAATTTATAATTTATTTCTGAACCAACATCTCAAAACAAATAAATCACTCCTACAAATTTATTGGATAAAAATACAACATAATAATCGATTCATAAATCATGTATAAATCTTTGTAGGAAGGATAGGGTTATAACCTTTGCTAGGACCTGATGGAGGTGGTTTTGAAATACCATCAATATTATCAAAGAGAATAAGGTTATGACCTTTGCTAGGGCCTGATGGGGGTGGTTTTGAAATACCGTCAATATTACCAAAGAGAATAGGGTTATGACCTTTGCTAGGACCTGATGGGGGTGGTTTTGAAATACCGTCAACATTACCGAAGAGGATAGGGTTATGACCTTTGCTAGGACCTGATGGGGGTGGTTTTGAAATACCATCAACATTACTAGAGTGGACAAGGTTATGACCTTTGTTAGGACCTGATGGGGGTGATTTTGAAATACCATCAACATTAATATAGAGGACAGGGTTATGACCTTTGCTAGGACCTGATGGGGGTGGTTTTGAAATACCATCAACATTACTATAGAGGACAGGGTTATGACCTTTGCTAGGACCTGATGGGGGTGGTTTTGAAATACCATCAACATTACTAGAGAGGACAGGGTTATGACCTTTGCTAGGACCTGATGGGAGTGGTTTTAAAATACCATCAACATTACCAAAGAGGACAGGGTTATGACCTTTGCTAGGACCTGATGGGGGTGGTTTTGAAATACCATCAACATTAGCAAAGAGGACAGGGTTATGACCTTTGCTAGGACCTGATGGGGGTGGTTTTGAAATACCATCAACATTACTAGAGAGGACAGGGTTATGACCTTTGCTAGGACCTGATGGGAGTGGTTTTAAAATACCATCAATATTACTAGAGAGAACTGGGTTATGACCTTTGCTAGGACCTGATGGAGGTGGTTTTGAAATACCATCAATATTACTAGAGAGAACAGGGTTATGACCTTTGCTAGGACCTGATGGGGGTGGTTTTGAAATACCATCAACATTACTATAGAGGACAGGGTTATGACCTTTGCTAGGACCTGATGGGGGTGGTTTTGAAATACCATCAACATTACTAGAGAGGACAGGGTTATGACCTTTGCTAGGACCTGATGGGAGTGGTTTTAAAATACCATCAACATTACCAAAGAGGACAAGGTTATGACCTTTGCTAGGACCTGATGGGGGTGGTTTTGAAATACCATCAACATTAGCAAAGAGGACGGGGTTATGACCTTTGCTAGGACCTGATGGGGGTGGTTTTGAAATACCATCAACATTAGCATAGAGGACATGGTTATGACCTTTGCTAGGACCTGATGGAGGTGGTTTTGAAATACCATCAATATTACTAGAGAGAACTGGGTTATGACCTTTGCTAGGACCTGATGGAGGTGGTTTTGAAATACCATCAATATTACTAGAGAGAACAGGGTTATGACCTTTGCTAGGACCTGATGGAGGTGGTTTTGAAATACCATCAATATTACTAGAGACAACAGGGTTATGACCATTGCTAAGACCTGATAGGGGTGGTTTTGAACTAGGATCTGATGACTGTGGTTTTAAAATACCGTTAACATTACTAGAGAGGATAGGGTTATGACCTTTGCTAGGACCTGATGGGGGTGGTTTTGAAATACCGTCAATATTACTAAGAAGGATAGAGTTATGCCCTTTATTAAGACTTGATGGGGATGGTTTTGAAATACCGTAAATATTACTAAGTTGTAACAAATGATGGTTGCTCTCTTTTTTAAAATCTCTCAGACTTTCTCTTCTAACGTGATCGACTTTTTCAAGTGGAAAAATTTCTTGAAATATTGATATGTGAAAGGGAATTGCACTTGTTTTGGCATTATTAATAAACAAAACCAAAAAAACTAATTCGATTAAGAGTAGTGGAGACAAAATTTTGTGGAAATTTTTCATCTCTAATTGTAAATAGAATACAATGCTAATCGTGTAATACAATTTAAGATTTAAGATACATTGCTTATATATACTTCTAACAAGTAAAATATGTGTCAATTTAATATAATTTGGGTGAAAAACAATGTACCCACGTTAATTTAATAATGATACATCATACTTATATTTTTTATATTTAACAGCAATAAATAAATATATAAAGGCAATCAAAGAAAAGGTATAAACCAACGGCAAAATACAAATACAAGAATTATAGAAGAATAAAAAAAAAAACAAGGATAACAGCTAACAATTTCCTTTTATAAAAAACTATTTGTTTATCCTAGCATTGAGAATGTTTTATATAAAATTTTAGATTTAAATTGAATATTTCTTTATACATTATTTGACTAATTGTTGACTAAAAGAAAAATAAAATTGTTTAAAAAAGAATGTCTTCTTTAAAAAATCACTTAGTAAGTTATCATTGCTTCTAGAAAACTTTCTTAAAATAATATTTATAATTTTATTTATATTTAAGTATATAAATATGTTTTATATTTAGTATACACTCTCTCTGATAATATTTATAAAAAACACTTTATTTTTTAGATATATTTAATAACTAATGTATTTGGTCTGTATTATAGATCGGATATATAAATCATTTAATAAATTTAAAAATGGAAGTGTCTCTTATTTATTTGTATTTATTAAACAATCAAACAATCAATCTTATTAATGGAAAAGATTACCATTACAATTTAGTAACATCTTGATAATATATATATATATATATATATATATATATATATATATATATATATATATATATATATATATATATATATATATATATATATATATATATATATATATATATATATATATATATATATATATATATATATATATATATATATATATATATATATATATATAATATAAATTATTTAATAAATCTAAAAATGTGAATTGTCTCTTATAAAATGAACCGGAATAAGTATTTATTGTATTTATTAAACAATCAATTTTATTAATTGAAAGATTACCATTACAATTTAGTAACATCTTGATATATATATATATATATATATATATATATATATATATATATATATATATATATATATATATATATATATATATATATATATATATATATATATATATATATATATATATATATATGCAATGAGATATGTAGGGCAAATATTTTCTTACTTGTTATAAGAGTCTACCGATCAAACTTTACACTACTACAAAATAGACCTTTCGTAACACCAATTTTATAATGGTCATAGTGTTAACCGTGATAATAGTTTATTTCTGGGAGTTCTTTTTGTTTTGGTATTTACTAATGGACATGTCGCTACGGTCAAATGAAGCAACCGTAATGAAAGGTACACAGAGTAAAATAGTTTGAATCCTAGCACCAACAATTACCCATATATCGTTATAAAAATGTGATTGACCATATATATCACCACATTTTTTTACCAACCGTGATGAAAGGTTATACTTTTTTTATATATAAGCAAAATTATTTCTCGCTTCAGTGCATAACAGTCGTCTCTCTCAAAACAAAAGGCTAAAAACTCTTTCAACCATCTCTCTCCAAACGAAACTCTAACAACTCTGTCACTCATCTCTCTCATATGGAAACCCCAAAATGAAACTATAACATTAAATCTTAGCCAATGGGTATTTACAGATTTATTTTCTCTATAGTTTTTTTTTTTTTTAAATATGTTTCAATAACTTGTTTATGATGTATGAAATTTCTTCTTTGTTTTGACTTATAGGTAGGGATGCTTGTTTCAATAAAGAGAACAAAGCTAAAGTTAGCTTTGCAAACTTGTAAGTATGGATGTTAAGTTTTCTTCTCTAACTTTAGCTTCATCCTTATTTCGTTGTGGACACGCCATTACGGGACATGTATGATATGTATCTGATGCATTCTATGATTTGATATGTTGTACTTGTTATTTATGGTTTGTTGTTGATCAATATTGTTGTTAATATTTGTTTAAAAGATGAGTTTATTATATATTATGTGGTTTGAGTATTTTTCCAATCCCATACAGAATATATAACTTTCAAAACTGCATTAGATAATTATGATATGATAGATAAAGTTGTATTAGAAAACAAGTACACGTTCAATTCTAGACAAGAATTCTTCACACTGTTAACTACATGTTATTCTTTGACCGTTAGAAATTAGTTTAATGATTGTAGATCTTCAATCGTCCCTTTCTCCCCCTCTAATATTATTTGCAAAGTAGATAATATTTTGCAAAAAGAGCTAGAGGTGAAGGCATGAGCGGTTGAAGAACTATGATCATTAAACTAAGTTCTTACTGTCAAAGAACAAAATACAGATAAAGTGTTGAAGAACCCTTGTCTAACATTGAATGTGAAATTGTACTTCTAATCTAACTTAATTTGTCATATTATAATGTTCTAGTGCAGATTGAAAGGTTATATGTTTAGTGAGCATGGCAAAATAAGCATTCCACATAATTTATAACAAACTTAGGTCTATATATCACAATGGTTGTTTAGCACAACCGTTGCTAAATATGCTGCATTAAAGGATATCACAACAGTTATCTAAAGTAACTATTGTAGTAGGTAGCACGATACATGGATACAATCATGGTCGCGCGTTCATGGTGGAAAGCAACAAACATACAATCACACCTTACCTCACAATGTTTGGACCAGCGTGGTGGTATCCCTTTTCCAACCATTGTGATAGGTGATTTCTGTAGTAGTGATGATCTTCCATTCATTTACATCTATACACCAAGAACAATGGATTGATGGGCGTGAAGAGGTGTATTTAAAATATCAAAAATATCACACTGGTTAAAGATAGAGCTTGGAAATACTTTAAATAGAGTGACACCCCTCATTTTACAATCTGGTTTTGTAAGGTGAAAGGTGTAACTCTATATAAAGTCTTTTCGAGCTCTATCTATAGCCAATGTGAGAGTTGATATCAAAATGCTTTGTTTTTATACTTAGCCCTTTACATTCTCTTTCTCTTTTTTCCCCTAGTCGCCGACTAAAAATACCTTCCTCCAACCTTATTGCGGACTCTAATTCTCCTTCTTTAACTGCTTCCCCAAACCAAAATTTTTTCTAGTCCCTACTCAATCTTATACTATTGTTGTTTATCCTTTTTCCATTGTCCCTGATATCACCAATTTCATCAAAGTTACATCCTAGATATGGAAAAAAAAATCAAAAAAATTTATGGTCAGAACTTTTTAAGATCCATGATAAAACCTACCAAGTCATTGACTGTATCATTCCTTCCTTTATGGTCACGTATTGATACAATTGCCCAATAATTGATCTACATGACTATATCCAATGATTTTCTCAACACAACCATTGTATGTGATTCAACAAATGAACTTGCTTGGAATCAACTGCTTGAAAAAAATAATTGACACCAAGAATTCAAGGGCATATCTAAAACAAGAATTTTCACTAGTGCAAATGGAGAAATTTCCTAATGCTTCATCGTATTGTTAACATTTGAAATCACTCTCTGATCAACTATCCAATGTTGATTCTCTTGTATCAAACTATTGATTCATACTCAAACTTATTTCCACATCAACATGGATATACACTCCCACATTTCTACAAAGCCTGTTTAATGATATTATGTAAGATATGACAAGGGAGAAAAAAGAAGTAACCATCACAAAATTTATGTGTTTCTCTCTTATCAAGATGATAGTTCTGTTGGAAATTCTTTTAATCATCAAATTCATAACAGCTAAATTGTCCACAACAACTGTAATGGGTGTAACTTGCTCTCCAGCCATGGTAGAGGAAATTTCCATGGTGGTTATGTTAAGGGATGAGGCTGAGGTTGTGGTGGCCGATCACAATAAAAATGGGCCTTTCCACAATGGGCCACAACATCATGAATATACCCAACAACACCAAATTGTAAAAATCAATGTCTTTTTCATTGCCATCTAGGAAAACATGGGTCTAAGCATCAACAATATCATATGGCATCCACAACAACATCTAGCATCCAACCATCATATGCACCAACTAACATTCAAGAGACTCTGCATACTCTATCTATGGCTCCTCTTGATGATCATTGGTAGATGTAAAATAGATCCACTTTTCACATGAGTGCAAATGGAGATAATCTCACATCTTTTTCCAATATGATCATTCATATTAATGTGGGTAGTGGTCATACTACTCTAATCATTGGTTGAGTAAATGAATTAGTACCTAATCCTCACCATTACTGATGAGGACGTAATCCAAGACATAAATGATACAATGCAAAGCTTAGGAGGTCCTATGACAAGGGCACGTGCAAGAAGAGTCAATGATGCTTTAGTTCACTTCATGATCAAGTCAATAGAATGCATGGGCCAGATTGAAGAAAAAGAGCCCAAGTTTATTCTTATCATCCAAGCATATGATAAAAGGCTCAATAATGCATAAATAAATAAAAATAAAGGAAATACCAATGACCACACTATAATGGACGAAAATTGCAAGAGAAGTGGTAAATAAAGAATTGCCATTATTATGCCCTTTCAAGAACCCCACAATCTCTTCTTTATTTTGCAATTTCTTTGTAATAACTCAACCCACTATCATGATAATTAGTGGCTGAAATCCTTTTGTTTTCTTAGGAGTTAATGTTTACTTATTTCATCATCTTAAGCCATTCCTATATAAAGGAGGCATGTATCTTCTTTTTGAATCAATGAATTTTGTCGAGTTTACACATTGTGTAAGTGAGAGTATTTGCTCTTAGGTGATCCTCATCCATAGGCTTATCATTCTCTCTTGGATTAGAAAGAGTGTGGTGCCCCTTCTACTTAATTCCATTTCTTATTTCTCATTTATTTCATATCAGTCTCGTTTATTTTCTATGCATGTATCAAATTCTGCCATTCTTGTAATTATAAGGCAGATTACTTTCTTTGAGTCACAAAAGAATTAATATTCCAAAAGTTAACAAAGTTGTTTCAGGAATTTTGAAGGAAATGCATAATTCTCAAAAGTTAGTGCATATCAAGTGGTAATCAGAGCATATTCCAAAAAAAAAGGACCGGAATGTGGTAAATTGTTTATATTCTTGTTCTTCATTATTATCCATATATCATTATAAAAAAATTCGGGAAAAAAGGGTATAAAAAAATTGAAAAAAAAAGGATCTGATTGTTAAAGGTTGTGATTCAAACAAAAAAAAATTCTATTTTTTTTCTTGCCACACTCTTAAAATTCTCCTGGTTTCCTTTGTTTTAGAGTCTTTTTTTTGTTTGCTATTTTTTTTAAAAAGCTTTTTGTGTGTTGATTATTATCTGAAATTGATTTCTTTGTGTTGATTCATTTTGGTTTCTCTAAAGAACTAAAAGAGCAAATTGAGTGGTAAAAGGCAAAGTATTTTTATTATTAAAAAAAGCCAAAAAAAATTGAGTGAAACACGAGTGATTGAGTGTAAACACGTGAGTAGAGTGGCGAGGTCCATTTTTAAACACTTGTTCCTAATTTCACAAATATTTCACAATTATATCTAGTCCACCTTCACCTAGAACAACAGCTTTAACTGTTCAGATCGCAGCCATGCGTGACAATTTTGAAAGATTGTTAAGAGAACAAGGTGAACAACTTCAACAAAGAATTGATGAGTTGGAAAGGAGGCCCCAAAATTCTAATGATGGTAGTGGTGATGAGGAGGAAAGAAGACGTAGAAGGAGACAAAGGAGAGATAATTTGAGGGGCATAAAAATTAAAGTTCCATCTTTTGTTGGGAAGAGTGACCCAGAGGCATATCTAGAATGGGAGACTAAACTTGAACAAATTTTTAATTGTCACAATTATTCTAATCTTGAAAAAGTGCAGGTTGCTTCTATTGAGTTCAAGGAGTATGCCTTAGTTTGGTGGGATCAATTGATCAAAGATAGAAGGAGGTATGCAGAACGACCAATTGATACTTGGGAAGAGATGAAAAGAATCATGAGGAGAAGGTTTGTTCCTTCCTATTATCATAGGGAATTGCACAACAAATTGCAAAGGCTCACTCAAGGTTCTAAAAGTGTTGAAGAATATTTCAAGGAGATGGAAGTTCTCAAAATTAGAGCTAATGTAGAGGAGGACGATGAAGCAACTATGGCTAGGTTTCTCCATGGTCTAAATCATGACATTAGTGACATAGTGGAACTTCATCACTATGTTGAAATGGATGAATTGGTACACCAAGCTATCAAAGTGGAACAACAACTCAAAAGAAAGAGCCAAGCAAGGAAAAATTCCACCACTTTCAATTCTCAAAGTTGGAAGGACAAAACAAAGAAGGAGGGTGCTTCATCATCTAAGGAAGCCACAGTTGAAAACAAAGGTAAAACTATTACATCTTCTTCAAGTGTTTCAACTAACAAAAGTGTTAAGTGTTTCAAATGTCAAGGCCAAGGACATATTGCATCTCAATGTCCAACAAAGAGAACCATGCTTATGGAAGAAAACGAAGAAATTGTTGAAGAGGAGGATGGTGATTATGATGAGGAGTTTGAAGAAGAAATACCTAGTGGAGATTTACTCATGGTGAGAAGAATGTTGGGAAGCCAAATAAAGGAGGAGGATACAAGTCAAAGAGAAAACATTTTTCATACAAGATGCTTTGTGCAAGGAAAGGTTTGTTCTTTAATAATTGATGGAGGAAGTTGTACAAATGTTGCAAGCACGCGTTTGGTTTCTAAACTAAAATTAGAAACGAAACCTCACCCTAAGCCTTACAAACTCCAATGGCTTAATAAAAGTGTAGAAATGCTTGTTAATAAACAAGTTGAGATTTGTTTTAAAATTGGAAAATATGAGGATGTAGTGTTGTGTGATGTAGTACCAATGGAAGCTAGTAATTTGTTATTAGGTAGGCCTTGGCAATTTGATAGAAAAGTCAATCATGATGGGTACTCCAATAAGTACTCTTTTATGTATCATGATCAAAAGATCAATCTTGTACCGTTAAATCCTAGTGAGGTGAGAGAAGATCAAAAGAAAATGAGAGAAAAATATGATCAAGAAAGAAAAGAAAAAGAAAAAGAAAAAGAAAAAGAAAAGAATGAAAAGAAAAAGAATGATAAAAGAGAAAAGAAACAAAGTTTAATTGCAAAAAAAAAGAGATGTGAAGAAAGCAATTGTGTCACACCAGCCCTAGTACTTGCTCTTTTGCAAGGAGGTGCCTTTACTAACCACTATTTCTAATGGAAAAAAATTGTCAAATTGTGTTGAGTTTCTTTTGCAGAAATTTAATGAATTATTTCCGAAAGAGGTGCCAAGTGGTTTGCCACCTATAAGAGGAATTGAACATCATATTAATCTCAATCCAGGAGCATCTTTACCTAATAGGCCAGCATATAGAAGCAATCCACAACAAACTCAAGAGATACAAGGGCAAGTGGCTGAATTGATAAGTAAAGGATGGGTAAGAGAAAGTTTAAGTCCTTGTGCTGTCCCTATTATTCTAGTCCCTAAAAAGGATGGTAGTTGGAGGATTTGCACTAATTGTAGGGCCATTAACAATATTACCATTAAATATAGGCATCCTATTCCTAGACTAGATGATTTGCTTGATGAATTGTTTGGTGCATGCTTATTTTCTAAAATTGATTTGAAAAGTGGATATCACCAAATTAGAATAAGGGAAGGGGATGAGTGGAAAACTGCTTTTAAAACAAAATTTGGTTTGTATGAGTGGATGGTTATGCCTTTTGGATTAACTAATGCACCTAGTACTTTCATGAGACTAATGAACCATGTGTTAAGGGAGTTCTTGGGTAAGTTTGTTGTTGTGTAATTTGATGATATTTTGATTTATAGCAAGAACTTAGATGATCATTGCATTCATTTAAGGGTTGTTTTGCAAGTGTTAAGATATGAAAATTTGTATGCCAACCTAGAAAAATGTGTCTTTCGCACCGATCATGTGATTTTCTTAGGTTTCATTGTGAGCTCTAAAGGAGTCCATGTTGATGAGGAAAAGGTGAAAGCCATTCGAGAGTGGCCTCCTCCCAAAAATGTAAGTGAGGTAAGGAGCTTTCATGGTTTGGCTAGTTTTTATAGGAGGTTTGTGAAGGACTTTAGTAGCTTGGCAGCACCCCTCAATGAAATTGTTAAAAAGGATGTTGGTTTTAAATGGGGTGAAAAATAAGAGCAAGCCTTTGCTGTCCTAAAGGAAAAGCTCACCCAAGCACCAATTCTTGCATTGCCTAATTTTTCTAAATCTTTTGAAATTGAATGTGATGCATCTAATGTGGGAATTGGAGCTGTTTTGTTGCAGGAAGGTCATCCACTTGCTTATTTTAGTGAAAAGCTAAAAGGGGTTGTCCTCAATTATTCTACATATGATAAGGAATTATATTCCTTGGTGAGAGCTCTATAAACTTGGCAACATTACTTGTTGCCCAAAGAGTTTGTCATTCATAGTGATCACGAATCCTTGAAACATTTGAAAGGACGAGGTAAGTTGAATAAGAGACATGCCAAGTGGGTTGAGTTTCTTGAACAATTTCCTTATGTAATCAAGCATAAGAAAGGTAAATCTAATGTTGTGGCAGATGCACTCTCAAGAAGACATGTCTTGCTTTCTACTCTTGAAACAAAAGTTTTTGGTCTTGAGCATATTAAAGATTTGTATGAAAGTGACCTTGAGTTTTCTTCAAAATTTTTAGCTTGTGAGCATACTGCCTTCAATGGGTATTTTAGGCACAATGGCTATTTATTTAAAGAAAAAAAAATATGTGTGCCTAAAGGTTCCATTAGAGAATTACTTGTAAAAGAGGCGCATGAAGGAGGACTAATGGGTCATTTTGGGGTTTCTAAAACTCTAGAATTCTTAAAAGAACATTTTTATTGGCCTCACATGAAAATTGATGTTCAAAAGATTTGTGAAAGATGCATTGTGTGTAAAAAGGCTAAATCAAAAGTTATGCCTCATGGTTTGTATACTCCTTTGCCTGTACCTGAATTTCCTTGGATTGACATTTCCCTGGACTTTGTTTTGGGACTGCCTAGAACAAAGAATGGCAGAGATTCTATTTTTGTAGTTGTGGACAGGTTTTCTAAAATGGCACATTTTATTCCATGTAAAAAGGTGGATGATGCGTGTCATGTTGCTGATTTGTTCTTTAAGGAAGTGGTGCGCCTACATGGCTTACCAAGGAGCATTGTCTCTGATCGTGACTCCAAGTTCTTAAGCCATTTTTGGAGGACTTTGTGGGGAAAGGTGGGTACAGAGTTATTATTTTCCACTACTTGTCATCCCTAAACAGATGGACAAACTGAAGTAGTAAATAGAACTCTTTCAACTCTTCTTAGGGCTGTTCTTAAAAAGAATTTAAAAATGTGGGAGGAATGGTTACCTCATGTAGAGTTTGCTTACAATAGGGTTGTCCATAGCACTACACAACATTCACCTTTCGAGATTGTGTATGGTTTTAATCCTTTAACACCTCTTGATTTGTTACCATTGCCTAACACATCTATTTTGAAGCATAAAGATGGGAAAGCTAAGGCTTAATTTGTGAGAAAATTGCATGAACAAGTAAAATTGCAAATTGAAAAGAAAAATAAAAGTTATGCAAAAAGTGCAAACAAAGGACGAAAGAAAGTTATTTTTGAACCTGGGGATTAGGTTTGGATACATATGAGAAAAGAGAGATTCCCATCACAAAGGAAGTCCAAACTTCAACCTAGGGGAGATGGACCATTTCAAGTACTTTCAAGGATCAATGACAATGCCTACAAAATAGAACTTCCAGGTGAGTATGGGGTAAGTACTACTTTTAATGTGGCTGATTTATCTCCTTTTGATGTAGGTGATGATGGTCTAAATTCGAGGTCGATTTCTTTTCAAGAAGGAGGGAATGATGAGGACGTAATCCAAGACATAAATGATACAATGCAAAGCTTAGGAGGTCCTATGACAAGGGCACGTGCAAGAAGATTCAATGATGCTTTAGTTCACTTCATGATCAAGTCAATAGAATGCATGGACCAGATTGAAGAAAAAGAGCCCAAGTTTATTCTTATCATCCGAGCATGTGATAAAAGGCCCAATAATGCATAAATAAATAAAAATAAAGGAAATACCAATAACCACACTATAATGGACGAAAATTGCAAGAGAAGTGGTAAATAAATAATTACCATTATTATGCCCTTTCAAGAACCCCATTATCTCTTCTTTATTTTGCACTTTCTCTGTAATAACTCAACCCACTATCATGATAATTAGTGGCTGAAATCCTTTTGTTTTATTAGGAGTTAATGTTTAATTATTTCATCATCTTAAGCCATTCCTATATAAAGGAGGCATGTATCTTCTTTTTGAATCAATGAATTTTGTCGAGTTTACACATTGTGTAAGTGAGAGTATTTGCTCTTAGGTCCTGGATTGGACCAAAATTGATCTTATCAAGAAATCCTTTTCTTGTGGTGATCCTCATCCATAGGCTTATCATTCTCTCTTGGATTGGAAAGAGTGTGGTGTCCCTTCTACTTAATTCCATTTCTTATTTCTCATTTATTTCATATCAGTCTCGTTTATTTTCTATGCATGTATCAAATTCTGTCATTCTTATAATTATAAGGCAGATTACTTTCTTTGAGTCACAAAAGAATTAATATTCCAAAAGTTAACAAAGTTGTTTCAGGAATTTTGAAGAAAATGCATAATTCTCAAAAGTTAGTGCATATCAATTACCTAACCCTAAACACTATCTTACATGCACCAAGGTTAACTAAAAATATTGTTTTTGTAAGGAAAGTTACCATCAATAATGATACTTCTGTTGAATTCGATCTTTTTGATTTTATGGCTAAGGATTTTAAGACTTGGATTATTTTGATGAGATGTGATATATATGTTGGATGATTTTTTTCTAATTACCATGAGACCAACAACTACCAACTTCTCACCATCCACCTTTGTTTCTTTATTCACGCATAGTCTTGATCTTGAAACATTCCAATGTTGAATTAACTCTTAAATATTTTCCTTGGATATTTGTGGGTTATGAATTATATGTAGCACATGGAGATTTGATGAGGCATGAAGGGTACCATAACATGAAATTAGTTAGAAACTTGAATTAAGGCTAGAAATAGCTTAATTTTCTAAGCATTGCTTAGAGTTAGAAACTTTTGTAACAAATGTGACATTCTTGCAAATGTCATGAAATTTCCCTTTGTAAAATTCTAGCCTTGAATTCATGAATCTTGAACTTTGAATGATGGATTTCCCTTATACCATTGAATTTGAAATAAATGGAGTCTTGAATTATGCACTTGTGATCTTGACTCATGCTTTGCAAATTTGAACTCCACTTGAACATAGAAACAAACATGGATGAAAAAGTCTTGAATTTGGCCTTGCATTTCATGTTCATTAAGAATATTTATCTTGAATATCCCAATATTTTTCAAATAACTTATCCTTGAAGAAATATACATGAGTGGACTTTCCAAATTGAATCAAACCTTATGTGATGAACCTTTTCTTCCATGTAGCCCAGGATAAACAATTTATCTTATTTGGAACGAACCGACCCAATCCTTACCTTGTGAATCCACATGCTCGATATGTAATTGAACAATGTATGATATGACGAATGTAGGGTATGAAAGGCTAAAAGTGAAAATGAGGGTGTGACAAAAAGTCATGAATTAAAACTTGGTATCAAGGCATTGTAAATGACCAAAATCAATTCCATTGGTTTATACACTTTCACTTGTATTGTTGCTGGCCAAAAGGGAGGTGTGTGGTACCTAAATCGTGTGTGGCATGAAGTGGAAATTTGGAAAGCAAAGTTTGAAATTGCACAATGTAACCAACATGGGCCTGCATGGTCATCATAAACCCATCACATATAAACCAAGAGTTTGCCCTAGAAGCTAAGCTCGTTCCTTCTTCACAAGAGGCTGAGGAACAAATTGGAAGCAAGAGATCAAAGCTTGCGTGCCTTAGAAGAGTCAACGAAACTTCTCCGTTTGGTAAGTTTCTTCCAACTTTTTTCTCCCATTTTAGGCACCAAATAGGGTCATGTTAGATTGCATCTGAAGCCCTACCTATGGTAGGAAATGTTTGCACCATTGGTTTGCATGTATGTGGAGATTTTAGATTGTGATATCAAACTTTCGTGCCTTGATTTCTCTTTGTTTATGAACCTTTTTAAGATTTGGAGGGTGGACTCATAATCCTTGTAGTCTCAGCTTTCGTTTGGTACTAGAATTCACCATTTTTATGGAGGTTTTTCCTCTGAGCTCCAGCGAGCTTGCCGGAGAAGACGACCGGAGCCCTAGCTCCGGCGTCTGGTTATGTTTCTGGTCAGGGCTGAGTTGGCTTGCGTTGAAAGTTTGACCTGCTTGTTTGTCCCCTTTCTATTGGGTTGATTAATTCCACGCATGCGTTGAAATCCACCTGGATTAATGAAACGTTGTGTTTCATTTGGTAATATGAATTGTGTTTGGATTGGGCTTGGAATGCTAACCACGCCCCCAGTTTTTTAAGGCCCATCGCGCTTTTCACTTGATTCAGTTCATTTTCATTTTATCAATTGCACCCCTCTTGCTTATTTCATTTTTTTTTTCTGTTTTCATTTTATTATTTTAAGAATAGCTCCAATTATCCAAAAATTTCACAAAAAATATTTTCTTACACTTTGAGATGTTAATTAATTTTTCATAATTTTTATTTCTGTTTTTACTTTATTTTGCTATTTTATTTAGAATTTGCAATTAATTAAGTTTCATGGTGTTTACTTAGTATGATCATGATTGTTTGGACCTCAATTCCTTATCTCCTATGACCATGGCCTCTCCCTCACCTAGGTAAGGTATTGAGGCATTCTTGAGGATGATTTTGAGTGGACACTAATCATTTTTCTTTTGACTTTGGTTGGACTTTTGTTGTCCCTCGACATATGCTCGATAAGGTGGAGCACCATTAATAATTGAATTATTTGGTGATGCCTTGAGTTGAATTGTCCATAATCTCTTGTGTTCTATTTGTTACTTGATCAAGCTTTGTTTTGTTTTTTAGTTGAGATTTATTGGACATTCCTTCTATTTTTGGTGAACCTTGCAAGTCAAGTCACCTTTGAATATGTGCATACAAGCTAGTTTGACCTAGTTCCTTTGGGAAATGATCTCCATCGATCCCATATGCATCTTGTGAGCTTTGATATTTGATTTTAAAATGCTTAAGGTGTTGTTTTATCCATCTTGGGTCATACACTTGTGTAACTTGTGTTGCAAGTTACTTGGGGGTCATGCATTTTCACTTTGTTCTAAGTGTTGAAGTTATGATAAAACTTTGGTTCTTTCACTTGCCATGACCTAGGTTGTGTTGGTTCTTTGTTTCTAACTTTGAATTGAGGCTTCCATCTTATTGATCCACTTCTTCCCCATGTGGTTTGGCCCTTATTCAACATGATTTGGTGTTCACATTCACACTTTGAGTTTGTCTTGAATAATTGGCCACTTTCTTGCACTTGTTTGCTTGTCTCTTTTGCGTGATCAATGTTAGATGTTTGGTTGAGATAATTCATATGTGGTTGTTGTGCAAACTCCTTTCTCTCATCATTTCTTTAATCATGGCCCTTTTGCTTTTTCTTTGTGCTTAACTTGCCTCTTGGTGATGGATGTTTGATGGTTGTAGGAGTGTTACTTCTCCCATTTCATCTCACTTTTTCTTAACTTGTTCAAGTCAACTTGTTTGTGTTTGAGTCTCATGTTGTTGAGTCCTTGTTGCATCTCTGCATCCTTGCATATCATGTTTGCATTGCCTCGACTTGTTTAAGTCAATTTCATCTCTTTCTTCATTTCATATGTGATTGAATTATTTATTGTTTACTTGGTCTTTTGCCATGATCCCTTAGGATTCCTAGTCCCTCTGTTTAAGATGGGAGTAGGAGAGACATTAGGTGTTCAATACTTTGCATGATAACATTAGGATAGCATTCCCTCTTTTAATCCCAACTTTAGGAGCATTTTTCATGATAACATTAGGGTTGATCTAGTTTCCCCTTAGAGTTTGTGTCTTCTCTTCTCATCTCCTAACTTTCTTAAGACACCTAATAAAGGATAATAAATGTTGTACGTTACGAGCCTTAAGTACTTGAGGAATGATGGTTGGGGGGCCTCCTCTCATATTGTATAAAGTGTTTAGCGTATGCCCTTTGGGCGATATGCGATGCATTCGCTCTCAAGTCATAGTCTTTAGTGCAACATGAGTTACAAACTTAACTTAATTCACTTCTTCTTTAAAAAAACACAAAACAAAACATCAAACCTTTTTATCCTTCGGAATTGTTTGCAAATCATTTTCAGAAAGAGTGTGTTAAGTCTTGGTTCTACCGCAAACAGGCATTGTCCCTAACTGTTAGAACGAAGGTTTAACCCTACTCAGTTAGAACACTTGAACCAACCAGTGGTCGTGTCAGCCTGAACTACATTTGCTCTGATTTCTCATGCCAGATGAGAATACGTAGGCTCAAGACGGCAATGTCTTGGAGAGCAACCTTCCCCCCCCCCCCCCCCCCCCCCCCGTAGTTTTCCGAACTACATTGACTCTGACTTTCCCATTGCACGAGGGAATACGTAGGCATAGAGCGGCGATGCTCTATCGAGTCTCTTTTCTTTTCTTTTGTCCCTGTGAGCCAACCCTTGATAGTTTTTACACCCTTTTAGATAGACAACAAGCGTGGATCCCGTTGAGTACAATGGACGTGAGGGGTGCTCATACCTTCCCCTTGCGTAACCGACTCCCGAACCCAAGATTTGGTTGCGATGACCTTGTCTTCTCCCTTTTTCATAGGTTTTCTCTGATTGTTTCCTTTCCCTCTCTTTGGGATAAATAACGAACCTTGGCGACTCTTTTGTCTTTGCCTGCCCTTTTTTTGCAGTAGCGACAATTGTCATCTCCAATGAGTGGTTACTCATGGGGTTTGGTTTCGTCTCCTGTTTGTTTTTGTTTCCGTCTGCATTTTTCATTTATCATTGCATCATGTTCATCATATTAGAGCTCATGGCATGTCAGCATTTGTAGTTTAGTTCTTTGTTCATAGCATCACATATCATTGCATCTAAGGGGAAAAAATTGGTTATCTGTATTTAAATACCTTTCACCATGATTTCGTGAAGATTTTCATTGCTCGCGTCATCCTGTGAAGATATTTAAATATGGGAAACTGTTGTACCCCAAATTTTATCCTTAGATTCTTTGATCTGCTACATATCATCTCAGATCAATCATTCATGCATAGCTAACCATTTTGGTAGTTTGGATTATTTTATCAAGACAGGATCGCTAAAAAGGGGTTTTGAAGGTGTTTTGTGTGTGTTCATAAGGATCATGGTTCCCTGCAACAATGATTGAATTCTTGTGGATCTAAAAGAAAGATTGTCTCTCCTTCTTGTATCCCGTGGATCAATACAAAGTTGTTCTATCCAAGACTCCTCAGAAGCTTTCTTGTCATTTGATATGAAGTATGATTTGAGGTACGGGGTGGTGTTGACAGAATCATGTTGTCTTCAAGAAGAGACGTAAAAGAAGGTGTCTTTGTTGTATAGATCAAGACTTCATCAAATTAGAATGTGTGTTTTCTCAGAGCTGCAATTAATTTAAAGGTCAAGTGCAATACTGTTCCTATTGAGGAATTCAAATTACTATGATCTTTTGATTGTAAAATAGGGAATTGGAAACCTTTTGATGGCTTTTGTGAGGCTACAAGTTTGAGTATCAAATCAAATTTTGATTTGTGGATTCATGGTTGATAACATTAAATTTCAACATGAAGAGTCATACTTTGATTGCTAAATTCGAGGTTAACTCCATTTTCAAACCATATGATTAAGATTTCAAACTTCAGAAGTTCAAGATTCGTAGTTGTTTTTGTTCCCTTACAATTTGAGGGTGTCATGCGTTTAAATTAGAGAACCCAAGTGTCGTACCCCAAATTTTACCCTTAGATTCTTCGATCCTTTGCATCATTCCTGCTTTAGCTAACCATCTTAACCGTTTGTTTGTTTTGCTTTGTGAAGTTAAGTTACTGCTGGAAATTCAGGAAGTCATGAAGGCTTCATATGCATCTTTTATCTCCTACAGGTTGTGCTAAATTATTGAGGAGCCACCTACCCACCCCCTTCAGAGAAAACGTTTGTTCGGGTCATTACCTTTGCAAAATTCAAATCCAAATAAACATTCAGGCTATAATTTCAAAGGGACCAAGAAAAGGCAAGTTCTATTAAATTCAAGGACTACTTCATGTGAAGTCCGCTAGTTAAAAATTCAAGTGTAAGGAGGTTTGGCATCAGGTTCTAATTCTGAAGCTCGAGGAGTCCCAAATTACCCCATTATTCAAGATTTAATTATTTAGTTCCAAGATGATGTTCTGCTTGATTCTATTTTGTTTCTCAAACTTTTGTTTAACCGGATTCAATTGGGTACCAAATTAATATGCAGTGTTTTAAATTGGTTCAAGGTTATGGTCATCCATTTACAAGACTTAATTAATTCAATTTTTTTCGAATCATGAAAAGGTAGTTGGATCCCATTTGTAAGTTGTTCCTAGAACATAAATTTCATGAGTTATTTCAAGTTGATTTCCAACCATATTTAGGATTGGTCCAAAATTAAGTGTTGTTGTAAATTGGTCGTTCAATATTTGAGCCATTATTCCTTACATACTTCAACAACAGCAGTTGGAAGCAAAGTTGATGGTGTATCTTTTTTCGGTTATGCGAATGGAACTACAAGAGGAATAACCTCGTTGTCCAGAGTAGCCATATACAAGAATGTATGGAGAATATAGGGAAATGCAATGTCATCTGATGTAATAGCTTCAATTGATGTTGCATTATCAGACGACATCGATGTTATTTCCATGTCAATAGGCTATAACAATGTATCCTTGTACGAAGATGTTATTTCCATGTCAATAGGCTATAACAATGTATCCTTGTACGAAGATGTTGTTGCAATAGCCACGTTTGTAGCCATGAAAAAAAGGTGTTTTGTGTCTACTTCAACGAGAAATTTCTCTGCTACTAATATCTCAGTTGTTTTTATGGATACTTGTGAAAATCCTGAAGAACTAATTAAGCACAAGATTGTAGTTTGTGAAGACAAGAAGAGATTTACTTCTAGTCAATTTTATAATGCATATTCCACAAACGTTGGTGGAGGTGTTTTCATTTCAAACGCATCACAAACAAGATCTATTGCAATTCTTATGGTATCCGCTTCCATCCACCGTTATTAATCAGAAAGACGGAAAAATTGTCAAAAATTACATACTGAGGAATTCTAACTCTAATAAAATACAAAACAAAAAACAGCTATCACATATACAAGAGAATTCAACAACACATTATAAATCTAAGCTCAAGTCAATATCCACCGCCGAACACCACAGAATCACCGCTGGCTTGATTTTCTGAAACTGCAAAATGCCAATAAAACAATATCAGAAAATTAGAAATCTATAGACCTGAATTCAAGAAGCTAAGAATCATCATGGGGCCTTTTTTTCTCTCAAACCAACAGCAAACAGGTCTCAGACATGGGTAACTCTCAAGGATTTCATCCCAAGGCCACATCCAAATCATGTCCAAAACAGTCATCACAATGTTGGTAAGAAATGTGGAAAATACTTGCAACGATAAAACTGGAAAACATATTTGAATCAAGAACAGGAATTCCGTCCATTCATTATCAGTTATGGGTTATCAACCTAAACATCATCAAATCATCAGACAAAATCAAACCAAATTGGACAACATTGAATTTCTTTCCAAAATGAAAAAACAAGTTCAGACATGTTTATCCGAAAGCAGAAATAGTTTCAAAGTTGTTTCTTTCCAATCAGTTCAGACATAATCGTTAATCACATTCAATTCAAGATTTCTCCAAGACATTATAAAAACAGACAGAAATTCACAGAAGAGAGGGGCGAAAATTCAGAGAGAGAGAGAGGACATTCACGGAAATCTCAGAGAAATCATCACAAATCCACAAAACCTACAAACAGATTTCACGGAAGAACCGACAAACACTCAAAAATCAAAACCGAAAGAAAATATCTTTCTCGGTCCTTGTTTTGTCATCGTGAAATCACCGTTCTAAAGCCACCGTCCAAACCCTCAAATCGTTGTCGTTACAAAACCATCAACGGAAAGCTTCATCAAGAACGAAACTTCACGCCGTAAGCTTCGCATGACAACATTGGTATCATTAACTATTTTTTTATGTGTTTCAGTTGCAAGCAAAACAAGGCGAAGAAGGTTTGCGAGAAAGAAGACGAAGTGGGAGAAGAGAGTCTGTGAGACAGAGAGTGAGGGAGAAGAGTGAGAATAGAAATCGAGTGAAAGAATGAGGGAGAAGAAGTGAAAGAATGGAGGAGGAGAGAGCGAAGAGGTGAAAAGAAACTGAGAGAGCGAAGAAAGAAGAGGAAATGGGGGGATAGGCGCCGCTGTAGGCATTTTCCTTTGAATTTTAGGGTTTCTTCGCTAACCTTTTCCTTTGTTTGATTGAGTCTGGGTCGGGTGGGTCTGGTGGGCGGACCACCACCGACCCACCCCTTTTTTGTGTTTTATGGTTTTATTGTTTTTTTAATTTTAATTTTCTGGGCCTGGACCATGTATATTTGTAAAAAAACAAAAAATAAAAATAACAATAATAAATATAAAAACAGAAAATAGAAGAAAAATAAAAAAATAAAAAATAATAATAAAAATTTAATAAATAATTTTACATAAATTTAATTTTTAAAAATGATCAAAATAATTAGATTTAAGTTTAGATTTAATTTAATTTTTGTTTTGATAATAAAAAAGAATAGAATTAGTTTGTTAAAAAGTTTATTTTTATTTCAAAACTTAACAAAATTTACAAAAACCTTTTTTAATTTATTTTAGAATTTAAGTAAGTTTTTCTTTACAATATAATTATTTTTTAATAATTTAATTAATTTAGGTTAAGTTTAATTAATTTCGAGATTTAGACTAATTTAGAATATCTTGGTTTTTAGAACTTAAACCTTCTTCTAATTTCCACTTAATCTAACTTCTAAACAAAAACAATAAAAACAATTTTCTCTTAAGTTTAGACAATTCACCATTTTCTCCTAAATTAATCAAGCCACTAACCTAAGATTAAACCATCTCGTCTTTTTCATTTCAAATTTAACCTGCGACATTTTGCACCTAACCATGTATATTTCATACTATTATCTCTTTCTATCACTTATATATCATTGCTTTACATTTCCATTGTTGCTTAACCGTTTTTCGAAGGAAAGGTACCCGTTTGACTGTCATGTCAATACCTTTACCTTCACCTTTTCCTAGCCTTAGGATTTGAGTCGCCGTACTCATTCTTAGCATCCCGCTGTGGACATCCTTCCTTTATAGCCTTAGGATCAGGAGTCGTTGCACTCCATGTAAGTTCCCTCCGTGGAATACTTACTCACCCTTTTTTAATTTAACCCTTCAACATAGAGTAGGAGTCGCCGCACTCCACGTAAACGCTTCCATATGAATGTTTACTTCCCCCTGGAACCTTGACCACAGTCAAGAAGTTCCTCACTTCTGTTTGAGGGGAACTACGAACGCTCTGATTTCTCGTTGATAATACGTAGGCACAAGATGCGATATCTTGGAGAGCTCACTAACAACTAACTTCATGCTACCTTTCCCTAGCCTTAGGATCAGAGTCGTCGCGCTCCAGGTAATTGTTCTGTCGTGGATATCTTTTACCTTTATCGTAGCCTTAGGATCTGAGTCTCCGTACTCATGTTTAGCGTCTCGCCGTGGACATTCTCTACCTTAACCTACAATGTAGAATAAGGAGTCTCTGCACTCCACGTAAGCGCTTCCCAATGAACGTTTACTTCCCATTTGAACCTTGACTACAGTCAAGAAGTTCCTCACTTCTCTTTAAGGGAAACTACAAATACTCTGATTTCATCCCCTATCCAGGATACGTAGGCACAAGATGCGATTTCTTGGTGAGCATACTTATGACCAACTCTTAGGTCCTTCTCTTTACCTTTCAACCCTTTAGCATATCCTTTAACTGATAACCATTAGCCGATATCACATTTTAAACAAGAGATTCTTGTAGAGTACTATAGAAGTTTATGATGCTAATACCTTCCTGTAGAGCATTTTTTTCCCTTCAGCAGCTACAACCGTCAACACAAAGCAGTAGCAATCCTGCAGAAGACCAAACGCAGGCAGTAGTGATACCGCAGGACGGCCAGGAAGCAGTATCATCAAAACAATCAGCGAAACCACAGCCACGAAAAAGCTTCTGACCACACAGAGTGCTCCAACTGCCAGTGCGATATCTTCGGCATCTCTATGGAATAGCCTCATCTTCTACTACTGACATACTCTGTATAAAATTCACATAAGAAAACACTACATCAAATTTACTTGCAGCTAATGATTAGTAATGAGGAACAAGAATGTTTTTGGAAGATGATATCACCATAAGAGCAGATCCTTATTAGCCCAATACTTCCTTCCGAAAACAACTGATCAGTAGGTCATTATCATCAATCTTCGTTCATGGGAAAGCCAGTGTAACAAGGTTACATCAGTTGTGTCCTTATGGAAAGTAAACTGGTCCCATTTATTCTCAAAATTTCTGCAAATAAAGGATATATTTTAGAATAAGGAAAAGATTAAATTAGAGTGAAAACCGACCAAAACCGAAACCAACATCAAATCTCGCTTTTAATTTTCGACTACAAAAGTAGAAAGTTGAAAAAGAGAATTAAATCTAACATCAATGGTTGCACCGACATGTTTTGAACCAATTTCATTACCCAAATTTGTAAAAAAACCTCTTTTCCGAACAAACGTTGATAATGTTGTTAATGGCTTTCAATGCGAAATCGCAACATTAAACGCCACTTGTTTATAAAAAGGGAGGAGAAATATCGGAAAGGGGGGATCACGACAATAAAACATATACGCGGCATTTCAAAAAAACAAGTATACAGAAACATCATCATTCATATACACTCATTCATATACACACAGAAAGAAAAGAAAGTCAGTAGAAAACTTGTCTTCAGAGCTACACAGCATCGTCGGAAGCCGTCTTCAAAACCATCTCAACCCAACGACACCCAACCCTTGCGATGCTTTCTCACACGAGCTTTTATTTTCGTCGCTAAGAAGCTACACGAAAATCCACCATTGAGGACAACCATGACCAATCATCGACCAAGCTCCAACCAAGCTGTGTTGTCGTTTTTTTAGTTCGTCGAACCACCACCGTGTTGCACTGTTTTCAATCTCGGTAACTTTCCTTTTCTTATTGCTTTTTGATTTCTTTATATGAATTTTGCGTTGATCACGAGGAGAATATGAAGGAGAAGAAGAAGAGAAACGCGAGGATTGCGAGAGAGAAACAATTGTTTTCACGGATTGCCTCTTGCCTACCCTTTTGTGCAATGTTATTTCACCCGGCCCAATCTCGTTTTGGGTGGGTTTTATTTCTTTTTTTTTTGGAGTAGGATTGGGCTTATGGCCCAGGTTTGTTTTAAAAATAAAAAACTTCACTTCTATTTGATTTTTTTCATTTTTTTAATTTGGTTTTCATTTCCATACTTTAAATTTGATGTTTAATTTTTAGATAATTTTTAAACTTTTAATTGATTAAGTGGAGTCCTTAAAACTCTAATTGATTAAGTAACATCTAGTTAACTTAAATTAAATTAAATTAAATTTTGATCATTAACTTTGATTTCGTATCTATCAATGTTTGTGTGAGGTTATGATGAGGATCCTTGACGATTCTAGTTTTCAGTATTTCGTTAAGTGATTAGATCCCATCTTGATCACTTAACGTTAAAGTATACATTAAGATCAATCTTTGTTATATAATAAAGTTAGGTTGATTCCCATAGGTTTCCCCTGAGTATGAAATCTTAGACAACTCGCAATTCAATCATCTATTCTTTCCATAAGAGAATTAGATGTGATTCATCTTGACAGTCGAGATTGTTAGACTATGACACGGATCTAGAAGGGGGTTGAATAGATCCCAATTAAAAATTGAGTCGGCGCTACCAATTTAAAAATTGGTTTTAAAAATTTGTTTTAAGTGCGGAAACGGCCGAGGAAAATATAGTCTATAACGAACGGTTATTAAAAAACTGGATATGCGTTGAGCCTATGGATTAATGACAATATGGAAAAAGAATCACAACACTAATCACACTTATCAATGATCTAATTCACTTGTTAGGATTCCTAGTTCCAATAATTTAAAGAGCAAACCAAAACTAGATACACAAATAAGATAATTTTGGTTCAGGCAAATTGTCGAACACTTGGTGTGCAAAAACACTTCAAGTGATATTTATGTTGAGTAAGTGATTCTAACTAGCCTAGTACAATGTCTTATTGTACTTTGGTTTCAAAAACAGAGTTTCAACCTCTTACTCAATTGATATCACAGTTTGACAATAGTGCTTATAAGAAAATCACTTATTTTTAAGCTAATTTCTAGTGAACTGATTTAGTTCTTCCTGCATTGATAAAAACCAGTGTTCATCGAGTAGGGCTTCCTTAGGGTTTTTAGGTTCCATTTGTGAAACGAACGCGAAGTGATAACAGAAATTACTTAGCTTCGATCGAGTTGTTACACCCTTTGTGATGTCTCCGAGAATGTTGTCAATTGGATGATCTTTCGGAGACTTCCAAGCTTGAGGGAGATCATCGTTTGTAGGCGGATGAGCTTCCTCGGTTACCTCATGGTGTACATCTTTATCCTCCTCAACTTTGGCTTTGTCAGGTTGATCAATCCCCGGCTCGCCCCCTTTGAGTATGTCTTCCGTAGATGTACCTGCACCATGAACAACACTATCATTTCCGACATTTTTCGGATATGACTCATCAAAAGTAACATGCACAGACTCTTCTACAACAAGTAATCGTTTATTATATATTCTGTATGCTTTACTCAATTGAGAGTATCCGAGGAAGATACCTTCGTCGGCCTTGGAATCAAATTTGCCCAAGTTTTCCTTTCCATTGTTTAATACAAAACATTTGCAACCAAACACATGCAAGTGAGAAACATTTGGCTTTCGCCTTTTTAAAAGCTCATACGATGTTTTATTTAGAATGGGGCGAATGAGCACCCTATTCAAAACATAACACGCCGTACTAATGGCGTCGGCCCAAAAATATTTCGGTAAACTACTTTCGTTAATCATTGTTCTTCCCAATTCTTCTAAAATTCGATTTTTATGCTCCACAACCCCATTTTGTTGAGGAGTGCGTGGAGCGGAGAAGTTATGATCTATACCATGGTTACCGCAATATTCTTCAAATAAGTGATTTTCAAACTCACCTCCATGGTCACTTCTAATTGACACAATGTTTGTATTTAACTTATTTTGGGAAAGCTTAGCAAACCTTTCAAAAGCGGCGAATGTATCACTCTTACTTACTAAAAAAATAGTCCAACAAAATCTAGAAAAATCGTCCACTATTACGAACCCGTAATAGTTTCCTCCTAGACTTTTAATCCTAGACGGCCCAAACAAGTCCATATGAAGAAGTTCGAGAGGTCTCGTTGTTGAAATGATCTTTTTGGATTTAAATGAGATCCTCGTTTGCTTCCCTTTTTGACAAGCATCACAAAGGTGATCCTTGGTGAACTTTATTTTGGGGAGTCCTAAGACTAAGTCTTTTGAGACTACTTTATTTAGTAAGTCAAAGTTAACATGCGCTAAACGCCTATGCCATAGCCATGAGTCTTCACTCATTGTTATGAGGCATTTGTCACTTGTTAACGATACTTCATTTAAGTCAAGCATATATATGTTGTTTACTCTAAAACCATTAAACATATTCTTCTTGTCATTATCATGCACAATTTTTCAACACTCTTTTGAAAATGATACATTGTATCCTTTGTCGCATAATTGGCTAATGCTAAGCAGATTATGTTTAAGGCCCTCGACAAGCAACACGTCGGAAATCGTAGTGGAAGAGGGGTTACCTACACTACCTTTACCTAGTATTGCTCCACGATTGTTATCACCATAAGTTACATACCCTTTCTTCTTAGCCACGAAGTCTATGAATAGGGATATGTCTCCAGACATGTGTCTTGAACATCCACTATCGAGAACCCATCTTCTCTCGGTGGTCTCGACACATTTTACCTATTAAAACATAATTAGCAAGAGGAGGTATCGAATGGCATATTGGGTCCTAATATGTTAGCGACAAGGTGGTTGCATTTGGACAACCATTGATAGATGCCTTTAGGAACCAAAAATCTCCTAAATCGGCATTTAGCAATGGAATGACCTTTCTTGCAACAATATAAGCATGCAAAATCGACTTTAGAATCACTTTTACTTTCTTGATCCCTAATTACATATGCATATTTTTGATATGGGTTCACCATACTTTTTCTAAAATCCTTTCTATCAATAGCAAATGTAATTTTAGGCTCAAGTGCCTTGTTTAATTTGGCCTTAAGGTTTCTAACTTCACCTTGCCAAATATGACAAGTAGCACATCCAAAGTCGAAAGGATTTCTATGGTCCTCACAATCCGATTTATTACTTTCCACAATGGAAGCCTTAAGGTCCTCTAGTTTCCTTTTGGACTCTTTAATTTTGTGCTCTAAGTAAGTAAAAATTCTTTTATTAGAGGCAAGTCTCTTAAAGGCTGCAGTTGCTTCATTGTGTAAAGTATTGAATGCGGTTTGTAATTCTGAATGCGACATATTTGAGGACTTCTCATATTTAGAGTGACGTACCTGCTTTTTCTTATTTTTCTGATGTGCGGAAAGGCATAGATTCACAGACTCTTCTTCATCACTAGAGCTTTCATCAGAGGAGGAGGAGTCGCTATCGCTTTCCCAAGCTATATACGCTCTCCTTGGTTTTGATAATTTCTTGTATGACTTGGATTATTCCTTTTCCTTTGCCTTTTTGTTCATCGGACAGTCCGGTTTATAGTGACCGGGCTTCCCACACTTGTAGCACGACCCTCTAGTCTTTTTACCTTTTGAGTCATCATCTTCCGAAGTTTACCAAGTTCTTCTCGGAATGTTGGATGTCGTTCTTTCTCACGTGACGGTTGTAACGTTTAACAAACAGCCCCATATCTTCGCTCTTGTCCTCTTCTTCTTCGTCGCTCGAGGAATAATCACTTTTCTCTTTTGCTTGAGACTTCGAGGAGGAAGTCTTAAGAGCTATAGATTTCTTTTCATTCACCTTTGTTTTGTCCTTCTTTTCATTCTTTTCGCGTTGGTCTAGGCTCAAGAGTACCTGTTCATGCTCTTGTAGTTTGCCAAACAATGTTGTCAAGTCTAATATGGTAAGATCATGTGCTTCTCTGATGGCGGTCACTTTCGGCTACCATTCTCTATTTAGACATCTCAAGATCTTATTAGTAGCGACATCATTGGAAACAGGCCTATCTAATAAATGTAAACGATTGATGAGATGAGTTAATCTCTTTTGCATGTCAGCAATGGTTTCCCCTTGCTCCATGAAAAAGAGATCAAACTCTTGTGTTAATGTGTTGATTCTAGCCAACTTAACATCGTTCGTCCCCTCATGGGCAATTTGTAGTGAATCCCACATGGCCTTAGCAGTAGGACAATGGGATACACGATAGTATTCATCTACACCTAATGATGAGATTAGGATATTTTTGGCTTTCCAATCATAATTGTATTTTTTTTCATCGTTATCGGTCCATTGTGCTTCGGGCTTTGGCACAATTACATTATCTGCATTGGTCATGGTAATTTCTATTGGACCATTGAGGATAACGTTCCATATTTTTCTATCTATGGAGTTTATGTGTACCCGCATACAGTCTTTCCAATAACTATAATTTTCACCATTGAAAACGGGAGCTCTATTATAAGCCCTTTTAGGTTCGTTAGTCATTTTCTATCAACGTTGTATTTGAAGTACCGAGTAACCGGAGCTCCTGATACCACTTGTTAGACTATGGCACGGATCGAGAAGGGGGGGGGGGGGGGTTGAATAGATCCCAATTAAAAATTGAGTCGGCGCTACCAATTTAAAAATTGGTTTTAAAAATTTGTTTTAAGTGCGGAAGCGGCCGAGGAAAATATAGTCTATAACGAACGGTTATTGGAAAACCGGATATGCGTTGAGCCTATGGATTAATGACAATATGGAAAAAGAATCACAACACTAATCACACTTATCAATGATCTAATTCACTTGTTAGGATTCCTAGTTCCAATGATTTAAAGAGCAAAACAAAACTAGATACACAAATAAGATAATTTTGGTTCAGGCAAATTGTCGAACACTTGGTGTGCAAAAACACTCCAAGTGATATTTATGTTGAGTAAGTGATTCCAACTAGCCTAGTACAATGTCTTATTGTACTTTGGTTTCAAAAACAGAGTTTCAACCTCTTACTCAATTGATATCACAGTTTGACAATAGTGCTTATAAGAAAATCACTTATTTTTAAGCTAAAACGAAAATGCTGAAAAATAGAGAAAACAAATATTTGGTGAGGCAGTTCCCCCGTCGTCCTCGCTTCGGGGTACGTCTGCCCTCAATTCTAAAACTAGAATTGAGATAGATTTAATAGATATCACCTGTTGAATGTAACAGTTTATACAAGGATTGAACAGCAAATTTACAACAGAATTCTCAAGACGTTGAATGTTGCTTCCACTCCTTGCCCTTTGATTCAAGATGAATCAAGTCCTCCGATCATTGTTGACAGACCTTCAATTCCAGCCTCCTTATTGAATAACCCTCAGTTCTTCAAACCTTCGGCCCGGCTGATCTCAACTACAACGAATCGAACCCGAGATCTTCCCCTCAATATCACTGAATCCGCTACTAGACTGTTGAAGACTTCCTCTTCACAATCACCTTCGCTCAGCTGACCCTTGATGAAGAATCTCGTCCAAAAACCCCCAAAAATCAAACCAATCTTGGAGGTCAAAACCCTAACGGTTTTATTCAAGAAAGAACATGTCACAAGCTTCAACCCGAACCAGATTACCCAATCTCGGCTTCGAACCTTATTACCTTTAATCACTCACAATGCATTTCAAAAATGGTTGTGTGTAATTGATGTATTGTGAGATGTTGAAGATGAAGATGATGAATCTTGGACACCTATTTCACTCTTTCTTATTCTTTGAACACATGAATCAATTTTATCAAATGTTAGTTGACATAGGTATTTGACCTTCTATTTATAGTAACAAACCAACCAAAGACATAACAGCTTTTCAAGTAATAGTGGGAATCAATTAAAAACATTATTTCCGCGCGAACGGACGACCATAGCAGGCCTATGCGTCGACGCATAGCCTGCACCTTTGGAAATCTGCAAAATGCATCAGTATGCGTTGACCATATAATCGGCGTGCGCTGACCCGTTGGAGAGTAAATTCTTCATGCGCCGACCCTGCGGTCGACTCAAACCTTCATGCGCTGACATGTGAGAAAGCATACTGATGTATGCGCTGACCCGTGGAAAAACACACTGATGTATGTGCTGACCCTATGGTCGACTCATACCCTGCAAATCTGCAAAAAATGAGATTCTTATGGGTTTTCATGCATTTTGTCATGACCACATTTTATCCACACATGTTGTATTAACTGTAACAGTTTTTAGATGAATGTAAAAGGATACGGTAGGTGATATGTTGCATTTGTTTGGTAGAGGTGGAATTTACAGTTGCCGATTTATCCATGGTTGTAATTTGTTATCATCAAAACCTATATCAAGTGTTGTATGCAAACTCGTGTGGTGTATGGTGGTTTTCCCTCACAGAAATATAATTCTCCTGCCCCATAATAATATCGAGAGATGTAGAATCTTTTTCGCTTGAGAGAGGTATGTGGCATACTCGTCGATAAATCCGAGTTCTGAGCCCTTCTTTCAATGTGACGCAAAGACTATCTCCTACAAGTTGTGGTGGTTAAGTCGAGTATTCTCCCTTAAGATGATGACTCGTATTTTCTCCTAGAATCAATCAAAAAACCTTATCCCCCTGGAACCTTGGCCATAGTCAAGAAGTTCCTCAATCCCATTAGGGGAACTACGAATACTCTGATTCCACTTCCGTCAGGATACGTAGGCACAAGATGCAATTTCTTGGCGAGTATACTTAGAATTAAACCTTTAGGTCTCTTACCCTTAGCAAACAACAATAACACAATAAAACAAGAGGCTCCTGTAAAGTACTACTGACGCTTAGGATGCTAGCACCTTCCCTAAGTTTGACCAACCCCCGAACCTTAGACTCTCTAGCTTTGCATTTGCATTGCATCTTTTGGGTTACTTCAATCTTTTTCCCTTCCCTTAGACAAATTAAAGACCGGTGGTGAATAATGAATTAAGATTCAAGTTAACCAATAATTTGATATCCAATTCTCACCGCGACACGGGGATAAAATAAATATCCTTTCCATAGGGAAACTTGTATGAGAACTAGAGCTTAATATCTTTCCAGGGATGAAATAAGCATTCGTGAATGCCAATTTAATATTTATATATCAAGTAATACCCACCAAAGATTTTTGAAACGATTTTAAACTTGTTCAGAATTTGCTACCAAAATAAAACATTTATTTGCACAAGTATAAAGTAAAAGTAAGGGTTGTCTGAAAATTCGATTTCATTTTATTGAATGGGAGTCAGCGAAAGGGCATGACTCCAATATATTATTATAATGTTGGAAAATGATAGTAATATTAACAGTTACATCAGAAGAATAATAACCCATATCTTCCTAAACCAAACTTGAACTTTCCTACGTTCTAAGCATAGTACTTCTTGACTGCATCTACGTTCACTGGGCGAGTGATTTCTTCTCTGTCTTGGTTGCTAACATTAAGGCGCCTCCTGAGAAAACCTTATTAATAACATATGGACCGTCATAATTCGGAGCCCATTTTCCTCGAGTATCAGTAAGGAATGATTGAATCTTCTTGAGTATAAGGCCCCCTTCTTTGAACTCCCGGGGTCGAACTTTCTTGTCGAACGCCTTCTTCATCCTTTGCTGGTATAGTTGGTCGTGACACAAAGTTGTCATTCTCTTTTCTTCAATCAAATTCAGTTGGTCGTATTTGTTTTGACACCATTCAGCCTCTAAGAGCTTTGCTTCCATCAGAACTCTCATAGAAGGAATCTCAACTTCTACTGGGAGTACAACTTTCATAGCATAAACAAGTGAAAATGGAGTTGCCCCTGTCGACGTGCGTACTAAAGTACGATATCCGTGTAAAGCAAAGGGGAGCATTTCATGCCAATCTTTGTATGTGACAACCATCTTTTGAACACTCTTCTTTATGTTTTTATTAGCAACTTCAACGACCCAATTCATCTTCGGTCTATAAGGAGAAGAGTTGTGATGTTCAATCTTGAATTCTTTGCACAGTTCTTTCATCGTTCTATTATTCAGGTTGGACCCGTTATCAGTAATGATTTTGTTTGGCACGCCGTATCTGCAGATGAGCTGATTCTTGATAAACTTAACAACTACGTGTCTGGTTACATTGGCATAAGAAGTGGCTTCAACCCATGTAGTGAAATAGTCGATTGCTACCAAAATGAAGCGGTGTCCATTAGACGCTTTCGGTTCTATCATACCGATCATATCAATGCCCCACATGGAAAATGGCCAGGGAGACAAGATAACATTAAGCAAAGTCAGAGGCACATAAATTTTATCTACATAAATCTGAAATTTGTGACACTTCTTAGCAAATTTATAACAGTATGATTCCATTGTAATCCAGTAGTATCCTGCTCTCAGGAGTTTCTTAGCCATGGCATGCCCATTAGCATGAGTGTCAAAAGATCCTTCATGAATTTCTGTCATTAACATGTCTGTTTCCCGTTTGTCAACACATCTCAGCAAGACCATGTCAAAGTTTCATTTGTATAATACATCATTACTCAGGAGAAAATTTCCAGCCAACCTTCTCAATGTTTTCTTATCTTTGTTGGATGCCCCATACGGGTACTCTTGCTTTTGAAGAAACACTTCAATGTCATGATACCAAGGTTTATTATCTTCAATATCTTCTACGAAAAATATGTAAGCAGGTCTATCTAGGCGGTTTACATTAATCCTGGGATAATCATTCTACCAGTTCACTACAATCATAGAGGCCAACGTTGCTAAAACATCCGTCATTTTATTCTCGTCACGAGGAATATGGTGAAATTCGACTCGATTGAAGAAAGGTAATAATATTCTTGCATAGTCTCTATATGGGATCAGGTTATCTTGACGAGTCCCCCACTCTCCTTTGATTTAGTAAACTACCAAAGCAGAATCACCATATACATCCAAAAAATTTATTCTTAAGTCTACTGCCTCCTCAAGACCCATTATTGGTACACTTGAATGTTAATCTGAAAGTAAAGGGAATGTGAGATCCATGAGAAGTCGCAATAATTGCTCCAATTCCTTTTCCATGAGCGTTGACCGCTCCGTCCAAAATTAAACCCCACTAAGAATATGGTTCAGGTCCTTCATCTGGTAGAGGTTCTTTGCAATCTTTCATTTTCAAATACATCACATCTTCATCAGGGAATCATCATTAGTAGACTGATGGTCTTCAATAGGTTGATGTGCTAAGTGATCAGCCAAGACACTTCCCTTAATAGCCTTCTGAATATGGTATTTAATGCTGTATTTTGATAATAGCATTTTCCATCTAGAAATCCTTCCTGTTAAAGCAGGTTTCTCGAATATATATTTGATCGGATCCATCTTCGAAATGAGCCAAGTAGTGTGACTCAACATATATTATCGTAAGTGTCTGGCCGCCCATGCTAAAGCATACTAAGTCTTCTCAAGCATGGTGTATCTGGATTCGCAATCGGTGAACTTCTTGCTCAGATAATAGGTGACATGCTCTTGTTTCCCTGTTTCATCACGTTGGTCGGGTACACAACCCATCGAGTCCTCCAACACGGTTAAATACATGATTAAAGGTCGTCCTTCAACTGGAAGGATCAGGATAAGAGGCTCTAGTAAATATTCCTTGATACTATCGAAAGCTTTCTGAAAATCTTCAGTTCGAACATAACCTTGTACGGAATGGAGAGACTTGCGGAACCATCTGATATATATCCCTCAGGTTCATCTTCAGACACCATATTAATATGAGGAGGATGAATAATCCCTCCACTGTGAAATACTTCTTCAATAGGTGGAATCACTTAACTTCTGATGACCTGTTTATTGGAGCTGGCAACAAAACCAAGACCTTCCTTACTCTTATTCTTAGGTAGAGATAACATCTTGCCCTAACCTTCTTGGGAACCACTGTTCACAACCCGTTACGCGTCTTTGAAAGATGACATAGGAATTCTAGGCTTCTGGGTATTATCATCAACAATTGGAAGTGCCTAAAATTAAGCTCCAACCTCTTCTTCTGCCTCCACATAAGAAAAAGAAGAAAGGTGACTTACCACCAAGGCTCGCTCTCCATAAACTATAATTGTTTTTCCTTCGAAGGTGTATTTCAGTTTCTGGTGCAATGTAGAGGTAACCGCCCCAGCCTCATGTATCCATGACCTTCCTAATAAGCAGCTATAGGCGGTGCGAATGTCCATGACCTGAAATATAATCATAAAAACTTGTAACTCGATAGTCATTGGTAGATCCACCTCACCAATCATCGTCTTCCTGGATCTGTTAAAAGCTTTAACAATGACATGGCTCAGCCTCATCGGAGGTCCTTGATATGATAACTTTGATATAGTAGTCACGGGCATCACATTCAACAAAGACCTAGTGTCAACTAGTACGCTAGACAATGCATCATTCCCAAAATTTACTGAGATATGTAATGCCATATTGTGTTTCCTTCCTTCTTCCGGGAGATCTTCTTCACAAAACACGAGATTATTGCTAGAAGTAATGTTACCCACAATACCATCGAATTGTTTAACAGTCACATCATGTTCAACATAAGCTTGCTCTAACACCTTTTGTAACGCTTCTCTGTGAGCTTCGGAGCTCATTAACAACTGTAGTACATAAATCTTGGACGGGGTCTGCAACAACTAATTCATGACCTTATACTCACTTCTTTTAATCAACCTCAAAAATTCATCAGTTTGAGAAGAATCAACTCTACTAGGTTGCCTTGTGGTTGTATCCTTTGTGATAGGTTGCTCGATAGAAATCTCTATATTCTTTGGAAGCACTAAAGGATAAACTCGACCGCTTCTAGTTACTCTGCTAACGTCCGCGATATTAACAACTGAGGGTAAAGTAGGTAAAGGTACCTCCTTTCCATTTTCCGTCATCATGGCGTTATATCTGTATGGAACTGCCCTGGTGGAAATATAAGGAATAGGTCCAGACACATTAATTACCAGAGGGGTTACGAAAGGTCTTCTACTGTTATAGGTAATTTCAATGTGCTCCACTTCCTTAAAGTGGGGTACTATAACAAATGCTTCTTCATTTCTTTCTACTAGAACCAGAACTTTTTCATATGTAATCATAATAACTCTTCTATTTAGTAGGTCCTGGATATCCTCTCTCATAAGGCGGAAGCCTCGAGGGTTTACATAACAAATAGAACAATCGGTATAGTTATGATACTTATGATTGAAAAACACCATCTTCGCCAGATCACTATGCATCTTCACTAAAGATTCTCTAATGTTCTTCAAATTGAATACATCATTCTCTCCCAAACAGCCTTGAACTATGTTTACAGTGGATGAACCATGCTGAGGTAGGGGATTATCTTGTATGTTAGGATTGGAATCTTTGAAGGATAAGATCCCGCACTTAATCAGCCTCTAAACATCTGCCTTTAAACTGTAGCAATTCTCAATGTCATGACCTGGAGCACCTTGGTGGTATGGGCAAAATTTATCAGCTATGTACCAATATGGAATATTTTTGGGTACCTCGGGCGGAGCTTTTGTTTGGATGTGTCCCTTATGTATCAAAACCGGGAATAATTCAGTGTACGTCATAGGAATAGGATCAAAATCTAGTCTTCTATGCACACGACCCTGGTTCTTGAACTATGGTCTATTTTGATGAGGAGATTGTTGGTTCTGTTGAAGCTATGGTTGTGGAGCTCGGGGAGCTTGAGGTTGCTTATATGGTTGGGAAAACTGCGATTGATAAGCCGGAGTGTTGAGTACCAGTGTTACAGCAGCAACTTGATGAGGTTGTTGGTACCTCCTCCTCGTTGGTCCCTGATACATGACGCTCGCGTCTTGTTCTTTCTTCTTTATAAAATTACTTCTGTACTTTTTCGCATTGCTAGAGGTACTTCCTTCCCTAGCTAACCTTCCTTCACGAACTCCTTCTTCCAAACGCATACCCATATTTACCATCTCAGTGAAATCACTGGGTGCGCTAGCTACCATTCTCTCATAGAAAAATGAACCTAGTGTCTTCAAGAAAATCTTGGTCACTTCTTTCTCTTCTAATGGTGGTGTAACTTGGGCGGCTAACTTGCGCCAACATTGAGCATATTCTTTGAAGTTTTCTTTGTCCCTCTGAGTCATGGCCCTTAATTGATCCTGGTCAGGTGCCATGTCAACATTATACTTATATTGTTTAATGAAGGCTTCACAGAGATCGTTGAATGTTTGAATCTTTGCACCGTCTAACCTCATGTACCATTTGGGTGCTGCACCGGTCAAACTGTCTTGAAAATAATGGATAAGTAGTTGATCATTGTTTGTCTGTGCTGACATCTTCCGAGCGTACATGACAAGATGTCTCTGTGGACAGGTTTTTCCTTTGTATTTTCCAAAATCCAAAACCTTGAATTTCAAAGGGACTTTAACATTCGGAACCAAACAGAGATCAGAAACACTTTTGCCGAACAGTTCTTTTCCTCGGAGAGCTTTCAGTTCTTTTTGAACTTATGAGAATTTATCCTGAAATTCACCCATCCTTTCGTCAAACCCTACAGTTTCACTTGGAGTTCCATGATACACTGGCTCTTCCAAGACATACGGAGTGATATTCATATTTGGCGATGGCATAATTATCATAACGGTGGTAGCAGGAATGATAGTTACAACAGGAACAGTGGTTATAGAAGGAACTTCAGAGACAGGCGGACGGTAACCGGATGAAGTGAAGAAGGGAGGCATTCCCCATAAAAGTTTGGGGGTATGTTGTGTGGAGGTTCAGTAGTAGTGGACACCACTAGGATCGGTGCTGATACAACTTCAAAAATGACAGTTCTCTGAGTGTTTTCTTGAGTGTTGTGTGTTGATTAATTTGACAATGCTTCAACCAACCCATTAAGCATTTATAATCTTTCCTTCAGAGTAGTGACTTCATCACGGAGCATTCAGTTATCTTATTCAAGTTGGTCCATTCTTCGATGCTGACTGGCTCGAGTATTATATCGGTGATTCAGCTTGTCTGTGAAGATGAAGCAAGAGTAAGAATCTGGAATGCAAAGGATGTTATGCTGATGCATATGCACATGCACAAATGCAAATGAAACTTTAAGAAACTCAAAAGTATATGCCAATATTGTAACAACAGAATTCTAGGGTAACTGAAAAACTCATTTTATTACTCAATTTTGAAGAAATATTACAAAGTGAAAGTACTCCTTCAAGAGTTTGATACATCAAAAGTACTGAAAATAGAGCTAAGGAAACTTAGGAGCCTAATCTACTGATTATGGTTCCTTCTTCCCGTGAAGCTCCTCCATGAGTCTATTAATTTGTTCCTGCATCTTTTCTTTTTTGATGATGAGCTTGTCCACATACTGTTTCTAAGCTACAGAGGTTGGAGGAAGATCAACACTGATAGTTAATCCTTATGAGGTGTGAGGGGAAAATAAATCCTCTCGCATCTTCCTTTTCTTCGAGGGTTCTTCTTCCTTCTGTTGTTGTTGCAGCCCCTGAAGTTTCTCATTCTCTAATTTGAGGATGTAATATTTATTCCTCAAATCGTTCTTTGACTTTTCAGCTTCATCCAAAGCATTTTTCATCTTTCCTTCTTCATTTGTAACAGTCCAAGAAGAAACCCGTAGAGTTAACACCATAGGTTCATGGAAGGGAAAATGCATCTTTAGCTCAAGAGCCCTTTCTTGTACCCATTGCAATTAAGTCTCTGAAACGGTAAAGTCAGGGTACCCTAACGCAGTCATTCCTTTCTTGTGAATGTGGCACCATGCTTTTAATATCTTAACTTTGAGCTCTTAATTTTCTCCTTCCTTGAGGAAAATTCCTTCTAGCAAAGTTTGATATGGTCTCTCCTTCCTTGGATGTCCCAGTTGTCTGCATGCTAAAACAGGATTATAGTTGATACATCCTTTCGTCCCGATGATAGGTAAATTTGGAAAATCTCTCCAACTATCAATCATTCTAACCCCACCATACATAGTGTCATGCCATACGATGTCTGAGTGAGTAAGAGCCGTGACTATCTTTGACCAGCAAGGTGCCTCTCTTAACTCCTAGATACTTGGAAACCTTGTCAAACGAGAAATGAACCATGAGTAAAGAAGAGCAGTACAATAGACTATATGACCTCCTCCTTTAGAGTTTCTCAGATGGATTGAGTGGTAGGTATTAGCCAACAAAGTAGGGACAGGATTCCTGAGGATGAAGATTTTGATGGCGTCCATGTCAACAAAGTCGTCGACTTTTGGAAACAGAAAAATTCCATAGGCCAATAGTGCAAAAGTATCTTCAAGTATTTCAGTGTCTTTCTTACCAACGTGATAGTTGGAAATCCAAGGACTTCTTCCTTGGTGGTCATGTGAGCTTGAATATCAGTCATGCTCAGGCGTGTAACACTTGCAATTTCCTGGTCGCTGGGTATGTATTCTAATCCAGAAAATAGATGTCGGGATGTGATGGTCATTCCCATCAATGCAGAGTACTCTTCCAAAGTTGGCATCAACTGGTAGTCAGGAAAAGTGAAATAGTGGTAAAGGGGATTGTAGAACTGAACAAGCGTGTCCAACAACCCATTAATCATCTTGAGTCTTAAAAGTGGAAAGATTCTTCCATATTCATCTGAGAAGGTTAGGCGGTTGTTGAATAGACTTACCAGTTCCCTTAAGCTCCCAATTTTTGGACTCTTGAAGGTGCACTTCAACGTTTCTCTTCTAAAATCCATTTTACAATATCTGTAAAAACAAGTTAAGTTTCTTGAAGGGTTAGAGAAAAAGTGAAATGTAGAGATGCGAATATGAAAGGTTTCATGGAATTCCAATATTTATAACCGTCATAGGATACCATAAGAAATTCATTTATTATTTAATAATGGATTACAAATGAATATTCTTGAAAGAGTCTTAAAATAACAGCTAAATAAAAGCTAATAAAAGCCTAAGGAAGTTTTGTATTCTGCTCTTCTAGCTGGGCCTTCTCGAAGATGAGCTTGTCTACAATCAGCTTCCAAGGGGTAGTCTAAGGGTTAGAGGAAAATAAGTCCTCCTGTTCTTTTCTCTTCTTGCAGGAAAGTGACCCTTCATTTTTTTAACTAAAGTTGTTTCTCAAGTTCAGCATTCTCTTCAACGACCACCTGATATTTATTTTTCCATGCTTCTGACTCCCATTGCGCTTGGCTCAAAGCAATCTTCAATTCTTTAGCTTCAGACATGAAAATTAGAACATGTTCCTTCTTCAAAGGCATGGGCTCTTGTCAGGGATAAGGCATCTTTAGTTTGATAGCTTTATCTCTGACCCACTGAAGGTACAGTTCCAAAGAGACACAACTAGGCTTCCCTAAACTTTCTTTCCCTTTCTTATGTAAGTGACGCCATGCAACCACAACCTTCTCTTGAAGTTCCTTGTTGTCCTTAAAGAAAATACCCTCCATATAAAAACTCTTGGGTTGATCTTTCAAAGGATATCCTAACTAACAGCGATCTAGAACAGGATTGTAATTGATTCCTCCATTAATGCTAAAGAGAGGTGCATTGGCAAAGTTTCCACAACTATCAATAATTAGTATCCCATCATATACACGGTTATACCAATCAATATCCGAATAGGTTAGAGCCATAGTTTTCTGTGACCAACGTCCTTTATTGAGATCCCAAAAGGATCCAGACTTGGGTAAGTATGAAATAAATCAGTCGTACAATAAAGGCATACAATAAGTAATCATCCATCCACCATGAAGATTTCAGAGATGCATTGAATGGTAAGCGTCAGCTAGCAAAGTGGGTACCAGATTGTTCTTCATGAAAGCTTTGATGGTGTTAAGGTTAATAAATCCTTCAAAACTTGGGAACAGGAACACTCCATAGATAAGTAAGGAGAGGATTGCGTCAAACACGTTCATGCTCATATGATCGGCGTGATATTAGGCTTTTTTGATCAGGAAGTCTATTGTTAATCCAAAAGTTCCACCTTTAGTAATCATGTTGTCTTTGATATCAGATGATTTCATATATATAGCTTTAGCAATGTTCTGTTCTTTAGGGTCCTTCTCCAGGAAAGAGAAAGGAGACTCATCCAAAATGGGCAAACCAACCAACTGAGAATATTTTTCTAAGGTAGGTAAAAGTTGATAATTTAGGAAAGTAAAGCAGTGATAGTCTGGATCATAAAACTGCAACAAGGTAGAAAGAATTCCACTATCCACCTGAATTTTCAATAATGATAAGAGCTTCCCATACTTATTTATAAATCCTTCTTGATCTTCAACCAGAGATCCTAACTTCCTTAGGTCATCCAATTTAAGACTCTTGAAAGGATATTTTAAAGTGTTTTTCCTTTTGCAATCCATAATGGTCATGCGATGTTTATAACTAAAGTTGAATTCCATGAAACCAATGAAATATGATGCTTATGAATGCAAGAAGGCACAAACACATATAAATAGAGATGCAAAAATATACACACATATAAACAAACAGGAAACCTAGGTTGAAAATCAACGAGCATTACTACAAGAAAATTGGCAAATTACGACGGTTCATTTTGACATATTACGACGATTTTAACCGTCGCAATTTGTAAGTTACGACGGTTTCAACCCCGTCGCAGAAACGTGTGTCGCGAGGCCATATTGCGACGGTTGTGAAAACTGTCGTACAAACCGTCGTTATTTTCACGACGGGTAGCTAACTGTCGTAATCTCCATATTGTGACAGTTTTCAACCGTCGTAATTATATTTACTAAATATTATTTATTTTCACGACGGGTAGCTAACTGTCGTAATCTCCATATTATGACGGTTTTCAACCGTCGTAATCATATTTACTAATTCTAAATATTATTTATGCTAGTTGCAACGGTTTAAACCGTCGTAATTTTATCCATACAATTTTTTTTATCATATTCTATTTTTATTTAAATTACTTTCATCTCATTTTTTTTATAATAATTTTTTTAATTTAAACTTCTTTTTTTGATAATATATCAAATATATAAAGACTCACGTATATCAAATATATAAAAACTCACATATAACAAATATATAAATTTATATAACTTAAAAAACAATTGATATTTCATTATATCACTTTTCTAAATAACTTATTATATTTTCTACTAAATATATACTTATGAATATCTAAATGATCAAATGTCATAATCTATAACTTGATATATACAATATAATCAATATAATTGTATAACCTATGATGATCCAAGATATTCTGCCCAATTTTCCACACCAAGTGATGATCCAAGATTTTCTACCAATGGCGGAAGAATTCTTTGGTATGATTTTGCCTTAGAGGATAGACATGAACATCTACAAAAGCTTAAAAATTACTTCCAGTTAGCACCAATAAAAAAATCACTTGTGGTCTTCTAGTATCATCATGAGCCCTTCATAATCAGTTTTGTAGTCTTCTAGTTACTGCTAATCTTTTGGCTTCACCAACCCCCTTTCTAGTATCAACGTCGCCATATTTGAACATTCTCGTTCCCCAGAACTTGTGTTGTCCCTGTTTACCTATTCAAAAAGTCAAATCACAATTCTCTCCAGTTTTCTATTAATTTCTCAGATTTTCTCAGCAATGCAAATAATAGTAATGAAGCTATATAGTCTATACTCACATTGTCATAATCCAGGTTATCGTACATCCTCCCATATGGCCTCACGGGACTTTGATCAAAATAAGGCCTCACAGAACTTCGATCAAAATATGGTCTCACAGGAGCACCATATCCCCTGGAAGAATCCATACTATTATTCCCCGTAGTATTACCACTAGGCCCTGCGTCATCAAGAGATGCGGCTGAATCAATGACAACCTACAGGAGCATAATGCAAAGAAATAAAATCATTTATAAATCAAATATTCACACACACACACACACACACACTTATATATAAGTATGAAATGAGGAATGCATAGATAGTCAAGTTTCAGGAGAAAGAAATTATTCAGCCTTGAATACAATACCTGGAAAGTTGTATCTGTGTCAGCCTTGAATACAATACCGGTAGACGGATTATCCTGGAATGATGATATATTGCCTTCTTTATAGCTTGTTTTATCCAGAAGTATGCATAAGTAGAAAATCGGGACCCGGATAGGGGTTTAAACTTTTTAGCACTCTTTATGAGACCTGTGCTTCCCTCCTGCAGCAGCACCAGAGAACAAAAATGTAAAAGATATAATTATTCCTCAAGTCACGCATATGCTTGGTTGTGATCTGTTTTGCACTGTCATTAAATCAAAATCAAAATCAAACTCTTGCTATAATGGGGTGATGGAATGTCTAAAACTACCTGCAATAAGTCCTCATGACTGAGACCGTGTCCATGGAAACCTTTAGCGACGTAGTGTACAATGCGTAAATTTGCTTGAATCAATTTTTCTCTGCTTCTGTTACCATGACGAAGTTGCGCCTTAAGTTTCCGAATGTTAAGCCCTGCACCCTCAGCCCATTCTGCCATAGTTAGCTCCCTTCCAAATTGAGATTGAAGACTTGTCTTCAATTCTTCCAATCTCAATAGATCCTGTAAAATATGCCGCATCAGTAGGAAATCTCATTCATTTAAGGAAGCCCAAAACTCTGTAACAGAAATCACACCTGTATATGAACAACCAACTGAGACTCTTGTTCAAATGTCAAAAGTTGTTTTGAGTCAGGACTCTGCAAGATCAAGTTCAAGGGATCTTTTTGATTCAATCCTTTATTTATCTTCTTCGGTACATGAAGTTTTTCCTGTGCAACATCCTTTCCGATAAGGTAAGTTTCACTGACTTTAACTTTCAATTTCCGTACCTTTCTCTCTTTTTCCCGTCTCTCTCGATGCCGTGTTTATCTTATGGTTTTATTTCTTCCAAATGAAGGTTCAGCCAAACTGGCAGAGGCTAGACTGAAGCGAAGTTTTTAGTTTAGGCATTAAACTCCAAGTGAAATTAGCCGTTTAGGCATTAAACTCCAAGTGAAATTAGCCTAAAAACAGGAAAAATAAAGTAAGGAGGTTAGAGTTGGCCATGAAGATAGAACTAACCTAGAAGAAATTGAATTGTCAACATCCTTGTCAGCTTTAATCAAACTCAAGTCTTCGGCTATCGAGTCTGCTTGTTTTGAGGAAGGAAAAGCTTTCCTAGTAAGAGAAACTGCATTACATTGCAAACTATCTGCATTCTGTAGAGTTGACGAAGCATCGGCTTCTCCTGTTCGTGAGGAAGTTAATCTGCAGTATATTGTCGCTACTGCGAAAATCGGCGCCGGCTAAACAGAAGAGTCTCCACCGTGCGTTATTTATCCCAAAGGAGGGAAAGGAAATGCTCGAAGTAAACCTACCTCAAAGATGAGAAAGGAATGGTCATCACAACCAAATCCTGGATTCGGGAGTCGGTTACGCAAAGGGAAAGTATTAGCACCCCTCACGTCCGTCGTACTCGACGGGATCCACGCTTGTTGGTTTGTCTAAAGGATGCAAAACAATCTATCTACGGATGCTAAGGCTAAACGGGAGGAAGCTGACTCGATAGAGCATCGCGCTCTATGCCTACGTATTCTCAAGAGAGAAAGTCAGAGTCATCGTAGTTCGGGAAACTACAGGGAATTGGCTCACCAAGACTTCGCGTCTTGTGCCTACGTACTTCCACACAGCGTGAAAGATTAGAGCTTACATAGTTCAAGCTAACTACGGCTAGACAGGGTGTTCTCGATCACACAGGAGTGAGGGACTAAGTTGGTTTGAAAGGTACGGGAACCTACGGAACTTAAAACTACGGTCTGGTCTCAAATGTACAAGGGCAAGAGAAAGGGAAACATCAATCGTCAACGGGAAAGTCTCGACCGCACGGCAGCGAGAGAACAGAGAGGTTAGTTGTTAGTGTACTCGCTAGGATATCGCACCCTATGCCTACATATTCTCATTCGATATGAGAAATCAGAGCAGTTGTAGTTCAGCCTACTATAGCTAAAACCGGGGAAACGGGAAGAAAGAAAAAGGGAGGTAGCTCGCTAGGATATCGCATCCTATGCCTACGTACTCTCGTCTGGCACGAGAGATCAGAGCAAACGTAGTTCGACGGGAAAACGAGCCTCGATTGCACGGGGGCAAGAGAAGGGATCTCGATCGCCTGAACGCGAGAGAAAAGGGGTTTCGATCGCCCGGGGCGATAACAAAGAGGAAGCAGGCCTACGCCTAAACGGGAAGGAACTCGGGACACACACGCAAGAACCTAAGACGTAGGAGCGAATGCGTCGCATGGTATCCTAAGGGTACCATACTAGACATCCTAGACGATTGAGAAGTAACTCCTCAACTGCCATTTCCTTCGTATCTAACGATGCAGCTCACAACACTCGACGGTTGCCTGAAGACTTGAATAAGATGATGATGATGAACGAAGCAGCTCCGTTGGCTCCTGACATGCGCACAAGCTCCATTCCAATCTTCTCCTCTCTGGATCCTTGATGATGACGCTCGAATCAAGACTAATGTAACGCTTAGACCGTCATGGTTTGACTTATACGAGAAATCGAACTCTAAGAGGTAGCGTATTGATGTCCGTGTCAAAGACAAGATAGAGAAATGATATCAAAAATCATTCTCCAATTGAATCGTGTCACACGGCCAGCCAGAAATAAAATCGAAGATAAAATCAGATAGAAACGAAAATAGGAGAGAAATCCACCGACAAAACGGACATAACAGTCTACTCCTAAAATACGGCAATTAAATTCTCCTAAGGGAACTATATCCTAAAAAGAATTAAATCTATAAATCTCCTTAACCAGAAATTAACCAAATCCTAAATTCTCTTAAAAGAAAATTAAACTAATTTCCTAAATGAAAATATTATCTAAATTTCCTAAAAGAAATTAAAACTAAAAATTCTATTCTTTGAATTATAAAACTATCCCTAAAATATTACAATTAAAATTGTAATAAAACAATGCAAGAAAATAAAGGGAATAAAAAAACTGCAGGGGGGGCGGTATTGGTTATTACAGGGGTACAACCAGCAAAAATGTAGCAATGGTAGGCCCAGCCCACCACAAACACACAAAAAACGGGGAGGGGGTAAGCAAGTAAACGGAGAGTGTATGCCAAAAATGCAAGTGGGCCTGAGAGCCCAACAATCAACCCAACACCAACTCTTGCTTCTCTCATTCTCTCAAAAAACCCTAAGTCTCTCTCTCAATGCTCCCCATCACTGTTCACACATGCGACGTGAACTTTTTCTCAGTCTCAAATCTCTCTCTCGCTTCAATGCCTTTCCTCCGTCTAAACTTCCTCCGTCTCTACCACAACCTTCCTATTCAATACTCCCAACTTGTTTCAATTCTTTCAAAACAAATAAAAACGTAAATCTTTGGAAACCGAAAAAAATGATACGTGGCTTGTGTGTTGTTGAAGATCTGGATCGGTGATAAAGATTCTTGGAGTCTGATATTCGCGAGAGTCCACGGATGGAAATGTTGATGGAGTTCTTTGAGGAAACTCAAAGGAGATGAAGGTTCGCTGATGATTCATGAGGATATCCAAGGAGGTGCATGCAGTTCTTGAATCGTTGGAACGATGTTGAAGGATCTCGAGATGACGATCTAGGAATTGTAAGAAACTAACGAGCTCTTGATGATGAACGGGGGTGATATCTGGAGAATGACGAAGTTGACAGTTCTAGAAAATCTGTAGATCTTGAAATCTGAGGGAATCTGGAGATGATCGAAATCGAATGTTCTTGAAGATTGAAGTTGTGGTTCACGAGGTTCATGGCGTTTGAAGATTCATTAAGGAATCTGAAGGTTGATGATGAGTCTTTGAAGATTTCTGAAGGATCTGGAGGAAATGATATGAACACGATGAGTTTATGGAAAATCTGTTGAAGAGCGATGAACACGATGATGACGATCCGTGAACGTCATGCAGAAAACAATGAAGATCCGGTGATAAATTGATGAACGATGTATGTTCTTGATTTTTCAGGAGAAACTGATGGAGTTTGATGAAGAATCACGAAGATCTTCATGGAGATCTGGAGAATGCGTTGAAGAATATGATGAAGTTTCCGATGAGTTCTTGAGTTTACCGGCGAGGCATGGGTGAAGGGGATGAATGAAGAGGATGATGGTGGTTGATGATTCTGGCGCGTTTTTGCAGTTTCCGGCGAGTTTAGGAACTCCGGCGATGGTTACCGGCTCCGGCGAGCAGTTAGGGTGGCCCGGCGGGAGGTTGCATGGTCGGCGGTGGGGGAAGTTGTGGTGGGACACTTGGCTCGCATGCAGGACAGGGAGAGGGAGAAAGGGACGCGTGGAGAGAGGGAAGAGAGATAGTGAGACGCGTGGCAGCTTGCATGCTGCATGGATGAAACGTAGAAATGAAGTGGCCTCCAGAGAAACACGTGTGGCTCTGTTTAAATAGTCACAAGTGGCGCTGAGATTTGGACCTGACTGGGCTTTGAATTTTGGACACCTGGCCCATTAAGACTAATGAATTGATTAATGAACTAAACATTGATTAAGACTAATAAACTGAACTAATAAATGGATAATGGCCTAATACTGATTAAAAAATGAAAATGAACGTGACTAATAAGAGCTAACTAACTAACAATTAACCTATACTAATGATAAATGCTGACTAATTAATACAAAAATTAAATGAAGCCTAGTTAATAAAAGCTACCCCTAATTAAACTCTATTAACATCTAAAATGATAACACTAATAAAGTCTAATAAAAGAAAATCTAATAATAAAATCTAAACAATTCAATTACTATTTAAACTAATATCTACCTAAAATAAGAATCTATTCTATTAAAACAACTATTCAATTAATCTATTTAAATCTATATTAAAATCTATACAATTAAAAATCTATTCAAAAATCTATATTCTAATATGTCTATAAAAATCTAAAAAACTATATTTTCTACAATTCTATTAAAAGGAAATATATTCTAAAAATTCAAATAAAAATCCTATTTAATTCTAAAATCTATTTAAAATCTAGAAAAAGGCTATTAAATCCTAAAAATGCAAATAAAGGCAGTTAACCCAAATAAAAGAGACCGCGAGACCAGATCGAAACAAGCAGCAAGAACCGAAACTCCGATCATCCGAACCGGTCTAAAACCTCCGAAATGTGAAAACAGGGCAGTAATCCCGATAAAATCAATATGATTGTGAAAATGCAACCTATGCGGTATGCGAATGCAAATGTAAAATGCGTCGAAACATAAACCAGATGTGGGAACCGGTTGGTCAAATTTTAGAGTGCAACAGCTGCCCCTATTCAAGCGGCTTGGACCTGAAGGGTTGAAGAGCGGACGACCTTCAAACATTCGAGGTAGAAGACGGTTGAATACAAAAGAAACCCTGAAATTTGCCAACCATGGAGATAAACTGCAAAACTGCTTGAGAAGCAACGTCCACTGAACTGAATCTGGTTGTTACGGCAACAACTGGTCAATTATCTGATACAATTTTTGATTTCAACCTTAATCACCTGTGTGACGCCACGGGCACTGAGCTATCTTCGCAAAAACACCTCCGTCCACCATTGGACTAACCTTGTCAACACCAGAAGAGGAACCAATTCGTCAACACGCATAGAGATTCTGTCATCTGCCTGATTCATACAGGAAAGTTCATCCGCCTGTTTCATACGGGAAAACACATCTGCCTGATTCATACAGGAAAGTTCGTCCGCCTGTTTCATACGGGAAAATACATCTGCCTGATTCATACAGGAAAGGTTCATCTACCTGCTTCATACGGGAAAACACATCTGTCTGATTCTTACAGGAAAGTTCATCTTCCTGCTTCATACGGGAAAATACGTCTGGGATATAGCTTCCTTGCCTATTCTTGGTAATAGCTAACTCCACTGGGGATATTCTGAAAGTAACTGCCCGACACCCGTTTCGACAACAAGTGACCACTTCTGAAATCTTGATTTATGAAAACCTGTAATGCTGCCGCAACAGCAAACCCGAAGAAAGCCGCTCCGCTGACCGGATAAGAGAGACTTCAACCAGTAACTCTGTGGGGGATAATAAGGTAAACTGCATCGTCACATGTCTCACGGCGAGACCTCGAATACCCGGTATGAGCTAGAACTCCATACTCCTGCTGAGAAAATACGCCTGAAAGTAAAAGGTTAACCGATCTGATCTATGTTTCGAAATGCATATGTTTGAAAATGATGCAATGCCCCATACGATATGGAGATGCTATGCGTTTGTATGGATGCAATGCTCCATACGACATGGAGATGCTATGTGTTTATAGATGCAAATATGACGATACATGCAAGTGTAAATGCAAGCTCGAGCTGCCAGAGAACACCGGGTATAAAACCGCTTGGCAAAATAAATGCCGAAGGCAACGTCAATTCCACTGAAGGGTACCGGGTATCACAGAATCATCCCAGCAAAATAAATGCTGGAAAAGGTGAGACCAACTTCCATGGGGAAGACACAATCCTGTTGAGGGATGGGTCACAAATCCGTCGTTATGAACTCTGTAGAGGATGATCAACCTGACGGAGGACTGACAATCCTGCTGGAGGAGGGAAGGACGACCCTGCACGGCGATACTCTTTCTAACCCTTGACAACCTGATTGTACTCTGCAAGGCTTACCCAAACTGGGGTTAATTGTGCACAACTCACTGCTGAGAATGCCCATGCTGTCGGGGATATCCATTCTGACCTGCTGAGGATACTCCTGATCCTATTCTGCGGAGGAATAACTGCGATCTCAACTATTTTGGGGACAATACGTGACTTCTATCTGCTGAGGAGAGTAACCCTGATTCATCGAGAAACCGGTATCAACCGAGCTTTGTATCGGAGAACGCGACACCATGTGAGTCACTGGGAATTATCGTGTCGGGTATTTTTGGGCTTTTTCTAGTTTACGGATGAAAATAGGTTATTAACAAAATGGTTTTAAAGGGAAAATACTAGACGGGGCTAGCATTCAAAGATGGACTACCAGGCGAGAACTGATAGCAAAATAGGTTAGGTTATTGAACGAGAATGGATTTATGGTTTGAACATCAGACGAGGCTGACCGAATGATAGGTTAAGGAAAGGATGACCAGACGGGGCTGGTTTGGAAGCTGACATGCACCAGACGAGAACTAATGCAACAAATAGGTTAAAGAGACGGTGATAAGACGGGGCTGGTTGAAAGCTAACATACATCAGACGAGAACTGATGTTTACAGAAAGGTTGGCCAACCAATAACTGGTTGAAAGATAACAGGTACCAGACGAGAACTGGTATTTACGGAAAGGTGGACCAGACGAGAACTGGTTACCGGTTCGCCAGGCGAGAACTGGGCTTTGGAAATGACAAGGTTACGAGGTTCTGTCAAGTAACAGGTTTAAACTATAGGATAATGATCCAATGACAACAAGGTCTTTTTTCGAATGTTCAGGTTTTCTGACGAGGGTAATGACACGATTCCCCGATACTCAACTCTTGCTGGGGTGAACAAACTTGCTTGACCAACTTACCCCAGTGCAACTTAACTTTCCCCAATCTGACTCTTGGGAGACTCACTCTGAACAGAAAGCAGCTTGCTACAATACGACCTTGAGATGGCTTGCCCCGGTATCTGTACGACAAAAGGATTCAACCTCAATTAAACAACTATCACCATAGTTGGTTTCATTATCTCTGAAGTGACTTGCCCCTGAACGAGCGGTGAGCGACTTAACTCGCCCAGATCACACACTGGAAGAATCTATCCTCAAATCACAGCATTCTGGATAATTGCCCCTGATTGGCTCTCGAGAAGATTCACTTCTGATCAACTGCTTCTCAAGTAAATTGTCCCCTAATCAATCGATGCTTCGAGACTTATCCTTAGACCGACTGATTCCAAACTCACTGGAAGTCAATGCCCCATATTTACAGGGTTTCACCACATACACCATTCTGATCCAGACTGCTGAATTATTTAGTCCTGTTCAATTATTCCCTGTTGGAATTTCCTTCCTGTCAACTACTGACCTGCAAATAAAATTGTTTAATCCCGAATGGTAATTTTAATGCAGTGTTCATGCAGATTTTGAAAAAATTGTGCTGTCACTCATTTATGTGTCATGATTGTGAGTGACGAATGAACCAGAGCTCAAACATAGTGCTGATTTGATCAGTGGAAAAATACAACAAGGATATGACTAGTGAATCAAGAAGGAGTCAGGTTACTCAACCTTATCATAATACGCTTTCAGAATAAACCCTACCTCAATTAGGTCTTTTAAGGGTTGTATCGTGGTCGGGTTCACGGTTCGTGAAACAAAGGATATTTGGCTCAGATTATGATTTGTACCCACCCCTTCTACGTGACGATCTCCGATCCTAAAGTTCAGTTAACTTGGCTCGAGCGCTCGCCTCTTCGAGAGGTATGTTGAATAGTAGGAACAGTGGTTAAAGAATTCACAAGGTTTTCGGAGTGACAGTTACTCCTTTTCCGTTTTCGGTGTCTGTATCCACACGACTCTGTCCTTGTTCGAGGATTTTTCTTTTTATATCCTTTCTTTTTTATTCTTTTGATTCCCTAATTTTTTCCTGGACTGACTCCTTTTGAGTTCTTTTCGATTTTTCTCTTGAAGTCCAGCGGGATGCCCTGATTTTTGCCTAAGTATTAGCTTTCCAGCTTTTTCTTTTTCTTTTTACTTAGCGGGCTTTCTTATTTCTTTCTTGGAACAAGTCGTGCGACACTGGTTGTCTTGATTGCTCCGAAAGGATTGCAACTGTCTCACTCCTGATTGGTGAGATTCAACCATGGTGGTTGATGAGGTACGACCTCCGGGGAAAAATAAGATGTGATTGGTCTTCGAAATGCAACACTCCTCTATAAGACTTGAACGCTCGATCAAGCTAACTGACCACTACCCTGTCCCGGGTTAAGATGTGAGGGTTTAAAAGTCCGAAAAAACTTCTACTTCTCGGCTCGAAGTGGTTAACAAGGGACTAACTCCTTATATCTCCAGTGTTTAGGGATTTGAAACAATGCCTTGTACGTCATCGGCAAGGTTTTATCTGAAAGCATACGATCATCAGTTATGAGTATTCAATTTTGTCATCCTCCCTCCCATCTTTGCTAATCAAAGTGATAAAGTGGAGTGAATAAAATGCAAGTGTCGGTGCAATGCAATAAATGAGTGACAACGACATGATTAATTCAGAAAAATGCATAGTCGCTTTAACAATATTACCATTCGAAACAAACAATGTTTAACAGCAAGTAGTAACTAACAGAAAAGGAAACTACAAATGCAAATGATAAAAGGTCTGAGGACTGCCAATGCTGAGGACGCCTGCCTGTCTGGACCACTGACTTCTTGTAAATAAACCTCTGCATCTACAAGCTTAGGCAGTTGAGAAATTGTCATGAACCACCAGAATTCCTTCTCGAAAGGAAATGCAATTTTGGTCGATCAACTGTTGCACTTTTGCCTGAATAGCTTTACAATCTTCAGTTGAATGCCCTGGAGATCCACCATGGTAACCATACTGAGCATGGGGGTTGTACCCAGGAGGGTAAGGCTCGGGCACGGGCTTAAGAGCTTTAGGTTCCACCAAAAAATTATGGATCAAAGATGGTAGAATACGGCTATACGGCACAGGCACTGGGTGAGAAGGAGCATTCCTTCGTTCCAAGTTGTTACGAGGCCTGTTCTGATTTGGGCGCGGATTCTGATAACTTCGGCCACGAGTTCGCTGATTTGCCAAAGAAGCGACATAAAGTTCTGGATATGGTGCCCTTGGTGCAATTGTCTGTCCAACATAACAAGACACAGGAGATGAAGAACCAACAGATTTCACCGATTCACCTCGAGGATACTCAACATCTGGCATGATGGCATTGATCACAACTCCTTCTTCAGTTTGGTAGCTACCAAGAGACTCAGTTTCACTAGCCTGACTACCCGAAGTAATCTGAATTTTCCCGATCTTTACGGCATGCAAAATGCGTTCACCCAATCCTACCAATGCAGAGAAATTTGGCGCATTTACAAGCATTCTTTCGAAGTACGGGCTCTCTAGGGAGTTTACAAACATGCTCATTAACTCTCGGTCTAGGAGCGGGGGATGCACTCTGGCAAAAAATTCTCTCCACCTCTGAACATACTTCCTGAAGGGTTCATTGTTCTCTTGAGACAATTCCTGCAACTGCATGCGATGAGGAGCCATGTCCAGGTTATAATCATACTGCTTCAGAAAAGCTCTGGCTAAATCCACCCATAATCGAATCTGATTACTCTCCAACTGCATATACCAACTCAGAGATGCCCCAGTCAGACTATCTTGAAAGCAGTGAATCATCAACTTGTCGTTTTACACAAACGAAGTCATTCTTCGGCAGAACATCACTAAATGTTGCTTCGGACAGCTATCTCCTATGTACTTCTCAAATTTCGGTGCTCTGAAATTAGGAGGCAATACCAGGCCAGGAACCAAACACATGCTTGCAGCATCGAGGTTAACAACATCTTTGACTTTCAAGGCTTTGACTCCTTCTTCCAATACTCGGAGCCTTCTATCATACTCAAGAGCTCTTGGGTCTTCAGCCCTAGCTACCGGGATCTCTCTTCAGATATTCGCCATAGGGAAAACAACACCTTGATTGTTGATAAGAGGAGGGCGTTCATTTCGGACAATAAACTGCTCATGTCGATCCTGGTTCCTAGCAGGAGGCTGCACAAACTGGTCTGCAGTAAGGTTGTTCACTTGCGGAAAGTCTTCCTCGGACGTAGAACTGTACAGAGGATTAGTCGTCATGGTGAAACCTGTCAAGGTGTTACGAGACTGGAAGTGGCTCTCAGACATAGCTACCAATAACCTTCAACTGGCTTCACTGCTCGATTCTGCTCAAATCTGCTTCAACCCTTTGGTCGTCTTCTAACAATCAACAGTCGCTCAGGCCAAACACTGGAGAATCACCTTCAGAATCAGAACAACGGCTGGATCAGACTCTGGCTAGCTGGAGGATGATATGCAATATGATGCAAGCAATGTTTATGCAAATGCAATGCAATATGCAACAAACACGGGATCACAACCCCCACAAAATTTTGAATACTGTTGCGCTGCTGACTGAGTACGTTCGCTCTGAAGAGAAGACCAAAATAACGGGTAGGCTGGAAGTCAAGTTTCCTGCAAAAACCCTCCCACTCACGGGTATGAACCTAATCTGACAAGGTACGGCATCCTATGCGGGTATCAATGTCACAGACTTTCAAGAGCAATGATACGATACCCAGAAGGTGTGGCATCATCATCCCTTGAAGCGGCCTCACTTAGTCGAATTCCCAGTTGATAGGTTCCCAGAGTCGACAATCCTCGGGTCAGACAACTTGTCGAGCCCTAAGGGCCAGGCAAGAAGCATCAAAGAGAATCTCGTCCGAGCGTAAATTTCGCGGCTAGCTGGTGCGAGCTAAGCAAGCAGGCTAACCACTACTCTCTACTTCTAAGTCTATGTGTGTACTCAAGCCTGGATTTTGGCTTCTCTCTCAAAGGAACAACCCACCCAACAGCACAACAGCAACAAATAATAATACAGTGCAGAAATTGTAAATACAGTAAAATACAACATACAACGCATAAAAATAAACATCCAAAGACGAACAAACAAACGCTAGGATTGACTCGCCTAGGGGACGTTGGATCCCCAGCAGAGTCGCCAGCTGTCGCTACTGCGAAAATCGGCGCCGGCTAAACAGAAGAGTCGCCACCGTGCGTTATTTATCCCAAAGGAGGGAAAGGAAACGCTCGAAGTAAACCTACTACAAAGACGGGAAAGGAATGGTCATCGCAACCAAATCCTGGATTCGGGAGTCGGTTACGCAAAGGGAAGGTATTAGCACCCCTCACGTTCGTCGTACTCGACGGGATCCACGCTTGTTGGTTTGTCTAAAGGATGCAAAACAATCTATCTACGACTGCTAAGGCTAAACGGGAGGAAGCTGACTCGATAGAGCATCGCGCTCTATGCCTACGTATTCTCAAGAGAGAAAGTCAGAGTCATCGTAGTTCGGGAAACTACAGGGAATTGGCTCGCCAATACTTCGTGTCTTGTGCCTACGTACTTCCACACAGCGTGAAAGATCAGAGCTTACGTAGTTCAAGCTAACTACGGCTACACAGGGTGTTCTCGATCACACAGGAGTGAGAGACTAAGTTGGTTTGAAAGGTACGGGAACCTACGGAACTTAAAACTACGGTCTGGTCTCAAATGCACAAGGGCAAGAGAAAGGGAAACATCAGTCGTCAGCGGGAAAGTCTCGATCGCACGACAGCGAGAGAAAAGAGAGGTTGGTTGTTAGTGTGCTCGCTAGGATATCGCACCCTATGCCTACATATTCTCATTCGATATGAGAAATCAGAGCAGCTGTAGTTCAGCCTACTACAGCTAAAACCGGGGAAACGGGAAGAACGAAAAAGGGAGGTAGCTCGCTAGGATATCACATCCTATGCCTACGTACTCTCGTCTGGCACGAGAGATCAGAGCAAATGTAGTTCGACGGGAAAACGAGTCTCGATTGCACGGGGGCAAGAGAAGGGGTCTCGATCGCCTGAACGCGAGAGAAAAGGGGTTTCGATCGCCCGGGGCGATAACAAAGAGGAAGCAGGCCTACGCCTAAACGGGAAGGAACTCGGGACACACACGCAAGAACCTAAGACGTAGGAGCGAATGCGTCGCATGGTATCCTAAGGGTACCATACTAGACATCCTAGACGATTGAGAAGTAACTCCTCAACTGCCATTTCCTTCGTATCTAACGATGCAGCTCACAACACTCGACGGTTGCCTGAAGACTTGAATAAGATGATGATGATGAACGAAGCAGCTCCGTTGGCTCCTGACATGCGCACAATGTAACACCCCACTTCCCAAATTAAATAAAATATAACATTATAAATAAACATCAGAGTTTTCCCCAAAATAGTGGGATATCACATCACCAAATTTTTATAAAAATACTTTATTAATTATTCTCAAAAATAATACAGCGGAAAACATTATTCCAACATTCTCGGCCATCCGCCAAATTTCGTAAAATCTTTATTATTATAATTCACAAAAAAAAAGTGATACGTCACAGGATTACAATAAGTTTGACATAAAACAATTAAAACACCCATATCCCGTGTTACGTATCAGAGCATCCTAGACTCGACTGGCACACCACCATCCAATCTATCTAAGTACCTGGATTATCTGTACTTCCGGAGAAGCACAGACACAACAACAACCAAGGGGTGAGAAAACATGATCAAAAATATATTGGTAATGTAATACATGTAAACAAGGTAGTAAAACACACCAACACACCAATATTCACCCCAACAACTCCATATAACGAACCTACTGTTCAAATTACAATATAACATATTATAATGCAAATATGCAACTCAACACCATGCATGCGGTACCGACTCATTGGTTCATTCAATCGAACCTGGATAGATCACTTACGCTCCTCCTGAGACATGATCTATCCCCCACCATTCTCCACCAAGGAGTACGGATGAATCACTTACGCTCCTCCTGAGACATGATTCATCCCACCAAAACACCATGATATGCACACACCAATGCATAACTATCATATTTAGGCACACTAAGTGCACACGATCCTCCTGATCATATCATCATACATCAATGCATATATGTGTAGATATATTACACCAACACCATATAAATCAATCGGATAGTAAATAAATTCATACTATAACACCATATATAACCACATCCCAACACCCGGGAACACACGATCCTACTGATCACTACATACATATACGTTAACCAATTGTTCACCAACAATATCAAGGAAAACGAGTACCATCACCAAGTAAACAAGTTCATACTTTATCACCAAGATATAAACACGTCCCACCACTCGGGAATACACGATCCTACTGATCACTACACCATGCTCCGCATGATTCATACACCAACTAATTATCCATTTAAATAATTAGTAACGGAAATCACATACTATCACCGAGTACTCACTCTATAACACTCAATCATCTCCCCTATAATCAACAAAGTCCAAGGGCACTACACTCTTAGCGCACACAGTATAACATCATAGAAAAAACCCCATTCTGCTACGCTCGCTACACCCTCGCTAGGCGAGCTCCCAGCAAATGCTCGCTACCTGTTCGCTTAGCGAACTTCCTCGCGAAGGCAAACAGAACCTACTAGACTCACTCGCTACCTCACTCGCTAGGCGAGCACCTAGAAAACGCTCGCTGCCTTCTCGCTAAGCGAAGTGCTAGCGAGTTGCCTGCGACTTCTCAAGTTCTCACAGTTCAGAATTCTCACTCTTCTCTGATTCAAGCCTATTCTATAACATCCACTTCCTATACTATCCGTATTACGACCAATGCATATTAGGCTTATCAATCTTCCTATAATTCTACTCCAGATCAACATTACGGCACACTACCGACACTTTAGAGTTACTCTGAACCTTACTCAAACCAAACCAACACCAACAGTCAATCAACAATGGCAACATCAAACATCCGTACATCATCATATACATATTATTCCAAAGTCATCACTTAAACAATCTATCGACACATCAAAAAGGTCACACAGAACTTCCCTAAAACCGTAAACCCAACCTATACGCCAAATTAACCAAAAACAACAATTCACCAACACTCAACATATTTCAATCCATCAACATCAACATAACTCAACAATCAATAGCATGTCAATATAAAACTTCATCAACGATACATTCCTACGGGGTTAAGGAATCCCCACTACCCTATACATGTATATACCATTCCCAATCAAGTTTCTCCCCCCTTACCTTGTTAATCGGTTGATTGATGAAATTCTTCCTGGATTTGGTCTCTTGGCCTCCTCTTTTCTTTCCGTTCTTCGTTCCCTTTTTCCTTCGTTCTTCTCACTTCTCTCGTTCTTTCCTCTTCTCTCTTTCTATCGCTCTTTCTCTCTTCCATCTTTCTATCGTGTTATTTTCTCTAATACTTCCCCATCCCTTCATATTCTATTTTCCTTTTTATTTCCTATCCCAATAATAATAATAACTAATAAAAATAATATAATAATAATAATAATAATAACTAATAAAAATAACATAATAATAATAATAATAATAATAATAATAATAATAATAATAATAATAATAATAATAATAATAATATTATTATTATTATTATTATTATTATTATTATCACACCAATTTCCCACGATCTATGGTAATCCCTTTTCTCTCTATTCCAACTTTTCTAATATCTCCTTGCTACCCCTTCATATTTCCTTCCTCACGGTTTCTATCATGACTTTTCATATTTCCATTCTAACTTCCCAATAACCCTTCCACCTCTTATTTTACTTATTTCAACCACTAATATTCCCAATAATAATTCTAATATAATAATTATAATAATCATTATAATAATAATAATAATAATATAATATAATACTATTATAATATCATAGTAATATTCAACATAATAATAATAATAGTAATACACCCAACAATAATTATAATTATAATAATAATAATACTAATGATAATAATAACAATTATATTAATACTAATAATAAAATAATATGAATAATAATAATCTTAATATTAATAATACTAATATAATATTACTAATATTAATAATACTAATCATAATAATACTATTAATAATAATAATAATATTATTATTATTATTATCTCACCAAAATAATAATAATAATAATAATAGTAATAATATTATTATCTCACCAAAATAATAATAATATTAATAATACTAATAAATATAATAATATATAATAATAATACCCCCACCAATATTACTATTATTCATTATATTATCATATTCACACCAAAAATCATAATAATATAATAACTATATTAATAATAATATTATATTCTCCATATTAATAATATTACTACAAATATTAATAATAATCATAAATATAATAATAATAATAATAATAATAATAATAATATTAATACCACCACCAATATTACTATTATTTCTTATATTATTATAAACTCACCAAATTACCACCAATGATCTCCCATCTCAGGGACACCCACCAAACATCATCAAATACACCCTACCAAAGGGCACATCAACATATAATATTTAAAATAATAATAAAATGACTAAATAATTAAAATGGGTGTTACAACTCTCCCCCACTTTAATTATTTTCGTCCTCGAAAATTATCTGATGGAAATAATTCCGGATACGCTCCCCGCATCTTTTATTCCAATTCTCAGGTCACACTGCCTTCTGCAGCACCTCCCCATACTACTTTCACCAAAGATATCTCCTCCCTTCGGAGTTGTTCCTCGCTCGCCAAAACGAACTAGCAATGCCTCAACAATCGGAATATTTTTCACTTGTACATCATCCACCTGGTTCAATGTACTTTCTCGACTAAGACACATGAAACATATCATGCCAATTCACAGCGACAACAGAAAAACATATCATGCCTCCGCTGCGCCACTCTGATACAACTACAGAACACGTGCGAACTTCTGAGATTTCGAAGCTCGACCAACACCAGTCACCGGCGTGACCCTCAAAATACATATTGCCTCGGATCCTCTCGATCTTCTCAGCCATCTCAAGCATAATCTTCAAGTCTGAGTACAACACTCTCACTCGATTTATTTCAACACAGGAGAGTCCTACACTCCCTATCTCACCAAGCCACATATAGTGCCATTCCGACACTAGGATGGTAACCGTTATTATAGGTAACTCAATCAACGATAATTAATCATCCCACGCTCCACCTTGATCCGACACCCAAGCTCTCACCAATTCTCTACAGACTCAATAGTCCTCTCTGACTGACCATCAGTTTGCGGATGATAGGTCGAACTCAGCTTCAACTTAGTACCCGAAGCTTCCTGTAAGCCCCTCCAAAATCTCAATATAAACCTCAAATTTCCATCTGACACAATATTCGTCAGTATCTCATCCAACTTCACCACTTTCTCAATATGCATCTCGTATATCCTCAACACGGAATAGTTAATCCACTCCTAACAATTCAAATTAAAATTATGTCTTTACAAATTCTTTGGAAATCTCAACACCAATTTCGTGAAAATACTACCTGATTTCCACTCTAGAATATTTAACGACTACATCAGACTCAACAGTCTCTGATGTTCACTCTTCGAATTCCGACAATTCTAACTAGCATATTCCACCTCTCCTTATCCATGGTCTCAAAAACAATCTACTCAAGTTCGGTTACTTCTTCATAGCACCGAGATGGATACTCCATCTACCTCAATGTATTTCTTCACGAGTACTCCTACTCCCTTCAACAACATCTGATATACATACTCTATCATAACACCTCGTGGTATTATTTCCACAAACCCGACAATCTACTCTTCGACTCTAATTTATCAATTTCAACTAATTCACTATTCAACCCAGATTTCTGACTTTCTCGATTCTTCTCAAGGATATCACTAGTCAGATCTTAATAATAAAAGCTTAACTCCATAAGAAGTATCCTTACTCACAAAACGCATATTATGAAATTTCTCAATCAGTTCTAACTCTTTTCACCATCATCTTCGGTATATGCAAATATTTCTAACTCACTGCATCATCTACCATGTCCGCTTTACTCGAATGGTAATTCAACTCGAAGTCGTACTCTTTTCGAAGTCCCAATTATTTCCTATGCCTCATATTTGTCTTATTCAAATTAAACAAACACCTTAAACTCTTAAGATCACCAAACATCTCCGATCTCAGTCTGAACTTTTGAAGACTCCGACTCCAGTACAATCACAATAGTAACCAACTCTAAATCACTGGTCGGATGATTTCTCTTATACACTTCAAGTTGCCTTTTGCATAATTGAAACTCGCTGAAGTTGTCTTTAGCAAATCCCCTAATTATATCAACAAGCATCACAAACACCACAATTAGTTCTATCGGATTCGGCAGAACTTTCCTTACGGAAGTATATCACCGCTCTTTTTCCAACACTGATAACTCCAGTTCCTTATGCTCAACATAATCCTCTATACGCTTAGAATACCTTAAAATATCATTTATTAACACAACCATTGCCTTATATAAATAATTAAAGAAGATCCCATGCCAAGTGGACAAACAAGTTGTGAGTTATAGCGGGAACACATACCGTACCGCCCGTCCTTACCACAAAATTCAAACACACTTCATCAATAAATAGCTTAAATCTATGTCAATACTTCACCATCTCATAGATAATTTGAATAGCTTTCCAACGCTTCGAACCGCACGTCATTCCGAGTTACGGTTCTCCCGTTACGGCAAAAACACCAGAATAACATTTTCTGCCCAGGACCCCTTCGCCAGGCGAACACCGCAGCGAATATGGACGTTCGCCAGTATGCTCGCCAGGCGAACATGACAGTCCCAAAATCCTCTTTTCGACCGTTACCCGACTTTCGAGTGTCCGATTTCGATTCCGTAAAAAGCTGCGATCTCGGAATTTAACGTACAACAACAATTTTATACTTAGGAAGCCATCCAACACATTTTAAATCCATGAATAATTTAAAACTCAATTACTTTCAATCTCAACAGCAGATCTTTGAGCCTCCTAATACGATAGAAATTTTGACCTTCGTCCCATCCACCACAAGAACTCTACTCGAGATCACATGACCAAGGGACTCACATCCCTCGATCAATTGTTCCATCAAATCATTAACTCTTGGAAGCGAACACCTATCCTTGATAGTCACCCTGTTCACTTATCTATAGTTCACCCAAAGCTTCACAAAACCTTCTATCTGTCTAACCAACAAAATTGGTGCACATTACGGTAGCACACTCAAACAAAAGAACCTCTCTCCTAGAAGGTCTTCAAGTTGACTCTTCAACTTCTCCAATCCCAACGAAAACACACCATATGGAGTCACTAATATCGGACTCGTTCCAACAACAAAGTCAACGTGTGAGCTTTACTTCACACTCCGATAGTAAATCACCTACCTCATCCGGAAACCTCCGGCAATCGCAATTAATTGACAAATCCCAAATTTTCTCACTTTCCTTCTCATTCCAAGTTTCAGTCAAAATAGACACTTCAACACCGTCTTACGCCAAATTCCTCAAAATAATCCCTTAAGCACTTAGCTTAACTCAAGACTATACACTGCTCACGCCACCCAAGCTTGCAAGATACGTTTATCCCATCCAACACAATCCCGTCCACTATTAACAAGAGATTAAGGGTGATCAGTTCCTCAATTTGTTAATAGACAGCCGAAATCATGATGGGGTACAAACCATCTTTACCAAACTATAATATCCCTCCTCAACACACTAAGCCACCACACTGTAGCTTTTCGGAGAAATACAACTTCTCCCCCACTGGAATCATTCCACTTCTACCAATGAAGTTAACCAACAACATGTACCGACAGTGTTTTTACACACATGTCGCATACCAGGAAACAATAACACTAGACAACATTGGCCGGACGGACCGACCTGCTCTGATACCAATTGTAACACCCCACTTCCCAAATTAAATAAAATATAACATTATAAATAAACATCAGAGTTTTCCCCAAAATAGTGGGATATCACATCACCAAATTTTTATAAAAATACTTTATTAATTATTCTCAAAAATAATACAGCGGAAAACATTATTCCAACATTCTCGGCCATCCGCCAAATTTCGTAAAATCTTTATTATTATAATTCACAAAAAAAAAGTGATACGTCACAGGATTACAATAAGTTTGACATAAAACAATTAAAACACCCATATCCCGTGTTACGTATCAGAGCATCCTAGACTCGACTGGCACACCACCATCCAATCTATCTAAGTACCTGGATTATCTGTACTTCCGGAGAAGCACAGACACAACAACAACCAAGGGGTGAGAAAACATGATCAAAAATATATTGGTAATGTAATACATGTAAACAAGGTAGTAAAACACACCAACACACCAATATTCACCCCAACAACTCCATATAACGAACCTACTGTTCAAATTACAATATAACATATTATAATGCAAATATGCAACTCAACACCATGCATGCGGTACCGACTCATTGGTTCATTCAATCGAACCTGGATAGATCACTTACGCTCCTCCTGAGACATGATCTATCCCCCACCATTCTCCACCAAGGAGTACGGATGAATCACTTACGCTCCTCCTGAGACATGATTCATCCCACCAAAACACCATGATATGCACACACCAATGCATAACTATCATATTTAGGCACACTAAGTGCACACGATCCTCCTGATCATATCATCATACATCAATGCATATATGTGTAGATATATTACACCAACACCATATAAATCAATCGGATAGTAAATAAATTCATACTATAACACCATATATAACCACATCCCAACACCCGGGAACACACGATCCTACTGATCACTACATACATATACGTTAACCAATTGTTCACCAACAATATCAAGGAAAACGAGTACCATCACCAAGTAAACAAGTTCATACTTTATCACCAAGATATAAACACGTCCCACCACTCGGGAATACACGATCCTACTGATCACTACACCATGCTCCGCATGATTCATACACCAACTAATTATCCATTTAAATAATTAGTAACGGAAATCACATACTATCACCGAGTACTCACTCTATAACACTCAATCATCTCCCCTATAATCAACAAAATCCAAGGGCACTACACTCTTAGCGCACACAGTATAACATCATAGAAAAAACCCCATTCTGCTACGCTCGCTACACCCTCGCTAGGCGAGCTCCCAGCAAATGCTCGCTACCTGTTCGCTTAGCGAACTTCCTCGCGAAGGCAAACAGAACCTACTAGACTCACTCGCTACCTCACTCGCTAGGCGAGCACCTAGAAAACGCTCGCTGCCTTCTCGCTAAGCGAAGTGCTAGCGAGTTGCCTGCGACTTCTCAAGTTCTCACAGTTCAGAATTCTCACTCTTCTCTGATTCAAGCCTATTCTATAACATCCACTTCCTATACTATCCGTATTACGACCAATGCATATTAGGCTTATCAATCTTCCTATAATTCTACTCCAGATCAACATTACGGCACACTACCGACACTTTAGAGTTACTCTGAACCTTACTCAAACCAAACCAACACCAACAGTCAATCAACAATGGCAACATCAAACATCCGTACATCATCATATACATATTATTCCAAAGTCATCACTTAAACAATCTATCGACACATCAAAAAGGTCACACAGAACTTCCCTAAAACCGTAAACCCAACCTATACGCCAAATTAACCAAAAACAACAATTCACCAACACTCAACATATTTCAATCCATCAACATCAACATAACTCAACAATCAATAGCATGTCAATATAAAACTTCATCAACGATACATTCCTACGGGGTTAAGGAATCCCCACTACCCTATACATGTATATACCATTCCCAATCAAGTTTCTCCCCCCTTACCTTGTTAATCGGTTGATTGATGAAATTCTTCCTGGATTTGGTCTCTTGGCCTCCTCTTTTCTTTCCGTTCTTCGTTCCCTTTTTCCTTCGTTCTTCTCACTTCTCTCGTTCTTTCCTCTTCTCTCTTTCTATCGCTCTTTCTCTCTTCCATCTTTCTATCGTGTTATTTTCTCTAATACTTCCCCATCCCTTCATATTCTATTTTCCTTTTTATTTCCTATCCCAATAATAATAATAACTAATAAAAATAATATAATAATAATAATAATAACTAATAAAAATAACATAATAATAATAATAATAATAATAATAATAATAATAATAATAATAATAATAATAATAATATTATTATTATTATTATTATTATTATTATTATTATTATTATTATCACACCAATTTCCCACGATCTATGGTAATCCCTTTTCTCTCTATTCCAACTTTTCTAATATCTCCTTGCTACCCCTTCATATTTCCTTCCTCACGGTTTCTATCATGACTTTTCATATTTCCATTCTAACTTCCCAATAACCCTTCCACCTCTTATTTTACTTATTTCAACCACTAATATTCCCAATAATAATTCTAATATAATAATTATAATAATCATTATAATAATAATAATAATAATATAATATAATACTATTATAATATCATAGTAATATTCAACATAATAATAATAATAGTAATACACCCAACAATAATTATAATTATAATAATAATAATACTAATGATAATAATAACAATTATATTAATACTAATAATAAAATAATATGAATAATAATAATCTTAATATTAATAATACTAATATAATATTACTAATATTAATAATACTAATCATAATAATACTATTAATAATAATAATAATATTATTATTATTATTATCTCACCAAAATAATAATAATAATAATAATAGTAATAATATTATTATCTCACCAAAATAATAATAATATTAATAATACTAATAAATATAATAATATATAATAATAATACCCCCACCAATATTACTATTATTCATTATATTATCATATTCACACCAAAAATCATAATAATATAATAACTATATTAATAATAATATTATATTCTCCATATTAATAATATTACTACAAATATTAATAATAATCATAAATATAATAATAATAATAATAATAATAATAATATTAATACCACCACCAATATTACTATTATTTCTTATATTATTATAAACTCACCAAATTACCACCAATGATCTCCCATCTCAGGGACACCCACCAAACATCATCAAATACACCCTACCAAAGGGCACATCAACATATAATATTTAAAATAATAATAAAATGACTAAATAATTAAAATGGGTGTTACACACAAGCTCCATTCCAATCTTCTCCTCTCTGGATCCTTGATGATGACGCTCAAATCAAGACAAATGTAACGCTTAGACCATCATGGTTCGACTTATACGAGAAATCAAACTCTAAGAGGTAGCGTATTGATGTCCGTGTCAAAGACAAGATAGAGAAATGATATCGAAAATCATTCTCCAATTGAATCGTGTCACACGGCCAGCCAGAAATAAAATCGAAGATAAAATAAGATAGAAACGAAAACAGGAGAGAAATCCACCGACAAAACGGACATAACAGTTTACTCCTAAAATACGGCAATTAAATTCTCCTAAGGGAACTATATCCTAAAAAGAATTAAATCTATAAATCTCCTTAACCAGAAATTAACCAAATCCTAAATTCTCTTAAAAGAAAATTAAACTAATTTCCTAAATGAAAATATTATCTAAATTTCCTAAAAGAAATTAAAACTAAAAATTCTATTCTTTGAATTATAAAACTATCCCTAAAATATTACAATTAAAATTGTAATAAAACAATGCAAGAAAATAAAGGGAATAAAAAAACTGCAGGGGGGGTATTGGTTATTACTGGTGTACAACCAGCAAAAATGTAACAATGGTAGGCCCAGCCCACCACAAACACACAAAAAACGGGGAGGGGGTAAGCAAGTAAACGGAGAGTGTATGCCAAAAATGCAAGTGGGCCTGAGAGCCCAACAATCAACCCAACGCCAACTCTTGCTTCTCTCATTCTCTCAAAAAACCCTAAGTCTCTCTCTCAATGCTCCCCATCACTGTTCACACATGCGCCGTGAACTCTTTCTCAGTCTCAAATCTCTCTCTCGCTTCAATGCCTTTCCTCCGTCTAAACTTCCTCCGTCTCTACCACAACCTTCCTATTCAATACTCCCAACTCGTTTCAATTCTTTCAAAACAAATAAAAACGTAAATCTTTGGAAACCGAAAAAATGATATGTGGCTTGTGTGTTGTTGAAGATCTGGATGGGTGATGAAGATTCTTGGAGTCTGATATTCGCGAGAGTCCACGGATGGAAATGTTGATGGAGTTCTTTGAGGAAACTCAAAGGAGATGAAGATTCGCTGATGATTCGTGAGGATATCGAAGGAGGTGCATGCAGTTCTTGAATCGTTGGAACGATGTTGAAGGATCTCGAGATGACGATCTAGGAATTGTAAGAAACTAACGAGCTCTTGATGATGAACGGGGGTGATATCTGGAGAATGACGAAGTTGACAGTTCTAGAAAATTTGTAGATCTTGAAATCTGAGGGAATCTGGAGATGATCGAAATCGAATGTTCTTGAAGATCGAAGTTGTGGTTCATGAGGTTCATGGCGTTTGAAGATTCATTGAGGAATCTGAAGGTTGATGATGAGTCTTTGAAGATTTCTGAAGGATCTGGAGGAAATGATATGAACACGATGAGTTTCTGGAAAATCTGTTGAAGAGCGATGAACACGATGATGACGATCCGTGAATGTCATGCAGAAAACAACGAAGATCCGGTGATAAATTGATGAACGATGTATGTTCTTGATTTTTCAGGAGAAACTGATGGAGTTTGATGAAGAATCACGAAGATCTTCATGGAGATCTGGAGAATGCGTTGAAGAACATGATGAAGTTTCCGATGAGTTCTTGAGTTTACCGGCGAGGCATGGGTGAAGGGGATGAATGAAGAGGATGATGGTGGTTGATGATTCTGGCGCGTTTTTGCAGTTTCCGGCGAGTTTAGGAACTCCGGCGATGGTTACCGGCTCCGGCGAGCAGTTAGGGTGGCCCGGCGGGAGGTTGCATGGCCGGCGGTGGGGGAAGTTGTGGTGGGACACTTGGCTCGCATACAGGACAGGGAGAGGGAGAAAGGGACGCGTGGAGAGAGGGAAGAGAGATAGCGAGACGCGTGGCAGCTTGCATGCTGCATGGATGAAACGTGGAAATGAAGTGGCCTCCAGAGAAACACGTGTGGCTCTGTTTAAATAGTGACAAGTGGCGCTGAGATTTGGACCTGACTGGGCTTTGAATTTTGGACACCTGGCCCATTAAGACTAATGAATTGATTAATGAACTAAACATTGATTAAGACTAATAAACTGAACTAATAAATGGATAATGGCCTAATACTGATTAAAAAATGAAAGTGAACGTGATTAATAAGAGCTAACTAACTAACAATTAACCTATACTAATGATAAATGCTGACTAATTAATACAAAAATTAAATGAAGCCTAATTAATAAAAGCTACCCCTAATTAAACTCTATTAACATCTAAAATGATAACACTAATAAAGTCTAATAAAAGAAAATCTAATAATAAAATCTAAACAATTCAATTACTATTTAAACTAATATCTACCTAAAATAAGAATCTATTCTATTAAAACAATTATTCAATTAATCTATTTAAATCTATACAATTAAAAATCTATTCAAAAATCTATATTCTAATATGTCTATAAAAATCTAAAAAACTATATTTTCTACAATTCTATTAAAAGGAAATATATTCTAAAAATTCAAATAAAAATCCTATTTAATTCTAAAATCTATTTAAAATCTAGAAAAAGGCTATTAAATCCTAAAAATGCAAATAAAGGCAGTTAACCCAAATAAAAGAGACCGCGGGACCAGATCGAAACAAGCAGCAAGAACCGAAACTCCGATCATCCGAACCGGTCTAAAACCTCCGTAATGTGAAAACAGGGCTGTAATCCCGATAAAATTAATATGATTGTGAAAATGCAACATATGCGGTATGCGAATGCAAATGTAAAATGCGTCGAAACATAAACCAGATGTGGGAACCGGTTGGTCAAATTTTAGGGTGCAACATATATCATTTGCACATTCATAAACCAACAGCTTAGATTGGAACAATTTCTAGTTATCAATTACAAAACGATTGAACTAACATGGAAGAACAAGTTTATTTATCTTACATGTTCTCTAAACGAGGCAAGAGATGCAGGCGCTTCCTGAAGTCACGTGCCACCTGAACCGCATTGTCGGTGTCACTCTCTTCTTGAACCGAAACCATATCCATCTGCCTTGTATTTAATGTTGCCTGAAGTAAATCCGAGTCGTAGGAGCATATTAGTCGAAAATCATTAGAGAAGTTTAGTTGATCATCTTGTATGTTTTGTACTACCAATCAAGCAATTCTATTTCTACTTGATTTGATAACAGACTAATAAATATGAAGAAAGAAACCTGTGTCTGATAATTGACAGAAAATCAATAAAATTCAAACCTGACATGTCTTGTCTTTCTTTGAAATATGCAATAGAGGCCTATACTCATTACATTGATCTTGTCTTTCTTTGTCTCTAAACGTAATTAGCAACTTAAATTTATCAATTTAAATGACCAATAAACTATATTTTCCTTACCATTATGCACACTTTAGTGCACTTTAATCCTTAAAAACACTTTTCTTGATTGCCTGCAGAATCAATTAACTTTCATCATAATCACACATCCAATAGGCCAAAGCTCCATGGAAAACAATAATTATATTTACCACATCAGCATCAGACTTGTTTTCAAACCTATGGTGACACTGAAATTATCATACCGATGACTTCATATTACTATGACAGAATTTTCAAAACTGTTGATAAGTACGAACTCACCCGACATTGATTGTTGTCTCCATTTTATCACCAGTCAAAACCCATAACTTTATTCCTGCCTGTGCTAGCTTATCAATACATTCAGGAACCTATATGTCAAAAAGCGATTGCAAAGTTTTAAACGCACTTAGTTCAAACTTCAAAAATCTAGCTCAGAACTGAGCATAGATAACTTTATCACTAGTTGTAACATACCCCATTTTGAAGTTTGTCTTCAACAGCAATAGCACCCAGAAGAATTAAATCCTTTTCGATCTTTTCTAATACGTCCTCCACAATCTGCTCTCGATCTGGACTTACTAAGCTCCTGGCTTCCATCAATTATTTATTAAAAAGAGTGTACTCTTCTTCCTCAAGTTCACGATAGGCCAATATCAAGGTCCTCAAACCAGCATCTGCATATTCCTTAATGTGATGCTTAGTCTTTTTCTCAAACTTACTTTCATTCTTCGCAAGTCGTTCAAACATGACACTAATGTTGATAAACACAAAATAGAAACAGTTAAATATTATCAACTTTCAAATCAGTGTGATTTCTCAAGGCTGCAGCTTGCTAGAATACACAATTGAACAAAATAAACAAGCACAATGAATCCTCAAAAATCACATAGTAATTAATCATAATGTACCTCAAATATGCAAAAGTCATCATAAAAGTGGCAGCATACTTGTGAAATCTGTACAACTTTGGGAACCAAAAAAACTGCAATGTAAGGAGAAGGCTTTCGGAGGTAATAAGCGTAGCTTCTAAGAAGCATAACTGCAATCAAACATAAACTCCAAAAGAAATACAATATTCACTAATTTAGAAAGAACAATGGTCACATATACATGGATTGGTTTGAGGGAGGATTCCTCGATGTTTGATCACTTCTCTGTGTTGCAAGAATACCGTTCCACCCTGCAGAAAAAGAAAAGAAAAATCAACTTCATGAACATCTTTAATCATAACAAGAGGATGTAAGCAATAAAAATTCATGTGATCAAACAAACATGTGATACATGGTGTCAATGATTAGTTTTTCACAAAGTAAGCAAAAAAAGTAATGTACTGCCCAACTGAAAAATATAAAAGTGGAAGTTGAGAAGGATAGTGATTAAAGAAAACATTGACAAGAGCACAATACTCCTATTCATCAAACTAAGCAATATAAGTTAAATGATATAATAAAACATCAAAGTTACAGGTAAGGCAAAGTCTCTAGTAGTGCCTTGTATCACCAAAAATTGATGAACCCTCTTCGAGAAACTGAGAAAGCTTGTGAGGAGGAACGTATGAAAGAATCAGTTTATAGTTATCTAGTAAGCTCATGAGAGCTCACAGTAGGTGAACTGTATACTAACATAGCCATGAAAACACACTTGTTCTATTGAAAAATCCATAGCTGGTTGCTCTGTATCAATAACTTCATTGCAAACCATTTATATATTAAGAAACAGAGTTAAACAAACTAAAATACAAACCACTCAAACAAAAGACACAACAATCTTCCCAACTTATAGATATAGATAATTATTCTTCAAAACCATTGACAGTGGCTTCAGTTGTACTCCTGCATTTTCCATTATTGAAACGTATAATCAGTTAAACATGAAAAATGATTAGACAATTGTTGAGGCATACACAGAAAAAGAGATTTTGATTTATATTATGGATAGAAAACTCACAGTAAGGCAAGATCTTCCACTGCTGGTTACCACCACAGATCTAGTTCCAAAGGACAACAGTGGTGCCATCATGTACACCTCCAGAATTTTTATCACCATGAAAAGCATCCATGTTGAGATGAATATTATTGATCGTCCTTACAGCTCGGTAACCGCTACCCTGGTCCTTGCTCTCAGTCCATAAAACAGACTGATCAAGATAGTCCGGATTGTAACGTGCTAGCCGAACCTAAGATTATGAAAACAGACATGTAAGCAATAAATATGTCACACATGTTATTAAAAAGATCACATTGGCAAGTGATAAAAGTATGGAAGAAATAAAGAAAGAGATACTGTTATGCTTTTACTTTTGTATGAAAATGGTTAGGGATGGGAAGGTTGTCCTACCCCATTCAAAAGACAAACATGCCATGTGCTCTAGCAAGAGCTTATAATAATGATAATTGAAGATTAAAGATGACTTAGCAAGCAAAGTCCTTTAAAAGGAATTGACCAAAAACTGATTTACTTTAACCTTGATTATATTTTTAGTTAATTTAAATTTGAACATTCTTTCTTAAAACTTCGATGAAGTGGAAATAGCCAAACTAATACAGTAAAATGTTATTTAAATTTTAACAAAATCACGGCAGTACCTTATTTTTGTTGAAGCTTCTGTCAAATTACAATGGCTCACCGTGATTCTACCAAAGTTGGCATCAATCCAAACATGCTGTAAAAAATTGTACTTATCCCAATTCAAACAGTTTGATAATTCAAACAAGAAATTATCCGGCTTAAGGTCACCATGAATCACCCCATGCTTATGACAAAGTTGCACTACCTCCAAAATAGTCCTCGTAACCGCTGCAACAACATGCTCTATATAATGACCATGCGCAACAATTTGGTCAAAAAGCTCACCACCTTCACAAATCTCCATAACAAGATAAACAACATTTTAATCCTCACAAGCCTCCATAACAAGATAAACAATATTTCAATCACAATGAAGCAAAATGAAATTCAATTTTCTGACAATTCATGAGTGGCGGTTCTTCTTAGGTTATCGCCTGTAGCATCGAGAGATTCGTGAGCCTGATTGAGCAAACTGTTGTGGATTCCGATTCTGTCTTCACTGATACATCTATGAAGGGGTTTTGTGACAAAATTTGAGAGAAAGAGAAGATCAGGAAATTGAAAGATGTCGAGAGATTTAGAGATTAAATTAGAGAAGGAATGACTAAAAAGGAATTGAAGGTTGAATTGAAGATGGTTGAGTTTAGAGTTTTGAGATCTTTCGGAAATCGTTTGCGAGAAGAAGAAGGTAGAGTCCACAGGTTTCACTCTGCTCGATAGTTTCGATGAAGTTGTTTTTCTGAAAAAAATTTCAATATTTTTTTAAAGCTTAAACATATTTTTAATCAATAATTTATAATTTGTAATATATTTATAATCTCCATAAAATATATATATATATATATATATATATATATATATATATATATATATATATATATATATATATATATATATATATATATATATATATATATATATATATATATATATATATATATATATATATATATATATATATATATATATATATATATATATATATATATATATATATATATATATATATATATATATATATATATATATATATATATATATATATATATATATATATATATATATATATATATATATATATATATATATATATATATATATATATATATATATATATATATATATATATATATATATATATATATATATATATATTAACATTGTTACTAAAATTAATTTTAATAAAAGTCAATTATTTATATAATAAAACATAAAATATTTTACTATTATTTAGACAAAAATATTAAGCTATATTGCCATGAAAATTATAATAATTATTTATTAAATTAATTAATAAAATTGAAAAGGTTAGAAAATAGAAATGAAAGAAAAAAGTGAAAAATTAAAGGAATAAAAAAATAGTGATTATGATTGGCTAAAGTAATTTGCGACAGTTCGCATTAACTGTCGCGAGTGTGGAAAGAGGAAGGTTCTTTGATAACTGTCGCATTATTTTATACAACATGCCTAAAAAATTTGCGACGGTTGGCTCAAGCCGTCGTGAGAACTGTCGTAGTCCAGGAATAAGGGCGGTTTTTTTATAACTGTCGCAAAAAATCTACGACAGTTGACCCTAACTGTCGTGACAACCGTCGCAATTCAGGAATAAGGACGGTTTTGTGATAACTGTCGCAACTCAAGTGTCGTAAATCTCCTTTTTTTCTTGTAGAAGGGTCTATCCATCCCCAAATGGTGTGTACTAAAGGTTATTGTACCTGTAAAACAAGGGTTATAAGAGGTTCCCAAAGTCATCAGTCCATCTTTCGAATATTATCAATTTCCTAAATACTCAGTGATTAACAATATTCTCAAGAGAACCTCTTTTGAATGTAGTATCGCGTATCAACTACTTCGGGATTACTCCCTCATAGCCATCACACTACGTCTTAAGAAAGGCCAAACTTGTGTTAAGGGTAACTAAAGGTTCCCAGTATCACAGACTCCTAGGTCAAAAATAGTAAGTGTTTTCACGAATACTCGTTCAACAGTTCTATTCTCAAGAAGGCCTCAACTGAGCGGTGATTCTCAAGTCAGCTTGGTCGGGAATCAACTCCCTATAAGCCTTCTTAAATATATCACCTTCCTATCATAAGTATACTCAAGTTTGGGTGTAGGACATTTCTCACCACACAAGGATAATAACCCAAAGCATACACGAATATAGATAAACATACAACAATAAACACAAAATAAACAAGTTAGGGGGAACCCTCAAGAATATGGTATTTCCCCATTGAAGTCGGCATTTCTGTTACAGTGAGAATTGGATAATAAGCTATTGATTAACTTGGATCGCAAATTGTTATTCACCACCGGTCTTTAATTTGTCCAAGGGAAGGGGAAAAATCGAATTACCCAAAAGTATGCAATGCAATGCAAATCTAGAGAATCTAAGGTTCCGGGGTTGATTATACCTAGGGAAGGTGTTAACATCCTAAATATCTGTAGTACTCTATAGGAACCTCTTGTTATATATTGTGTTATTGTTGTTTGCTAAGGGTAAGAGACCTAAGGTTTATTTCTAAGTATACTCACCAAGAAATCGCATCTTGTGCCTACGTATCTTGATGGGAATGGAATTAGAGTATTTGTAGTTCCCCTAAAGAGATTGAGGAACCATTAATTATGGTCAAAGTTCCAGGGGGGAGGTTTGTTTGATTGATTCTAGGAGAAGAGATGAGTCGTCATCTTAGGGAGAAAACTCGACTTAACCACCATAAACATATTGAAGACGGTCTTTGCGTCGTATTGAAAGAAGGGCTCCAACTTAGATTTGATCGACGAGTATGCCACGTACCTCTCTCAAACGGAAAAGATTCTACATCTTTCTCAGTTGGGTTATAGGGTAGGAGAATTACATCTCGACTACACAGATAGATCACGTCTAATTCTCTTGTGGGGAGAACAGGGGGTTGAATTTGATAAGTTGTCTAAGTTGGAATATGAGGGGGCAACTACTTTAAAGATAAAGGGAGACCTAAGCTGATCAACCTGAAAAGTTAGGAATCAAGCGGGGGGAACTGATGCAAATGAGTATGCAATGTATACAACTTATAAGTTCGTATACAGGTTCTTCCCTTTGTGTTGTGGTGAGAATCGGATGTCAAGGTATTGATTAACTTGAATCTTAATTCATTAAATTCACAACCGGACTTTGATTTATCCAAAGGAAATGTTAAAGAAAGAAAGACCTTTTGTGCGATGTAACAACAATGCTAAGAGATTCAGGGATCGGGGGTTGGTTATACCTATGGTAGATATTTCATATCATAAACATCTGTAGTATTCCACAGGAACCTTTTGTATGTTTGTATTCTAAGTTTTCTATGATTATGCTATGGTTTGGGATCAAGGTTAGGGTAAAGACCTAGGATACCTTCTAAGTTTGCTTGCAAAGATATCACATCTTCTGCCTACGTATCCTAATTAGGATAGAATCAGAGAAATCGTAGTTCACCTCACTAGGGATAGATGAATACTTGATTATGATCAAGGTTCAAAGGGGAACAAACATAACAATGCTTTTATAGAGTTTAACAAAACTCTATATTCTAAGTTGTACATTCAAGGGAATTGACTTTGACAAAATCCAAGAGGGAAGTAAGTAATTATGACAATGATCCTTACATAGAGTTAACCAACTCTATCTTAAGTTCTAATTGAAGGATACTCCTAACAAGGAGTAGGTCTTCTAGACATAAAGCAAAGTCTAATGGATATAGGTTCTAACTTAACTAAGTTAGGGTTCACGATGACTTGGCAAAGTCAGAGGGTGGGTAAAGAACTATCTATGATCCAAGGGTCAACAGAGAGACTTTCCTTTGGAATAGGATAAAGATGAGGCAACTGGATGAGGACTAACAAGTTCCACCACTTGGGGAAGGCTTAACACACATATTCATTCAAACATGATGAAGGCATAAAATCATGGTAACAACCAAGACAGATTAGTGCAAGCATGTAACAACATGAAAACAAACAACAAGGTTACAACCAAGTATACACCAATGAAAGGATCAAACCAAATGGTTACAGCCAAAGGTAAACTGAGATGTGATAACATCTAAAAGGGATGATAACAAGGTTCTTACAAGACCAAACATTTCAGATATTAAGCATAAGTCAAAACATTATGGCAAAGTTCAGAGGTTATAAAGGTAACAACCACAAAAGCAATAAAGGTAACAACCACAAAAGCAAGCATGAAAGCATGTGTGACAACAACAAGTTCATCAATGATAATCAGCAAAATTCATTCATACAAGTTATAACTTGGCATATGAATCAAATCCTAAACATGACATGGCTCTAAGAAGACACACAATCAATCAAGGTAAGGGTAGGGAATTATGGATCATGTTCAAAAGGTTACAACATCAAGAGGAATTTCACAGTTCAAACAAATAGAGTCGATTCACCAGAGATTTGGTCATGTACAAACTTTAAAGTTTCACCCATAATCTTGATGCAGTAGTCTCCTTTGATACCTGTTGAAAAACCTTATCACCAAGGCTCAACAATATTGTGTTATGGGCTTTCTTAACCACGCCTGTCTTTTCTTTTGCTGTTAACACATCATCCATGGCTACCTCTCCCTTCAACGCTTCCAAACAATCCTGCTGAACTAGTAGGGCTTTCATCTTCAAGCGCCACAGACCAAAGTCGCTCACTCCGGTGAACTTTTCAATCTCATACTTTGTTGAAGGCATCTTTTCCACGCTCACCGCACCAATTTGTTGTGAATTGGATGTCTTGAAACAAAATATAAACGGTGTCTTTATAATCAAGAAACACACAAGGGTTAGGGTTAACAAAGAAAACAACAAGGAACAACAAGGATTGGTTATAAACTATTATTCTTTCCTTTCTCGTAGAAAAAAGATTACAAGTATACAAGAATAACAAAATAAACTCTCTCTTGAAATTAGGGTTTTATCTTCCTATTTTTCCTTATACCAAGATTGAGAAAATACACCCTATTTATAAGAAAAATAGCACACTAACCTAATGGGCTTTTTAATAATTACTCATTACAAGTTAACTTATGATACAAGCTAACTTAAACAATTGGGCTTACAAGCAAGGCGCAATTCAACATGTTGTCGTATCGCTGCGAAGAGGGGTCGGCAGAAGACAAAAGAGTCGCCACCGTTTATTATTTATCCCAAAGAGAGGGAAAGGAAACGATCAGAGAAAACCTACGGAAAAGGGAGAAGACAAGTCATCGCAACCAAATCTTGGGTTCGGGAGTCGGTTATGCAAGGGGAAGGTATGAGCACCCCTCACGTCCGTTGTACTCAATGGGATCCACGCTTGTTATCTAGTCTATGGGTGAAAAAAAAACTATCTACGGATGCTACTAACGAGAGAAAGAACTGACTCGATAGGACATCGCCGCCCTATGCCTACGTATTCCCTCGTGCAATGGGAAAGTCAGAGTCAATGTAGTTCGGGAAACTAAGGGGGGAGGTTGCTCGCCAAGACATCGCGTCTTGTGCCTACGTATTCTCATTTAGTATCAGAAATCAGAGCAAACATAGTTCGGGCAACTATGGGACAAGATCTCGATCGCACTGGGGCGAGAGAAAAGGTTAAGAGTGACGTTAAGTCTCCATTATAGCAATTAGGGACGATGCCTGTTTGCGGTAGAACAGAAAAATAACGTACTCGAGTGAAAAAGGGGAAGAGTGCTCGCCAAGATATCGCGTCTTGTGCCTACATATTCTCATCAGGTATGAGAAATCAGAGCAGCTGCAGTTCAGCTAACTACGGAAAATCGGGTCTCGATCGCACGGGGGCGAGAGAAAAGGGATCCTAGGCCTGGAACGCCTAAACGAAAGGGGAACTGGATCAGATCAGGACACACACACTAAATCCTAAGACGTAAGAGCGAATGCGTCGCATATTGCCCAAAGGGTATGCGCTAAACACTCTAGACGAAGTGAGAGGAGGCCCCTCACTTATCATTTCCTATGTATCTATCGCTTACGGCTCACAACACTCGGCGATTGATTAAAAAGATGAGTTAGAAAAATGTTACCGAACGGAGTGGTTCCGTTGACCCTTTACATTGCGTGCAAGCTCATTTCCAAGCTTCTCGTCCTCTTTGGTCCTTTGTGATGATGTTTCGAAATACGGCTCAAAATGGTCAAAGTGAATTGAATTGGGCCCGATGTGACGCTAAACCGTTGTAGCTCAACTTATGAATGGAAGTCAAGCTATAGGAGGTCGCGTATTGATATCAGTGCTGAAGATAAGATAGAGAAATGATATTAAGGATCATTCTCCAATTGAATCATGTCGCACGAACCAAAACAGTGGGATCTCGTCTTAATCGCAAACATAATGTCGATTAATCGAAGGTAGCCTATCACGATCCCAAAGTAAAGAAAATGACACAAATGGTCATCTTCCATAGATTTGAAATCGGGAAGGTTATCAACCCCAATAAATTTGACACTTACGGATACAAGACTTCATCGATCCAAGAATATCAAAATAAAATCGGAAAGAAGAAGAAATGAGGAGAGAAAGAGGTGGTCTTGGATCCAACATTATTCATCAATAATTTGACTGGTAATGGATTACGGAAATGTCGTCATCGATCAAAACAGATGAAAACGGAACAAAATGTCCAATAACAAATGAGAAATAAAATCCAACTTCTAAAAGAAAAAATTGAAGAGTTCTAAAAGAAATTAGAATATAAAATATAACTCTAAAAGAAAATACTCTATAACTTAAATTAAAAAGATAAATAGAAAATGTATATATATATATAAAGTATTCTAAAAATGTTTAAAAGATTATATAAGAAAAACTAACATAATATATATATATAAACATTTTACAACCTGTTCTAAGAAAAACTATTATATAAATATATTTACAATAACTAATGTATAATAACAAAATAATTTACATTTAAAAAAAAACAAAAAAAGGGAGTTTATAGTCAGATAAAGGAGGTGATGCGGAAATGTAAACATGGGCCGTGAGGCCCAAGCAGCACATAATAAAAGAAAAATAAACACATTTTTGACCCAAAACGAGAAACAGTATCTTGATACCCTCTCTCCTTTGCGTCCTTGTTTCATTTGAACAACAACATTCAAAAACCTTATGGAAATGGTACGATTCAAACTCAACCCGAATCAAGTCTCGTTTATCAATCTGTTTCCATCTCTGATTTCAACTCTTCCGGTCTGTTTCTGTTTACTTGGTTTGGGTTGTGGAATAAAGGTTGAGAAGATGAGTGGTTGGTTTTGTATGAAAGAGGATTTTATGAAGAAATGGGTTTGATTTATGGTGGTTATTGTTTGAGTTTATGTTGTTGTTTTGAGGATAGATTCGCGGAAAAATATGGTGGGAGAGGGATGTCTTGATCTCCGGTTGACGGTTGGAGGGAGGCACTCTAGCGGCGGTTGGGTCTTGGGATTAGGGTTTTTGTGTAGAAGAGAATGAATAATGCATTTATACTTCAGCATCTGACAAGTGGCATCTTGATTAATGACATGTTTTGACTTAATTGAAATGATTAAACTATTAATTGACAAATGCTACTAATGATTAAAAGCTGACTTAATTAATTCCAAAAACCTATAACTAAAAAACTTCTAATTAAATAACTAAAGCTAAGCCAATTCTAAAACTAACTTAATAATAACAAAATCTATTTCTAAATTAATTAAAATTCTATTTTCTATTAAAACAAATATAATAAAATTCTATATTAAATCCTATTTAAATCTAAGTCTAATTAAATGAAAGTAAAAATAAAAAAAAAAACTATTTAATGATTCTAAATAAACTTCTATGCCAAAAATTAATAAAATAAATTCTAGAGAACTATTAATAATTCCATAAAAAAATCGATGAAAAGAAATTAAAGCAGTAAATGAAAATGCAAGAATGCAACGAAAAAACAGTAAAAGGGCGACCACCGAAATGCGACCGAAACTATCAGCATAGACTGAACCACCAGAAAAAGCAACCTCCGCTCGATTCTGAAACAAAATCTCCTTATTTGAACTGGTTTAAATCGCCTGAAACACGAGCAAAGCGGCTGTAATCCCGATAAATCACTCAGACTGACAAAATGCACAGTATGCGATAAATGATATGCAGATGCAAATGAAATGAAACATAAGCCAAGTACAAGAAATGGTTGGTCAAATTTTGGGGTACAACAGCTGCCCCTATTCAAACGACTTATACCTGAAGGGATGAAAAGCGAACGACTTTCAAACATTCAAGGTAGAAGGCGGTTGAATACCAAAGAATCCGAAAATTTGCCAACCACAAAATAAAACTACAGAATGGTCCACCTTAGTAGAATCACCAGAGAAAACCGTATCTGATAGTTGCAAGGAAAATGAGTTAACTCAATATCAATTAGAAAGCATCGATACACAGTCGGAAGAACATCTGCTAACACGCAGGCAACGACACTAAGTCGGTAAGAACATCTGACCTTGCCATCAGGCATCTGTTAAACAAACCAGGCATCGAACCCGAAGGCCGAATCAACCCAAAGTTGAGAAGAACATTTGACCTTGCTGTCAGGCATCTATTAAATAAAAACAGGCATCGAACCCGAAGGAAGGCTCAACACGAAGTTGAGAAGAACATCTGACCTTGCCGTCAGACATCTGTTTAAACAAAACAGGCATCAAACTCGAGGGTTGGCTCAACACGCAGCTGAGAAGAAAATCTGACCTCACCGTCAGTCATCTGTTTAAACAAAACAGGCATCGAACCCGAGGGTCAACTCAACATGCAGCTGAGAAGAAAATCTGACCTCGCCGTCAGTCATCTGTCGATTCACCATCTGGTGAAGAAATCTGTTAGGGAAATATGAACTCGAATAAGTACACTCTGTTGGGGAAATGTGATAAGATGAACGCATCCATCAAAGACATCACAATCTGCCGGGGTCTGGATACCACACCGGAGAGAGAAGATTTCACAATATGCTGGGGTCTGGATACCACACAAGCAAAATAAGTTGTCAAAAATCTGTCGGGGTCTGGATACCACACAGGCAGGATAAATCAATGGTCGGGGTCTGGATACCGCACGGGGTTGAGAGATAAACTGGAGGAAGTCGGGGTCTGGATACCGCACGGGCTTGAGCCAAGAAAAGCGATGGAAGCCGGGGTCTGCATACCGCACGGGCTTGAGCAAAGAAAACCGATGGAAGCTGGGGTCTGGATACCGCACGGGCTTAAAGAAACATATCATCACTAGCCAGGGTCTGGATACTACGCCGGCTAATGAAAGCACCTGTGAGAGCCGGGGTCTGGATACCGCACGGACTAAAGAAATATATCAGTAATATAAACACATCTGTCAATAACTCTTGTCAGGGCCTGGATACCACACAGGCTTTAAAAAAACGCCATAATCTACCGGGGTCTGGATACCGCATAGGCAAAGGAAGAACACCATCACTAACCAGGGTCTGGATACCATGCCGGTTAATGACATAAATGCTAGCCAAGGTCTGAATACCACACATGCTAATAAAACCAAACCGGTGTGAGCTGGGGCCTGGATACCACACGGGCTCGAGAAATAAATCGGTATCAGCCGGGGTCTGGATACCACACAGGCTGAAAAAGACACCATCACTAGCTAGGGTCTGGATACCATGCCAGCTAATGAGATAAACGTTAGCCAAGGTCTGAATACTGCACGGGATAGAAAAAATAAATCGGTGGAAGCCGGGGTCTGGATACCACACGGGCTCAAGAAATAAACCGGTATCAGCAGGGGTCTGGATACCACACAGGCTGAAAAGATAAACCATAGTCTATTGGAGATACAACTAGAAACAAGAGGTAACAACCTGACTTATGTTTCAAATGCACATGTTTGAATATGGTGTAATGCTCCATACTAAATGGAAATGCTACGCGTTCGGGAGGATGCTATGCACAAATGTAAATGCAAAGGAACCACTCCAGCAAAATAAATGCTGAAGAGAAGAAACCAACTCCACTGGGGATGACCGGGTGCCAAGTAAAATTGGACTTATGCTGGGAGAAACAAACCCTGGATGGCTTCCTGGAAGAGAACACTCTTGGGTAAATTGTTCTTCCGAGAATAAAAATCCATTTCGCTGGGGATCACAAAATCAACTCTGCCGAGGAAAGCGGCCCTGGATGGCTTGCCAGAATACAACTTTTCTGGGGAACAAACAACTTGGCTGGGGAGAACAAATCCACTCTACTGGGGAAATCATCCCTGAATGGCCTTTCAGAATATGACTCTACCGGGGAATAAAGCAAACTGCAGGAACTTACTCCATTTTGCTGGGGATTCCGCTCTGCTGGAAATTTGAATCCACTCTGCTAGGGATAAAGAGTAAGACTTACTGGGAAGATATCCCAAACTTTCTCTGCTAAGGATGAAGAATAAAAATTCTCCTAGTCGATCCCATTTTGCAGGGAAGGAAACATTCCGCTGACTCCTTTGAGGAGCTGCAGGGATGAAAATTAACTGGGGAAATATCCCGAAGGAAACTCACTCCGACGAGTACCAACGACCAACTAGATTTTGCTACGGGCCACAACTCCGTTGGGGATCGCCCGATGAGGGAATCAACATCTACCTCTGCTTGGGGAAATGAGCAAGTATCATAGAATTTATGGGGAAACAACACTGAACTCATCCCACTGCTGGGGGAATAATCCCAAATACCTGCTGGGGATAACCACAATCTCAACCTATTGAGGAGAAACTAGTCATAATCTGCTGGGGAGAAACTAGTCTCATCCTACTGGGGATAAATGTAACTCAACCTAATGGGGATAAATGTAACTCAACCTGCTGTGGAAAGCTTCTAATCTGACATCTTCACCTCGCGAGGATACAAGATCTCAACCATGGAGAAGTGAGATCAATCGAGCCTCGTGTCGGGGAATGTGATAGCATGTGAGCCACTGGGAACACAGTTGGGCTTTTGGTTTAGGGACAGAACCAGGTTTATGGTGATTGGGATTTATATGGTTACCAACAAAAGTGGATTTTAAAGGGGAATTACTAGACGAGAACTAGTATTCGGGGGTAGACTACCAGATGAGAACTGGCGGCAGAAGGTTAAGTTGTCAGACGAGAACTGACTTCTAGTTTTGGTATCACACAGGAACTGATTTCTGGTTTGGGTATCAGACGAGAACTGATTTCTGGTTTTCCAGACGAGAATTGGACTTTGAAACTGTGTTTGCCAGACGAGAACTGGTTAAACAGCAGGCTAAAGAAAGGGTGACCAGACATGAACTGGTTGAAAAGGTTTGACATGTACCAGACGAGAACTGGTGTTTATTGAAGGGTTGACCAGACAAGAACTGGTGTTTATTGAAGGGTTGACCAGACAAGAACTGGTTTGAAGGTTTTCCAGATGAGAACTGGACTTTGGAAATGATTTCGGTTACAAGGTTCTGACAGGTAACAGGTTCAGGATGTTGGATGACGATCCAATGACGAAGGCTTTTTCAAAAGGTTCAGGTTATTGATAGGGTGATGGCACGATTCCCCAACACTCGACTCTTGCTGAAGAGAATAAACTCGCTTGAATAACTTGCCCCAGGGTAGTTCAACTTGTCCCAGTCTGATCTTCGGAAAAGTTCATCTTGAACAAAATGTAGCTTGCCATGAGACGACCTCGAGATGGCTTGCCCCAGCATCTACACCATGAAAGGATTCATCCTTAAACAAATCCTAGAGTAATTGGCTTCAATGTACTCTTAAAGTGGCTTGCCCCTGAACGAGCGTTGAAGCGACTTAACTTGTCCTGACTGAACACTGGAGGATCTTCCCTCAAATCAACAGAATCTCTAGGTGACCTGCCCCTGATTGGTAATCTAGAGATGATTCACTTCTGATCAACTGCTTCTTGAATGATTTGCCCCATAATCAACCGATGCTTGGGGATTTGTCTCAGACTGACTGGTTCCAAACTTACTGGATGTCAATGCCCTAGATCCACAGGGCTTCCAAGTATACTCGATTCTGATCCAGACCACTGAATAATTCAGTCCTGTTTGACTGCTCCCTGTTGAAATTTCCTCAATGTCAACTATTGACCTGCAATTAAATTTTTTTGCTCACGAATGGTAATTTTAATGCAGTGTTCATGCAAATTTTGAAAAGTCAATGTCACTTATTAAGTGTCGTGATAGTGACACGAATAGACCATTTAGTCCAAACGTTGTGCTGATTTGACTAGTGAAAGATGCAACGAGGATATGATTAGCAAATCATGTAGGAGTCAGGTTACTCAACCTCATTATAGTATGCCTTCAGAATAAACCCCTCCTCAATTAGGTCTTTTAAGGGTTGTATCGTGGTCTGGTTCAGGGTTATTGAAACAAAGGATATTAGGCTCAAAGTAAGATTTGTACCCACCCTTTCTTCGTGATGATCTCCAATCCTATGTTTAGTTAACTTGTCACAAGCACTCACCTCTTTAAAAGGTTTGTTGAATGGTAGGAGTGACTGTTAAGGAACCTACAAGGTTTTCAGAGTGACAGTTACCCCTCTTTGTCTTCTGTGTCTGTAATCACACGACTGCGTCCTTGTTTGAGGATTTTTCTTTTGAGATCCTTTCTTTTTATTCTTTTGTTCCCTAATTTTTGCACGGACTAATTTTTTTATTTTGAAGTCCAGCGAGATGCCCCAATTTTTCCTAAGTATTTGCTTTCCAGCTTTTCAACTTAGCGGGCTTTTTTCTTTTTCTTTTCTTTTTTTTCTTCTTTGAAACAAGTCGTGTGACACTGGCTGTCTTGATTTCTCTGAAAGGGTTGTAACTGTCTCACTCCTGATTGGTGAGGTTTAACCATTGTGGTTGATGAAGGACGACCTCTTGAGAGGGATAAGATTTGATTGGTTCTCGAATGGGGACACTCCTCTATAAAATTTGAATGTTCGGTCAAGCTAACTGACAACTACCCTGCCCTAGGTTAAGATGTGAGGGTTTGAAAATATCTGAAGAAACTCCTACTTCTAGGCTCGAAGTGGTTAACTAGGGACTAACTCCTTATCTCTCCGGTGTTTAGGGGATTTGAAACAATGCTTGTACGTTATCAGCATGATTTTATCCGAAAGCATACGATCAGCAATTATGAGTTTTCAGTTTTCGTCATCCTCCCTCAAATATTTTCTAAACAACAGTGATAAAGTGGAGTGAATAAGAGGTGCATGTGTCTGTGCTTTGTGATAAATGAGCGAATGCGACATGATTGATTCAAAAAATGCATAGTCACTTCATTAATATTACCATTCAAAACAACAATGTTTAACAGCAAGTAGCAACTAACAGGAAAGAAACTACAAATGCAAATGATAAAAGTGTCCAAGGACTGCCACTGTTGAGGACGTCTACCTATCTGGACCACTGGCTTCTAGAGATGTCCCTCGGAAGCTTCGAGCTTAGACAACTGAGAGGTTGACATGAACAACCAAACTTCCCTCTGGAAAAGATATGTCCCCTTTGTCAATCAACTGTTGCACTTTGGCTTGAAAAGCTTTGCAATCTTCGGTTGAATGCCCAATGAATCCTCCATGATATCCACACTGAACATGGGGATTGTACCCAGGAGGGTAAGGTTCTGGCACAGGCTTGAGAGTCTTAGGCTCCACCAATGAACTCTGAATCAGATGTGGCAGAAGCTGGCTATACGACATAGGGTCTTGATGAAGAGTAGCAATCCTTCTTTCCAAGTTGTTGCGAGGCCTACTCTGATTATGGCGCTGATTCAGATAACCTCGGCCATGGGCTCGTTGATTTGCATGAGGAGCGACCCAAGGCTTCTGATGTGGTGCCTTAGGCACGGTTGTCTGTCCAGAATAACGTGGCACAGAAGATAATGACCGCTGAGAAGATGAAGAAACAAAAGATTTCACTAATTAACTCTGAGAATGACCAACATCTGCCATGAATGCATTGATTACCTTTTCTTCTTCTTCTTCTTCTTGGGAATTACAGAGAGATTCAGTTCCACTGGCCTGACTGCTTGAGACATCTTGAATTTTTCCAATCTTTATGCCATTCTCAATGCGTTCTCCTGCTGTTACTAGGTTAGAGAAGTTTGGTGTAATCCCAATCATCCTTTCAAAGTATGGGCTCTGCAAGGAGTTCATGAACATGTCTGCTAACTCTTGGTCTAGAAGCGGTGGTTGCACTTTGAAAGCAAATTCTCTCCATCTCTGAGCATACCTTTTGAAGGGTTCATTGTTCTCTTGAGACAAGTTTTGCAACTGCATGCGACTGGGAGCCATATCAAAATTATATTCATACTGCTTCAGAAAAGCCTTGGCTAAGTCCGTCCATGATTGGATCTGATTACTCTCTAACTGCATATACCAACTCAGAGGAACCCCACTCAAACTGTCCTGGAAACAGTGAATCATCAACTTGTCGTTGTGCACAAACGAAGTCATTCTTCTGCAGAACATCACCAAATGTTGTCTCGGGCAGCTATCCCCTTTGTATTTCTCAAACCTCGACGCCTTGGAATTTGGAGGTAACACCAGACCGGGTACCAGGCACATGTCTGAAGCATTGAGACCAAAAGAATCTTGAACTTCCAAGGCTTTGAGTTTTTCATCCAACACATGAAACCTTTTAGCATACTCAAGAGCCCTCGGGTCCTTAGTCTTCACCGTTGGGACCTCTCCTTTGGAATTCGAGACAGAGAAAGCAACATCATGACAATCTGTAGTATCAGGAGAAGAAGAACGTTCACTTCGGACAACAAACTGTTTATGTAAGTCTTGATTCTCAATAGAGGGCTGCACAGACTGAGCTTCAGTAAGGTTGTTCACTTGCGGAGAGTCTTCATCAGGCAGAGAACCATACAGAGGATTGGTCGTCACAGTAAAACCTGGTGGGCTATCAACATTCTGGAGGATGTTTTCTAACATAGCTACCAACAGCTTTCCACCTGACTTTACTTCTTGACACTTCTTGATTCTGCTTCAACCACTTGGTCGTCTTCCAACAATCACCACTTGTTCAGAACGGACACCGGGGAATCAACTTTTGAATCAAAAACAACAGTAGGATGAGAGCTCTGGCCAGCTGAAGAATGATATGCAAAATGATGCAAATATGCTTATGCAAATGCAATGCAAGATGCAAGGAACACGAGATCACAGCCTCCACAAAGCTCTAAATTGTTGCTACGCTGCTGACTGGATTGAACCAGAGTTTCGCTTTGGCGAGAAAATACCGGAACACCAAAAGACCAAAGTATAGGAACCTCATAACATCAGAGATCAAAAGTCCGTACTGTCAAGAAATTCGGGTAGGTTGGATGTCAACTTTCCTACATAACCCTTTCACTCACAGGTATGAACCTATCTCTGACAAGGTCTAGCATCCTATGAGGTCGTCAGCGTCACAAACTTTCGAGAAACGATGATACTTTCACCATTTCTGGTTTGGCATCATAGTCTTAAGAAGAGGCCTCACTTAGCTGACTCTCAAATGATCGGTCTCCAGAGTCGACAGTTTCCAGATCCAACATCCCCATCCTAACCAATGCACAGGATGAGATGTCTTCAAAGAAAACTTCGTCTGAACGCGAATTTCGTGAGGACTAGTGCATGCTGCCATACAGGTCCATCACTACTTTCCACTTCTAATGCTAAGGTTATACTCAAGCCTGGGTTTTGGCTTATCACACAATAGAACAACCACCCAACAACACAACTGTAACTCCCCGATTCTGAATTTCCATTTTTATTGAGTCCTTATTTGATTTATTTAAGTGATTATATTTTATTTATGTGGAATTTGTGTGATAATATGTTATGTTTACATATTAATCTATTTTTGCCGACTTTGAGAGTTTCGGGTAAAAATAGGTTGGAGGGTATTTTGGACATTAGTGATAATATTAAGTGGATATTTTGTGAGAATTAATTGATAAGTGTGTGGAAAGAATTTGGGAGGAAAGAAATAGAATATGTGATATAGAGAGAATAGAGAAAGATAGAAACATTAAGAAGAAAAACAAGAGAAAGAAAAGAGGAGGAGAGAAAAGAAGAGAAAGTGGAACAAAACCTAGAATCATTAAGAATCAACCTTAGCTTACGATTAATCAGGTAGGGTGAGAAGTTTCATCATCTTAATAATGTATATGATCATGTATGTGCTAGATTGGGTTTGTTGAATCGTTTTCTATGTTTCCATTTCTAGGTCGGAAGTTGATTTAATCGGTAGAAACTGAGTTTTATCGGTTATAATTTGGAATAGATGGTGTAGTATAGTCGAGTGATGAGTGGGTCGTGCTACTGGAACTGATTTGGATTAAATTGGTCGTTTTGTAAGGTTTGGGCTTTTGGACAGCCATGGGAGTTCTGAGTTTGCAGGTTCGCCAGGCGAATGGCAGCGAAGCTTCGCCAGGCGAAGCCCATCGAGCAGCAGCGAACCAAGTCAGTAGCAAACATCTTGTCTTCGCTGGCAAGTTTGCCAGACGAATGAGTATGGCGAAGGTTCGCCAGGAGAGTGTGCTAGCGAGTAATTCCAGAATAACTCCCAGTGGTCTTCACTGGCAAGTTCGCCAGGAGAACGAGGTAGCGAAGGTTCGCCAGAGGCTTCGCCAGGCGAAGGTTAGCAAACACAACAACATATTTTCTTTTCTTGTGTTTTCCATTCGGGGATTGGTGGTGTGGTTTGGTTGCGATCATTCCTTGTCTGAGATGACTAATTATATGTTGTTATGTGTGTTGTGGGTAGCCGTATGGCGTGAATCCTAGTTTGTGATTTGTGAAGTGTGAAATATGGCCGTTTGGCAATTTTGTGCATTTACTCGAATTGAATGGAAATGCATGGTGAGATTGATTGTGAATGTGAGCCATGTATGAAATTGGTTTGAATGAGTGATGAATATATATATGCTTTGTGATACATATATTTTTAATTCATAATGAATGTATACGAAGAATATGATGAATGCATGAGTATGTTTGTAAACATGTATGCATTTTAAGAGTGTCATGAGTCATGTTGCATGTGAAGCATCATGGTATGCATTCTTGTGTTGATTGATTCCTCGGTAAATCTGCAGAACCTCATGTGCCCTTGTGGGGTGTGAGCGATGGTTATTTATTGATCCCTCGGTGGATTTGCAGAACCTCGTATGTTGCGATGGTTATATTTGATTCCTCGGTGAATCTACAGAACCTCGTGTGCCCATGTGGAGTGTGAGCGATGGTTATTTTGGTTCTTCAATTGAACCTGCTGAAATGAGTCGGTACCGCATTTGCATCTGCATAGAGTCGTGTGTCGGTCTCTGTGAGTTGCATGTAGACATCTGTGCATGATGTATGGTGAATAAACATGAATGTAGATGTTTATATAGATTGTTGATAATTGGCATGAATGGAAGGCTTGAAGATGCATGTATGTGTGAATATATATGTATATATGTGCATGTTTATGAATTGATATAAACATTGTTGATGCACATTGTATATGCTTGGTGCTCTATTTGTAAATAGTTAATTGTGAATACATTGCGATGTATGGTGTAGTGAGATGAGTTGTGGTGAGAATGCGGAAGACGTTTTTGGACGTTATGTGTGTGCGTGTATATATATATATATATATATATATATATATATATATATATATATATATATATATATATATATATATATATATATATATATATATATATATATATATATATATATATATATATATATATATATATATATATATATATATATATATATATATATATATATATATATATATATATATATATATATATGTTTATGTGCATTATGTATTATGATATTGTTTCTCACCCTTCTGCTGTTTCATAATGCTCTATGAGGCATTGCAGATTAGATTGTTGGAGTCTTTGTGAAGCGAGTCGTTCATTTCTTTTGGTTAGATGGCTCTGATATGTAACACTGGGTAGTTAGGAATTGTTTTGATTCTTTTGTGATACATTTGTGTATGTATCTGCTGCTGAATTTTTGTAAACTCAACTGATGAATTGAATTAATCCGAACGATGTATATGATGCTTATGTTAATGAAGTGATTTCAATGTTTAGATGTTTCCGCTTTATTCTAAATGTTGATATGTGGGTTTTAAGCGCTATGCTTTGTTTTTAGTTGAGATTTACCCCTTTTGTTACATATCTTCATGAGCTGGTATTATTTATGTTCCGTTTCGATGATAATGTGATACGCCTCCTTTATACCATGTTATAATTATACTCTGATGGAATTTTTATTAAGTGCCTAAATGATTTAATTGTTTACCGGGGGTATAGAAAGGGGGTGTTAGATTAAGTGGTATCGGAGCCAGTGTTGAGTCAGTTGTGTATGTCTCGTTGTTTTGTTGGTTGAACGATTGTTTAACCTTGTTGTTATTTTTGAGATTAATCAGAATATTGCTGGTCGTAATAACAATGCGATGGCTGCTGCATTGGAGGAAATGACTAGGGCGGTGCAGGGTGCGCCGAATGTGAACGCTAATGATGAGTTTAGAAAGAATCAACCACCGGTATTCAAGGGAAGATTTGATCCAGATGGTGCTCATATTTGGTTAAAGGAGATCGAGAGGATCTTTAGAGTTATGAATTATGCTGAAGGGAACAAGGTGAGACTTGGGACTCACATGCTGAGAGAAGAAGCCGATGACTGGTGGGTCGGTATGAGACAAGTTCTTGAAGTAGACGATGAGGAAATCACTTAGAATTTATTTCGCACCGAATTTTTGAGAAAGTATTATCCTGAGAGTGTGAAGGGAAAGAAGGGGATGGAGTTCCTGGAATTGAAACAAGGCAATATGTTCGTGATAGACTACACGGCTAAGTTCACAGAGTTAGTGAAGTTTCATCCTCACTATGATGCGGTGACGGCGGAATTTTCCAAGTGTGTTAAGTATGAGAACGGCTTGCGCCCTGAGATCAAGCAAGCGGTGGGTTATCAGAGGATTAGGAGATTTTTGGACTTGACCGAATGCTGTAGGATCTTTGAAGAAGATAGTAAAGCTCGTTCTACTCACTATAAGAGTTTGAATGAGAAGAGAGTGAAGCAACCAGTAAGAAGTGGACCTTATGTGACGCCTACTGATAAAGGCAAGCATAGGGAAAACTTTGTTAAAAGGTCCGGAGGTGGAAGTTCTGGCCCCATTAAGTGCTATAGGTGCGGTGAAGTGGGGCACAAATCTTTTGAGTGTAAGAAGGAGGGAGCGAAGTGTGCTAACTGTGGAAGTATCGGCCATGCTACAACTGATTGTAGAAGGAACGTGGTGAAGTGTTACAACTGTGGGGAAGTTGGTCATATTAGTACAAAGTGTACTAAGCCAAAGCAAGCTCCAACAAGTGGGAAGGTATTTGCATTAGCCAGTGCAGACACTACTAATGCGGATCGGTTGATTAAAGGTACATAATAATATGCCTTTAGTTGCTATTATTGATACCAGAGCAACTCATTCGTTCATTTCTTTTGAGTGCGCTAAGCGTTTGGATTTGTGTTTATCTTCTTGTGGTGGTGATATGGTTATTGAGAATCCCGCTTCGGGGTCGCTAACTACATCTTTGGTATGTTTAAGTTGTCCTTTGACCATATATGGTAAAGACTTCATTATGGACTTGGTGTGTTTGCCGTTAGAAGGATTAGATGTGATCTTGGGTATGAATTGGTTGTAGTATAATAGAGTCCGTATTGATTGTTATCACAAGTTAGTAAGGTTTCCTTCCTTGGAGGGGGATGAGGAAGAAATTTTTCTATCTACTAAAGAGTTGAAGAAACTTTTGGCGGATGAGACTCAAGTGTTCTGTTTGTTTGCATCATTGTCGGAAGAGAGTAAGGTTGAACGGGATATGGTTCCAGTGGTGTGCGACTTTCCAGAAATATTTTCGGAGGACATTGCGGACGTACCGCCGGAAAGAGAAGTCGAGTTTTCGATTGACCTAGTTCTAGGTACTAGACCGATTTTGATGGCACCGTATCGTATGTCGGCATCAGAGATGGTAGAGTTGAAGAAACAGTTGAATGATTTGTTAGAGAAGAGGTTTGTTAGGCCGAGTGTTTCTCCTTGGGGTGCACCAATATTGTTGGTTAAGAAGAAAGATGGGAGTATGCGGTTGTGTATTGATTATCGGCAGATGAACAAGGTAACTATTAAGAACAAGTATCCGCTTCCTAGAATTGATGATTTGATGGACCAATTGGTTGGTGCCCGTGTTTTTAGTAAGATTGATTTGAGGTCGGGTTATCACCAGATTCGTGTTAAAGAGGAGGATATTCAAAAGACGGCTTTTAGGACACGGTATGGTCATTATGAATTTTCAGTGATGCCATTCGGAGTTTCTAATGCGCCAGGTGTGTTTATGGAATACATGAATCGTATTTTTCATGATCAGTTGGATCGTTTTGTGGTTGTGTTCATCGACGATATTTTGATTTACTCTAAGTCCCAAGAAGAGCATGTAGAGCATTTGAAAGTTGTGTTGCAGATTTTGAAAGAAAAGCAATTATATGCTAAGTTGTCGAAGTGTGAGTTTTGGTTATTGGAAGTGAGTTTTCTTGGGCATGTTATTTCTGGTAATGGTGTTAGTGTTGATCCATCCAAGATTGATGCGGTAATGCAGTGGGAAGCTCCTAAGTCAGTTATGGAGATTCGAAGCTTTTTGGGATTAGCCGGTTATTATCGGAGGTTTATTGAAGGATTTTCGAAGTTAGCACTTCCGTTGACTCAATTGACTTGTAAGGGAAAGGCCTTTGTTTGGGATATTGAGTGTGAGAAGAGTTTTGTTGAGCTTAAGAGAAGGTTGACAACGGTGCCGATTTTGATTTTGCCGAATCCGACGGAGTCGTTTGTGGTTTATTGTGATGCTTCTTTATCCGGTTTAGGTGGTGTTTTAATGCAAGATGGGAAAGTTGTGGCTTATGCTTCGAGACAATTGAGAGTGCATGAGAAGAACTACCCTACACATGATTTGGAGTTAGCGGCCGTGGTGTTTGTTTTGAAAATTTGGAGGCATTATTTGTATGGTGCGAGATTTGAAGTTTTTAGTGATCACAAGAGTTTGAAATATTTGTTTGATCAGAAGGAATCGAACATGAGGCAGAGGAGATGGTTAGAGTTTTTGAAGGATTATGATTTTGGTTTGAATTACCATCCGGGTAAGGCAAACGTAGGCAAACGTAGTAGCCGATGCTTTAAGTCGAAAGTTGGTTCATATGTCAACACTGATGGTAAGAGAATGGGAATTGTTGGAGAGTTTTATAGATTTGAGTTTGGTTTGTGAGATAACGCCGAGTAGTGTGAAACTTGGTATGTTGTATGTTACGAATGATTTTCTTGCTACCGTGTGCGAAAAGAAAAAGTTGGATTTGAAGTTTGTTGATTTGATGATGAATGAGAATGAGGACTTCAAGGTTGATGATTTTGGAGTTTTGAGATTTCGTGGTCGTATTTGTATTCCCGATGATGTAGAGTTGAAAAATATGATATTGGAGGAAGGACACCGGAGTAACTTAAGTATTCATTCGGGAGCGGATAAGATGTATCAAGATTTGAAGAAAATATTTTGATGGTCCAGATTAAAGAGGGATGTAGCTCAGTTTGTGTATTCGTGCTTGACTTGTCAGAAGTCTAAAGCGGAACATCAGAAGCTTAGTGGTTTGATGCAACCGTTGGACATTCTAGAGTGGAAATGGGATAGTATATCGATGAATTTTTTTACGGGTTTGCCTAATACGCAAAGAGGTCACAATGCTATTTGGGTGATTGTTGATAGGGTTACTAAATCTGCTCACTTTATTCCAGTAGATATTAGTTATCCTTTGGAGAAGTTAGCCGAGATTTATGTTGGTGTAATTGTGAAGTTACATGGGATTCCTAAGAGTATTGTGTCGGATAGGGATCCTAGATTTACTTCGAGATTTTGGGAAAGTTTGCAAAAGGCTTTGGGTTCTAAGTTGAGATTGAGTTCGGCTTATCATCCGCAGACAGATGGTCAAACCGAAAGGACGATTCAATCATTGGAAGATTTGTTGCGTGCTTGTGTGCTCGAGCAAGGTAGTGCTTGGGATGGTTATTTGGCATTGGTTGAGTTCACCTATAACAATAGTTTTCACTCAAGTATTGGTATGACACCATTTGAGGCTTTGTATGGTCGGAGATGTCGAACACCTTTGTGTTGGCATGAAACCGGAGAAAAGTCGGTAGTTGGACCGGAGATGGTACAACAAACGACGGAGAAAGTGAAGTTTATTCAGGAAAAGATGAGAGTTTCTCAGAGTAGGCAAAAGAGTTATCATGATAAGAGAAGAAAGGATCTTGAGTTTCAAGAAGGCGACCGTGTGTTCTTGAGGGTTACACCGGTTACGGGCATGGGTCGTGCTTTGAAGTCGAAGAAGTTGACTTCTCGTTTCATTGGTCCGTATCAGATTACTGCACGAGTTGGTTCTATGGTCTATCGTGTGGCGTTGCCTCTGAACCTTTCGAATTTGCACGATGTGTTCCATGTTTCGCAACTTCGGAAGTATGTTCCGGATCCGTCACATGTGATTTCGATGGATGATGTGGAAGTAAGGGATAATCTTACAGTTGAGGTTTTACCGGTTAGGATTTTGGACCGTGAAGTTAAGAGGCTCAGAGGTAAGGATATCGCACTTGTGAAGGTGGCATGGGGAGGTGCTGCGGAAGGCAATATGACTTGGGAATTGGAGAGTAAGATGCGTGAGTCGCATCCAAAACTATTTGAATCAGGTATTATTTTCGAGGACAAAAATTTCTAAAGTGGGGGAGAGTTGTAATGCCCCGATTATGAATTACCATTTTTATTGAGTCCTTATTTGATTTATTTAAGTGATTATTTTATTTATGTGGAATTTGTGTGATAATATGTTATGTTTACATATTGAGCTATTTTTGCCGACTTTGAGAGTTTCGGGTAAAAATAGGTTGGAGGGTATTTTGGACATTAGTGATAATATTAAGTGGATATTTTGTGAGAATTAATTGATAAGTGTGTGTAAAGAATTTGGGAGGAAAGAAATAGAATATGTGATATAGAGAGAATAGAGAAAGATAGAAACATTAAGAAGAAAAACAAGAGAAAGAAAAGAGGAGGAGAGAAAAGAAGAGAAAGTGGAACAAAACCTAGAATCATCAAGAGTCAACCTTAGCTTGCGATTAATCAGGTAAGGGTGAGAAGTTTCATCATCTTAATAATGTATATGATCATGTATGTGCTAGATTGGGTTTGTTGGATCATTTTTTATGTTTCCATTTCTAGGTCGGAAGTTGATTTAATCAGTAGAAACTGAGTTTTATCGGTTATAATTTGGAATAGATGGTGTAGTATAGTCGGGTGATGAGTGGGCCGTGCTACTCGAACTGATTTGGATTAAATTGGTCGGTTTGTGAGGTTTGGGTTTTTGGACAGTCATGGGAGTTCTGAGTTTGCAGGTTCGCCAGGCGAAGCCCAGCGAGCAGCAGCGAACCAAGTCAGTAGCAAACATCCTGTCTTTGCTGGCAAGTTCGCCAGGCGAAGCCCAGCGAGCAGCAGCGAACCAAGTCAGTAGCAAACATCCTGTCTTTGCTGGCAAGTTCGCCAGGCGAATGAGTATGGCGAAGGTTCGCCAGGCGAGTGTGCTAGCGAGTGCTAGCGAGTAATTCCAGAATAACTCCCAGTGGTCTTCGCTGGCAAGTTCGCCAAGCGAACGAGGTAGCGAAGGTTCGCCAGAGGCTTCGCCAGGCGAAGGTTAGCGAACACAACAACATATTTTCTTTTCTTGTGTTTTCCATTCGGGGATTGGTGGTGTGGTTTGGTTGCGATCATTCCTTGTCTGAGATGACTAATTATATGTTGTTATGTGTGTTGTGGGTAGCGTATGGCGTGAATCCTAGTTTGTGATTTGTGAAGTGTGAAATGTGGTCGTTTGGCAATTTTGTGCATTTACTCGAATTGAATGGAAATGCATGGTGAGATTGATTGTGAATGTGAGCCATGTATGAAATTGGTTTGAATGAGTGATGAATATATATATGCTTTGTGATACATATATTTTGAATGCATAATGAATGTATACGAAGAATGTGATGAATGCATGAGTATGTTTGTAAACATGTATGCATTTCAAGAGTGTCATGAGTCATGTTGCATGTGAAGCATCATGGTATGCATTCTTGTGTTGATTGATTCCTCGGTGAATCTGCAAAACCTCGTGTGCCCTTGTGGGGTGTGAGCGATGGTTATTTATTGATTCCTCGGTGGATTTGCAGAACCTCGTATGTTGCGATGGTTATATTTGATTCCTCGGTGAATCTGCAGAACCTCGTGTGCCCATGTGGGGTGTGAGCGATGGTTATTTTGGTTCTTCAATTGAACCTGCTGAAATGAGTCGGTACTGCATTTGCATCTGCATAGAGTCGTGTGTCGGTCTCTGTGAGTTGCATGTAGACATCTGTGCATGATGTATGGTGAATAAACATGAATGTAGATGTTTATATAGATTGTTGATAATTGGTATGAATGGAAGGCTTGAAGATACATGTATGTGTGAATACATATGTATATGTGTACATGTTTATGAATTGATATAAACATTGTTAATGCACATTGTATATGCTTGGTGCTCTATTTGTAAATAGTTAATTGTGAATACATTGCGATGTACGGTGTAGTGAGATGAGTTGCGGTAAGAATGCGGAAGACGTTTTTGGACGTTATGTGTGTGTGTGTGTGTGTGTGTGTGTATATATATATATATATATGTTTATGTGCATTATATATTATGATATTGTTTTTCACCCTTCTGCTGTTTCATAATGCTCTATGAGGCATTGCAGATTAGATTGCTGGAGTCTTTGTGAAGTGATTCGTTCATTTCTTTTGGTCAGATGGCTCTGATATGTAACACTGGGTAGTTAGGAATTGTTTTGATTCTTTTGTGATACATTTGTGTATGTATCTGCTGCTGAATTTTTGTAAACTCAACTGATGAATTGAATTAATCCGAACGATGTATATGATGCTTATGTTAATGAAGTGATTTCAATGTTTAGATGTTTCCGCTTTATTATAAATGTTTATATGTGGGTTTTAAGCGCTATGCTTTGTTTTTAGTTGAGATTTACCCCTTTTGTTACATATCTTCATGAGCTGGTATTATTTATGTTCCGTTTCGATGATAATGTGATGCGCCTCTTTTATATCATGTTATAATTATACTCTGATGGAATTTTTATTAAGTGCTTAAATGATTTAATTGTTTACCGGGGGTATAGAAAGGGGGTGTTACAACAACAACAACAGATAATAATAAAGTGCGGAAAATGTAAATACAAAGATATACAAAATACAACACACAAAATTTACACACCCAAAGACAAAACAGACAAGCGCTGGGATTTACTCACATAGGGGATGGGAAAGGTCCCCAGCAGAGTCGCCAGTTGTCGCATCACTGCGAAGAGGGGCTGGCAGAAGACAGAAGAGTCACCATCGTTCGTTATTCATCCCAAAGAGAGGGAAATGAAACGATTAGAGAAAACCTACGGAAAAGGGAGAAGACAGGTCATCGCAACCAAATCATGGGTTCGGGAGTCGGTTACGCAAAGGGAGGGTATGAGCACCCCTCACGTCTGTTGTACTCAACGGGATCCACGCTTGTTATCTAGTTTATGGGTGAAAAATAAACTATCTACGGGTGCTGCTAACGGGAGAAAGAACTGACTCGATATGACATCGTCGCTCTATGCCTACGTATTCCCTCGTGCAATGGGAAAGTCAGAGTCAACGTAGTTCGGGAAACTACAGGGGGAGGTTGCTCGCCAAGACATCACGTCTTGTGCCTACGTATTCTCATATGGTATGAGAAATCAGAGAAAACGTAGTTCGGGCAACTATGAGACAAGATCTCAGTCGCACTGGGGCGAGAGAAAAGGTTAAGAGTGACGTTAAGTCTCCATTCCAGCAGTTAGGGACGATGCCTGTTTGCGGTAGATCAGAAAAATAACGTACTCGGGGTGAAAAGGGGGAAGAGTGCTCACCAAGTCATCGCGTCTTGTGCCTACATATTCTCATCTGGTATGAGAAATCAGAGCAGCTGTAGTTCAGCCAACTACGGAAAACCGGGTCACGATCGCACGGGGGCGAGAGAAAAGGGATCCTAGGCCTGGAACACCTAAACGAAAGGGGAACCAGATCGGATCGGGACACACACGCTAAATCCTAAGACGTAGGAGCGAATGCGTCTCATATTTCCCAAAGGGCATACGCTAAACACTCTAGACGAAGTGAGAGGAGGCCTTCCACTCATCATTTCCTACGTATCTATCGCTCACGGCTCACAACACTCGGCGGTTGATTAAAAAGATGAGTTAGCAAAATGTTACCAAACGAAGTGGTTCCATTGACCCTTTACATTGCGTGCAAGCTCATTTCCAAGCTTCTCCTCCTCTTTGGTCCTTTGTGATGATGTTTCGAAATACGACTCGAAAGGGTCAAAGTGAATTGAATCGGGTCCGATGTGACGCTAAACCGTCGTAGCTCAACTTATGAATGGAAGTCAAGTTATAGGAGGTCGCGTATTGATATCTGTGTTGAGGACAAGATAGAGAAATGATATTAAGGATCATTCTCCAATTGAATCGTGTCGCATGGACCAAAACAGTGGGATCTCGTCTTAATCGCAAACATAATGTCGATTAATCGAATGTAGCCTATCGCGATCCCAAAGTAAAGAAAATGACCCAAATGGTCATCTTCCATAGATTTGATCGGGAAGGTTATCAGCTCCGATAAATCCGACGCTTACGGATACAAGACTTTATCGATCCAAGAAAGTTAAAACAAAATCGGAAAGAAGAAGAAATGAGGAGAGAAAGGGGTGGTCTCGGATCCAACATTATTCATCAATAATTTGACTGGTAATGGATTACGGAAATGTCGTCATCGACCAAATCAGATGAAAATGGAACAAAATGTCCAATAACAAATGAGAAATAAAATCCAACTTCTAAAAGAAAAAATTGAAGAGTTCTAAAAGAAATTAGAATATAAAATATAATTCTAAAAGAAAATACTCTAAAACTTAAATTAAAAAGATAAATAGAAAATGTATATATATAAAGTATTCTAAAAATGTTAAAAAGATTATATAAGAAAAACTAACATAATATATATACATTTTACAAATGTTCTAAGAAAAACTATTATATAAATATATTTATAATAACTAATATATAATAGCAAAACAATTTACATTTTATTTTTAAAAAAACAAAACAGGGGGGTTTATAGTCAGATAAAGGGGGTGATGCGGAAATGTAAACATGGGCCGTGAGGCCTAGTTCAGCAGCACACAATAAAAGAAAAATAAACACATCGTTGACCCAAAACGAGAAACAGTTTCTCGATACCCTCTCTCCTCTGCGTCCTTGTTTCAGCTGAACAACAACATTCAAAAACCTCATGGAAATGGTACGATTCAAACTCAACCTGAATCAAGTCTCGTTTATCAATCTGTTTCCATCTCTGATTTCAACTCTTTCGGTCTGTTTCTGTTTTCTTGGTTTGGGTTGTGCAATAAAGGTTGAGATGTATGAAAGAGGGTTTTGTGAAGAAATGAGTTTGATTTATAGTGGGTATTGTTTGAGTTGCTGTTGTTGTTTTGAGGATAGATTCGTGGAAAAATCTGGTGGGAGAGGGATGTCGTGATTTCCGGTTGACGGTTTGGAAATGGTTTGAGCGAAGGTTGTTGCTGGGAATCGTGGTGGGATGTTTTGACTTTGAGTTTGAAATGTCAATGGATCTTGAAACATGGGTCGTTTGTGAAAGTTTCCGGGTTCCATTTTTGAGGTTGAATGAGTTATGTTGGGTGTGTTGAGAATGAGTGTTTCACGGGTTGAACATGGGTTACCGTTAATGGGTTTCGTCTGGGTTTTCAGTTTGAGTGAGGTTGTTTATTGAGCTATGAAGATCTTGATGATGAAGTTGGAATATCTGAAGGTTCAGTTGGATGAAAACGAATGTTGTTTGTCATGATGTTTGTTTTTGAAACGGTGATGATTGACTGATGATTTATTGGTTGTTAGGATGAAGGCTGAGTTTAGTGACTTGAAATTTCTGGGTAAGTTCGAAGATGGATGAAGAACAATTTGGAAGGGTGGAAGGATAGGCGATGAACAGTGATTGAAGAAGGTGAATGAAGATGAACATGATGAAACGAAGGTAGAAGGAGGAAGATGATGAAGAATGGTTGAGGTTTCTGGAGAATGGTTTGAAGTTTCCGGCGAAACTTGGTGGTGATGAGTGAAAAGGATGATGAATAGTGCTTGGAGGGAGGCACTCTAGCGGCGGTTGGGTCTTGGGATTAGGGTTTTTGTGTAGAAGAGAGTGAATAGTGCATTTATACTCCAACATCTGACAAGTGGCATCCTGATTAATGACATGTTTTGACTTAATTGAAATGATTAAACTATTAATTGACAAATGCTGCTAATGATTAAAAGTTGACTTAATTAATTCCAAAAACCTATAACTAAAAAACTTCTAATTAAATAACTAAAGCTAAGCTAATTCTAAAACTAACTTAATAATAACAAAATCTATTTCTAAATTAATTAAAGTTCTATTTTCTATTAAAACAAATATAATAAAATTCTATATTAAATCCTATTTAAATCTAAGACTAATTAAATGAAAGTAAAAATAAAAATAAAAAACTATTTAATGATTCTAAATAAACTTCTATGCCAAAAATTAATAAAATAAATTCTAGAAAACTATTAATAATTCCATAAAAAAAAATCGATGAAAAGAAATTAAAGTAGTAAATGAAAATGCAAGAATGCAACAAAAAAATAGTAAAAGGGCAACCACCGAAATGCGACCGAAACTATCAGCATAGACTGAACCAACAGAAAAAGCAACCCCCGCTCGATTCCGAAACAAAATCTCCTTATTTGAACTGGTTTAAATCGCCTGAAACGCGAGCAAAGCGGCTGTAATCCCGATAAATCACTCTGACTGACAAAATGTACAGTATGCGATAAATGATATGCAGATCCAAATGAAATGAAACATTAGCCAAGTACAAGAAATGGTTGGTCAAATTTTGGGGTACAACACATGCTAACAACCCTGACAATATTGACTAATGCATGTTAGAATAAAATTCAACTACAACACACATTACTCTGACAGCAGCATGCAAACATACTGCGACCTCATACTTAATTCCTGTCGAACCAGAAGCTACCCCTCGACCATACTAGAGTTCGATCCAACATCTCACACACCGAAAAACTTGAACCAGGGTTATTTGATTCTTATTTTCTTCTAGAGAACTTGAACTAAGGTTATCCCATTCTTAATTTTAATGTTCGTAGATTTTATTATTATTATTATTATTATTATTATTATTATTATTATTATTATTATTATTATTATTATTATTATTAGTGGCATGCGTAAAGGACGGGATGAGGATATTATTCGACTAACAGGTGAAGCACGACAACCTCGACAAGCGATGGATGGAGAGGAATATCAAATAGTCGCACTTGAACCTCGTCCACAATAGCCATAATTCCCCAGAGGGCCGTACAATATGTCTACATGAGGTTTTGCTGATGTTGATGATATTACTCTTGCTATTAATTTGTTGGGTGTTTCGTTGGAGGAGTCAGCTGAAGAGGTCCGTAATTGTAGGGGTACTTATTATAGGTTGGATTGATTGAAGGAGGTATTTATGTGTCATCTAGCTGATATAGTATATTTGACTATGTTGTTAGAGCCTATATGCTGTTGTTGGTAGGTTACATCATTTTTGCTGAAAAAACTTTTATTCTTGTAGAGCCAAAGTACTTATTACTATTTAGAGACTTGACTGAATATGGTAGATATAACTAGAGACAAATGCACTTGTCATATTTTATATTTTACATCAATCTTTCAACCAAAACCATCTTTTGATGGTGTTGACCTAATTTTGAATAGGCAACCACATTTATGAGTAGCACTTTGTATTACACTATCTCCTTCTTTACATTTTCCACCTTTATCACAACCAAATATTACTTTGTTACTTCTTCCTCTCTTTCCTGTTTTAGCATTTATTATAACACTATTAGAAATATAAGAGTTGCCTACGGAATTTCTTGCGGCAGAAAATCCGCAGGTATACCTAAGATTACCTGCGATTTATGATTTTAAAGTAACATGTTAATTTTTCTACGGATCTAACTGCGATTTCTTTCGCAGGAATTGGTTATACATGTAAACATCAAAATTCTTTGGAAATTTTGCAGAAATTGCTGCGAAGTTTGCTGTGGAATTTGCTGCGGATTGTTTGTAATTGTTTTTATTTTAAATTAGTTATATTTTACTCTTAATAAATAAAATTATAAAACAGAATTGTCATATTGATTCTAAAGATATGTTTTTGATACATTTTTTAATTTTATATTAAAAAAAAACTATTATAATTGGGTTTTTTAGGTATTTTTCAAAGAAAATTTATTTATTTAATATTTTTTTGTTGTTGTGAAAATCAAAAAAATTAATTTTTTTTAAAGGGTGGAGTTTGATTAGGTATATAAGTCGTCAAGGTGTACATTTTCAAGACCACAGAACTAGGTTGCTTCATAAAATCATACCCGAATGAAAAATCTCCGATCTACACAATCTCCAAACTTTGTTAAAATATTTATATATTTCTTTTAAAACAAATGAAAATTTTAAATATTTTTTCAGAAATATTAATAGGTGTTGTGTATTAATTAAAAAAAAAAAACACTTATTCTATTTTGATACATTAACTTTAAGGATATATTTTAGAATTATTTTTAAATTTAAATTTAATCTCATTGATTTAATATACATTTTGTGTTACAAAAAATTATATTTAATCTCTTGTTAATCATTATAATATTTTAATTTTAGAAATTCTACTTTAATTATAATGTGCTACATGAAGTTATATTTTTGATCTCTAGTTAAAATATTAAATTTTATAAAAAACTTTAAATTTATAAATTAATTTTACTCTTATATATATATATATATATATATATATATATATATATATATATATATATATATATATATATATATATATATATATATATATATATATAATTCCTTATTTTGAATTAAAATAAATTATATTATATTTAATTTATTTTTAGACTATTTTATTTTATTTTATATTTTAGTAGAAATAGAATTTAATAAATATTAAAAGTATTTTAGTTTTATTATTATTTTCCTTTAAATTATTTTATTTTATTTAAGATACTTATTTGATATTTTAAATTGAGTTTGAGAAATAAATGAAGAATTTTTATTTGAGTTTAACTTGAATATGGGCTTGAACTTTCCTTTCCCCAAATTTTCATCATACTCCCACGTGAACTTTCCTTTCCCTGAAACCCTACCGCCGCCGCTACTCATTCCTTCACCACTTTCCGACCACCATGACTCCTAATCGGTGTCGGTCCATGAGTTGAAGATACTGAGGTAGGGATCGGGGAAAGCTGCTCTGAAGGCTAGTAGCGCCACCCTGTCTGACGGTGGATACGACTGAGCGGTGGCGGTGAGTGATAGTATTAATATAAGTACTGTAACGGTTGTAGCTTTTAAAAACTTAATGCTACTCATTGTGGTGGTTGTTATTGGGGAAATATGGAATTTAATTTTAGTATATAGTTTATGATATGCTTATGTTATGCTATGATGATATGAAATGAATTATGGTTTGTATTGAAATGAGAACACTAACAAACAGGTTCGTTTTTATGTATTAAACCCACCCTTTTGAAAAAAGCATGTGCTCTATTTTTCTCTATGCCTCATTATATTTCATATGGTTAGATATTTTGGCTGACACCAAACAGAACTTATGATTTGCCTAACAGTTTGGATCTCTTAGCTATTGATTTGCTTGGCATCAGGGTTTTTTTGTATGACTTATAGCTGTTTGATGAAATGCACAACTTAAACAAAACTTCATTTGTCTCCTGAGTCAGAGGTTCTGTTTACTTGGCAGTGTCACTTCTCATTTGTAAGAGTTGTTTGCACTATGTTTGTACGGTTAGTTTGAAAATGTTAATTAAAATTAATTGTTAATTAGTAGTTAGTTAAATCATAACAGTTAGAATTAGGATTAGTTGTTAGGACAGTTGGTTAATTATTTCATGCTTTGAATTGAATACTATTGGAATTGAAAATGGAACTGTCAAGTGTAACACGACATTGGTTAGAAAAAAAGTTGTTATATGAATTGGTTGGAATTTGAAAGTGGAACTAGAATACCAAGTTTAAAGTTTATGTCTTTCTCTATTTTTTTAAAACTTGCATCTGTTTTGCATGTTGGTGGACTTCAAAATTATTGATTCTTTATGTGTCTGTGTAATTGTTCGTTATTTTTGTGGATCCTAGTCTTAGACTCAATTTCTTATTCATAAATTTTACTTTTTTCCTGTCAATCATTCCTAATTACTACTAAAATTCAAAGAGGATTTTATTTAAAGAAGGAAACTTCTTGTTCCTTATGGATAAGGAAGAAAATAGTGACAATAGGATGAGACCCCTGCTTGGAGTTTCCCATCACTATCCAACTCCTCCTGGGAAATTGAAGATGAATAGATAACTCTATGATTGGTAGGTAATACTTAAACAGAAGGTCAATAATCTTAAGTTTTTTATGTGAGCAATTGATATTGATGGATTAAAAATTATATTTCTCACAATGTTTGGTAAAATTAAATAATGTTTAGGCTCTCACATTATTTTCCCCTTTCTGCCGGGGCAGCCTTATCTTGAATCTGAAGGAAGCTACTAGTTCCAAGAATGGATGAGCTCCCATTTTCAACCCAGTATCCTCACGATGGGAGGATACTGAGGGATTCTCTTAGAAATGAATGATTTTGAAGGTTTATGAGGAAGATGAACATCTAAAACGAAGAAATCCCCTGAACTTTAGCTCCCTTTTTGTATTTAAGGAAGTTTATGTTATATTGAAGTAGTTTCTTTTATGATAAAAGCTTAATATTGCTAATTTGCTATATATCCTATGCCTGTCTCATAGGCAACATAATAATGTGGAAAAACACGGATTTACTCCCTAATGTAGTTTTTATATCTTCTATTTCAATATCTTTCCGTCTCATCCTTCAACTTCCAACTTGACGCACCATAAGTGTGTTTGTAACTCTAATCATGGTTGAACTGGAAATGTTCAGAGATGATTTTTCCTCTAACAGTTGACTTTTTTTTGCTCAAATAAACACTTGTAGGGATGGAGAAATATGGTGATCCGGGTTTGAGCCCTGGAAAACCTGATTGGAAGAAAGTGGTTATTATTTTTTATTTTCTTGGTTTGTTGATACATCATTGGACCGTTCAAGTTCAATGCTTCTGGCAGGTCAGTCAGCCGGAGAAGTGGGGTTACTCCACCGATTGGAAGAAAGTGGTTGTTTACTTTTTTGGCACCCAACAGATGTAAGTATGCTTATAAAAATTGATATAGAAATATAAAAACTCAGTAATGAAACTATATCATTCTTAACTTTTGTAATCGAGGCAACTAAAGTATAAAAACCCAGTAATGAAAATATAGCATTAGTTATTATGCTTGAAAAAATCTAGTTAAGAAGAAAGTTAGCATGTGTTTAACTGTTATGGTTAGTTTGAAAATGTTAATTAAAATAATTGTTCATTAGTAGTTAGTTAAATCATAACAGATTTTATATTACATGAGAAGAAAATGAGGTTTAGGTTTTAAAATTTTAAATTTTGATGAAAATACTTAAATAGATATGAGATAAATTGTTTTATGTAATTCCTAATGAGATCGCAATTACAATTCGATGTGAAATCGCATCAACAATATAAATTTAAAATCATTATAATCCACTTATTAATCCCTTATTAGAGTGAGTAAATCCTGTATAATAACAATCTAAAGTGGTTGTACATCACAATCCATTGCAAACCAATTTGATACAAGTCACAATAATTAGCAGATACTTAAGTTATAGTTGGAATCAATAGAAAATTTTTATGAAAGCTAATTGGAATATGTAACTTTTAAAATAAATGTTTTCAAAACTGAAAAGCCAAAACTTTGGTCAATTGCTAATGTATTAGGTTCTCTTCATTTTCTGGCATTGGCTACTTCTAGCTTTGTGTCAAATTTTCCTTTCTTAGCGTGCATTCATATTTAGATAAATCGATGTATTAAACGTAACAACTTCAATATTGAGTACATGTCATAGTAAACTTTTTGTAGTTGAGTATGATGTAAAGGATAAATCAATAACTTCACAACATTCAGTTCACTGCAAGTGCAATCTCTCTTTGATTATAAATCTACATAACAGCATTTGAAGTGTTATGTTTGTTATAGATAGATTTAACTTTGTGATATTCTTGGTATTTTGAGTACGACGTAAAGGATAGGTTTAGGTGTTAATACAATCAATTGTTGTTCTTGCAGGTTGAAGTACAATTTTGAACTCATTTCCGGCACCGAACAGAGCTATTGTTTTTGAAATTTCAAGGTAGGTTCTACTATATGAACAGACCTATCTCGGTTATTATAAGTGTGAAGGCACATTGATCTAATGGAATAGTAGCATGGAAAAATTATGAAGAGAGAGAAAAGATGAGGGTCTGTTATGTCTATGCTTTGGATTGAGTTAATTATGAAGGTGAACTTTCAAATTTGTTTAGATCATTTTAATGAAAAGAAGAGTTAAGTTTAGCTAGTTTTGCAATTCAGTTGGAAGAAAAAACAGTTAGCTAACCCCTTATTGAACTGCTAATGTCAAGTTGTTTTCACGTGTAATCTCTTGTATGCACTTTGTTAATTGTTGAATGCAACTTGAGACTTATTCATGTGATGGTTGTGAGTTTAATTATGCTAGTGAGTTAGAATTGGTAAAAGAGGAAACAATTAGGGTGATTAAAAATGAGAGTGGGAAAGGATACTCTTCCGGATGATCTACTTGCCTCGGCTCTCAAGGTAACGTCTTTGATTAAAGAAAATGATAGCAACACTATAAATTTGTCAAGCTTGTCCTCGATCCATCCCATGCCTCATAATTATACCACATTTGTATATATGGTATGTAAAACATTTGTATATATGGTCCTGATGTTCAGTACACAGTGAGTCTGATTCCGGTTTCTCTCTGTCCTATTTTGGGCTAGTAACTAATTTTGATGTGTTTTTTTCCATTTATTCTAGGGTGGAAAAAATGGAAGTTTCCCATATGTATATCATAGCTATGGATATGCACATTCTCCATACAATCCATATAATCTGTGCATATTGGGTGTTGTGATTGGAGTTGATGGCTCATTTGGTGGAGAGCGATCTTATTACACCTTCCTCAATTATCAACTGAACCAAGTCTTTCGAGTAACTCTCTTATTACACCTTCCTCAATTATCAACTGAACCAAGTCTTTCGAGTAACTCTCAAAAGATTGATGATTTGAGAAGTCAAGTACATGCTCTCAATGCATCATTGCAAAGACAAGAACAAGAGAAGTTGGAGATGAAGCAATAATTGCAACGGCAATAAAAGGAGATGATTGAAACGAACAATAAACTTTCACTGCTAATGAATCATTTAGGAATTGTTGTATCTTCTCATCAACCTCAAACCAATAATGAAACTGATCACCTAAATGAAGATGGTGTTGATGAATCAGATGAAGACATTAGTAGTGAGTTTTTATTTGGATTGTTTTTTCTTCTTAACTTGTCTGAAATTTGCATTATTTTTTTTTATTAACTTGGTTGGACAAGTGATTATTAGTAGCTTGCTTGTTTAATTTTTAGTAATGTAACTCTAGAAGTACTTGTTATTGACTTTATAGTAATGTATGCTTTAAAAATTTGAATGAGATTAGTGTTGCATTGGCTTATTCAAATTAGATTTTTATTTTTATATTATTGTTATTTTAAATAATTTAAATATGAATTAAACACAATTAATAATAAAAATTAAAAATATGAGAGAGAAATGACCTGCGAATTTATCTGCGGATTTTAAATTTGCTGTGACATTTTCTGCGATATTATCTGCGAATTTAGCTGTTTTATCTACGACTCTTTCCTACGACTTTACCTGCGACTCTTTTCTGCGACTTTAATTTTGTCAAAATCCGCATGAAAACAGAGTATTAGAGTATTTCTAATAATGAACTCACTTTATTCCGATTTCAATCTACCTAATCCACCTTGTCGCCTTTTCTCGAGAAACTTTTTTTTTGTAGTTGAGAATATCTTGATGGTATCTACACATATCTATTTTTTTTATCAAATATCATCAAAGGAATATTCATAATACATAAAAAAAAAAAGCGTATCAAAATACTTAGAAATAAAAAATTTGGTTTACAAAAAAAACATCACCAAAACACTTAGATGCAAATTATTCGATTAGTAGAAAAACTTAAATAAAAAAATACATTAAAAAGTTATCCGATTGACTTTTGTAAAACACTTAGATGCAAATTATTCGATTAGTAGAAAAACTTAAATAAAAAAATACATTAAAAAGTTATCCGATTGACTTTTGTAAACCGGATAACTATGGAACATATTATCCAGTGTGAAATATATATAATTCAGAAATCATGACTTTAAGTTTTCAGGTTTAGTAAATCAACCTATTGAATGTCTTCCGTTCAAATTATCCAATTCGTATAAACGAGAATTTTTTTCCACCCTGCCATACTTTTAGGGTTTATTCACCATAATGCCATCAATTTCACAATATATCCTAAAATACCATGTTTTCAAACAAAACACAATTTTTGCATAAGCATGCCCGCCCTTGCAATGGGCGGCAATGATGAAAATGAAGGAGAACCGCCCATTCATTGGGCGGTAGAGTGCATTCCTAATTTTTTTTTTGTTTTAATTAATGTATGTAGTTTTAATAATTTAATTTAATTTAATTAACAATAATATATATTATTATAAAAATATTAATATATATAAATATTAATATATATAATTATTAATATATATTATTATAAAAATAGATTAATAATATAAATTTTAATATATGTTAATATTAATAATATTAATATATATTAATATTTATATTAGTAATAATATAAGTATTAATATATATTATTATAAATATATCTTAATATATATTTTTAAATATTAATATGTAATATTATTAATATATATTATTATTAAAATAGATTAATAATATTAATTTTAATATATATTAATATTACTAATATTAATATTTATGTCATTAATAATATAAGTATTAATAATTTTAATAATAATATATATTTATGTTAATATTATTAATATATTTTAAAATTAATATTAATAATATTTATAATATTAATATACATTAATATTAATAATATTAGTATTTATTAGTATATGTATTATGTGACACTATTATTAATATTAATTTAAATTTATATATTGAAGACATAATTTATATTGATTGAAATTATTAACTAATATTAATTAATACATGATGATTAAAAAAAGGACTAACGACTACTTGTTCCCACATTGGGACACCGGGTGCGATTGTGTCCCGTTTGACGACACATGGAACATTTCCTCTCAAGCTTATCAAAGTTATCCATTTCTGTTGTAATACGTGTGCTTACAGGGCGACCTTTCTTGTTCCTCCGCATTCTTGGGTTATGGCAAATTTGATCTCCTTCATAAACAGGCCAATATTCATCGCATGGCATCACTGGAAAACTTGCGCTGTAAACCCCAAATAGGTTTGTAACCCTATAAACGTCGGACAAAAGAGTGTAAGCGTCGTGGCGCACATTCGAACATGCAGCGATAACATGTGAGCAAGGGACACGAAATGCTTGAAACTTTCCGCAGTCACACCACCCGTTCAAGAGGTCGACCTTATAATGTCCCATAGGTTTCCCCTCACCATGGTCCATTGTCTCTTGCACACTGAAAACATTGTTCCTGTAGTCAAAAATTCTTACTTGATGCGTGCTGGATTTTGTTGTTTCTTCTTTCATAACCTTGAGGCAGTTGTCTGTAAATGCTTGGCCAGAATTCAACACAGCACTCCACTTTCCACCCCTTTCAGCAAATAAAGATCCTAGTCTATAATACGTTGCCCTTACCAATGCCGTAATGGGCAAATTACGTGTGCCCTTAAAGACGACATTCATTGACTCGACAAGGTTGGTAGTCATGTGACCCAACGTCGACCGCCGTCAAATGCCCTTGTCCATTTTTCGGCTGGAATATTGTCAATCCACCTTAAAGCATCTGCATTTGCCATGCTAATCTCTGACCGATAGTAATGAAATGTTGGCTGGTTTAAAGCGTATCCTGAATAATTAAAATATCAAATTAAAATATTGACAAAGTAATATATGTTATTGACAAAATTTAATGAATATTAAGAAATATAGTTACCCATGTTAATTATTTTTTTCCGTAGGTTCCTGTCCTTGATTTCTCTCATAAAATTTTGTGCAATGTGTCGGATACAATAAACATGCACTGAAGGGGGATCCTGTTCTACGAGGAAATGTCATGGATGCCGAATGTTAATTAAATTAAATTAAATTATTAAAACTACATACATTAATTAAAACGAAAAAAAAATAATTAGGAATGCACTCTACCGCCCAATGAATGGGCGGTTCTCCTTCATTTTCATCATTGCCGCCCATTGCAAGGGCGGGCATGCTTATGCAAAAATTTTGTTTTGTTTGAAAACATAGTATTTTAGGATATATTGTGAAATTGATGACATTATGGTGAATAAACCCTAAAAGTATGGCAGGGTGGAAAAAAATTCTATAAACGAGGTACATAATATCCAATGTTAAAAGTTTCATACGGAGGGTAAAGATTAAAAAACTTAAAGTAAAATTAAGAAAGATAAATTAAAAAAATTTTAAAAAATTGTTGAGATAGAGAATAAGTGCGAGGTAGAAGGTAAAATTTTAAAAATCCCTCTAATATTCAATTTTCAATTTGAGAGTAGAGTACGTACACTCGATCTCCACGCGTGGGTCTCATTGCTAAGGAATGATATGCAACATAAAGAAACCGCACGTGCAAGACAGGTCTTGCATGCGAGACCCCCCAAAAGGTATAACGATATAAATGCTTGCTTCCGAGTTGGACTCCTCCAAAATAGTGCTAGTAGTTAATTTTTCCTCCGCAGAACTTAGTAAAATAAATGTGTATTTTTATTTGAGTGACATACTGGAATAAGTACAGAAAAAAATACAGACAAGTAAATTAGAAAAAGGGCCCCTGGTAGTACGTTTGATAGAAAGTAACCGTTATGAGATGGAAATGCAAATGGTAGACAGATACTGATAGTGGCATGCATTGTGAGTCTGTGACTATGTCCGTGATTTTGGTTGAGAGTGAGGGCCTGCCTGAGCCAGGAAGGATAACACAAGACAAGAGAGAGAGTGTGGAAGAACAACTTATTTCCTCTACATTGCCTTGTCTTGAAATGTCAGGTCAAATGTCTCCATAGCATCTTCACATGCTACTACTCTGTCTTGTCAAATCATTCATTTCTAATCATTATTACATTGCATGCACATCATTAAACACGTTTCTTTTAAATAAATTAATTAAAAATAGTTATAACTATTTTAATAGTACATTCGATGCTAAATTTAAAATTAATTGAAGATTACGTAATCAAACTTTTACTACTTAAACTAATATAGTATCATTGAATACCATTGAATAAGGTTCGGATGAGAATTATAGAATTTGGATAGAGGATTATAGTTCTCATTTTTATATTTGGAATTTGTAAAAAATTTCATACTCGCGTCTATACCAACTTGAGTGTCAAAGTTAGCATTCATATTTGTGTCCTTTAAGTATGTAAATACTCATATCCGTATCCATTATTCGTATTTCTATTAAAAATAAAACATCAATTATAAAATATCATATTATTTAATATTTTTAAAAATATTATAAAAAATTAAAAATTTATTGTTGAAATAAACGAACACTTACATTAAATTTGTAATGGTTTAACATTGATAAACTTTTTAAAATTGATAGATATACATTTTTATATAATAATATAAATTAAAATATTAGAATGATTCATTTTGAATTTATTTGAATTTTTTATTTTTAATGGCCTTTAATGTTCATTTCATGAAAATTTCTTCAACAAATCTTCAATCCAAGCCATATCAATGGTTCCTTGGTGTTTGGATGAGCAAATGACCCCATTCTAAGCAACTTTTAAGTTGGAAAGATTTTCATTTGAGGTATGCAAAGTGGTGAAATTGACCTATAACTAAAAGTGACCTATAATCTTACTTTCCCAAAATACCCTTGCCTTGCAAGCTTCATATCTTGAGTTCTACAAATCCAAATAAGAACTTCTAGGACTCTTTGGAAAGCTAAGATCATAAGGAACAACTTTCATGTTTGGGTCAAGATGAGGAGAGACATCCTTCTAGCTCAAAAATGTCTTAGAAGTTGGTTGACTTTCAAGTACCAAAATCACATTCATCTGATGACCTGTAATTTGTCTGCTTCATAACTTGAGTTCTATAAATCATATCAAGGACTTCTAGTACTCAAAAGAAAGCTAAGAACATGCTCTACAAGTCTCATGTTGATGTCAAAATGAGGTGAAACTTGTATCTTGAGTTATGTGGTCTTGAAGTTGGGCACCAAGATATGGGATTTTACACTGTCAAGCTTAGAAACCCTAGCTCAATAACTTCTCACACTCTTGAATACTGATGAATTGATCTAGAAATGATCTCCTAGGTGTCTCAACACAACATTCAATGATCATAGTTGCTTGGAGTTGAGTCTTAATCTCCTCCAATTTCACAGTTGACTGAGGGTTAACCAGGTGAAAATCCTAGTTGCACCAACTTTGGTTGTAGCCTCTTGTACTTTGCATAATAGCTTATTCAAACTCCATAAAAACTCTCGAGACATCCCATGAGCTTTCTTAATATTTTACACCCACATCCATGAACTTGCAAATCATCTGATGATCTCCCATGACCTTCAAGTTGGGAGCTATGCACATTTGTATTCATCCATTTCCCAAAAGGTTTTGACTTCTTCATGAAGGCTTGTTGAGGATGATAGCTTGACTATAGCTTCTTGATTGGCCTCATAACCTTTGGTAGTCTCCTCTTGATGAGCACACCTCCCTTGATCCCCTGTATATGAATGATGGTATGCAAATGCTAATGCTATATGAAATGCAATGAACCATAAACTAGGTACAAAAAAAGGTTGGGAAAATTTTTGGGTGCAACACCGCAAAGTTGAAAACCTGAAAAGGGGACTTTGGAAAAAATGGGTATCCCGGTGAATTGAAAACCCGAAAGGGCGATTCCGGCAAAAGTTAGGGATTTAGGAAAAGCAAATGACTGCGGTTTGCGTATTGATCTTCATAGTATAGTGGATTGAGGGAGGACCTGAGGGACGTTCATCCGAATCAATCTCTTCAGAAGACGAAGCATCGGAGAAGCACCAAAGTCATGCGAGTCATAGATGGATCGATACATGGTGTTTGTCTGTGCCACATTGTCAACATTTTGTATATTTTTGTGCATTTCTATAAATTTTTGCGCAACTTCCTCTTTTCATGGGTTGCATCTGTTGTAAAATCTGCCTATTTACATGCCATTTGTCAATAAAACGTATACTATTCAATAAATTGTTGTTCTTGCTTTGGATTTACTGTTTTGTTTGCGAAAAACACCCGATGGTTTGGTAAAACTTTGCATATATAAACTTGCAGGCTTTGCCAATAATCATTAAAACTTTGATTTATTTGAACAATGTCACAGATGACGACCGAGATAGTTTCCATTGTGCAGGATATCTTGTTGTTTGTTCATATGCAGGGTTGTTACCCTTGGGGAAAGTTTTTCAGAGGTGTATCCCCGGTAGGATCATCATCCCCACAGGAAGAAGGTGTGTAGTTGAGACTCATTCATCCCCGGCAGGCGGAACTTGTGCATCTAGTCTCAACGGTCCGAATGCACCGTGTCCCTAGCAAGAGTCTGTTTCCACAGGAAAGGATGTGCAAGTTAAGTGTGCGGTTGAGTGTATACACTTATTCCCAGCAGTTTGTCTGTATGCACTTATTCCTCAACAGTTCAAGTTTGATTTATTCGGCAGAATAAATTCATCCCCAGAGGGTCGAGATTGATATCCCCCATGCAAGTCAAGTGAGTGTGCTTATCCCCAGAAGATTATAGGTATGCACTTACTCCCTAGAGAGTCAAGACTGACTTTCTTTCCACCAGACAAATGTGGAACTTTTTCCCAAACAGCGGAGCAAAGACATAATTTTGTTTCCCCACAGAGTCCAAATATGTTTGACTTTGTATCTCCTCAGAGTTTGATTGCTGACTCAATTCCCAAGCAGAGGTTGATGTTGTTTCCCTTATTGCTTATTCCCCAGCGAAGTCGGCAGAGTGTACCCTTCCTCAGCAGAGTAGGTTCTTCCCCGCAAGTTGGAATCGTTTCTGAGAAAGTTTATTGGTGCATCCTTAGCAGTTAGGATTTATTTTGATGTTGAATTCCCACTGAGTAATCCCCGACAGGGTGGATTTGGATCCCTAGTGGATTGGATTTATCCCCAGATGTTTGCTGTATACCCTAGAAGGTTTCGGTGTTCTAGGAGGCCATTCAGGACTGTTTTCCCCGTTAGAGTGCAGGATAATCTCAATGGTTGTTTGTGGTTCCCCTGCAGGGTCGTTGATTTCCCCAGTAGGTTGGTTTTGATTCCAACGGTTGGTTGTCTATCCCCAGCCGGGTCGTTTGTTCCCCAGAAGAGTGGTATTCTGGGAGGCCATCCAGGGCATTTCCCTCAGCAAGAGTTGATTTGATTCCCAGTCGAGTGGATTGTGTTCTCGCCAGAATAGTAGTACCCAGGGGAGTTCTCTTTCCTGGAGGCCATCTAGGGCTTGTTGTTCCCAATTTAAGTCCAATCATAATTGGCATATCCCATCTCTCCCCGGCAGAGTTGGTCTTGTCTCTTCAGCATTTATTTTGCTGATTTGGTTTCGTTGCATTTTGCGTTTATGCATAACATCCTCAAAACGTGTAGCATTACACCATATTCAAACATATGCATTCGGAAACATAAGCCTGGTTGTTACCTCTTTGTTTTCAGGTATATCTTCAGCGAACATTTGATTTTACTTTGCTCGCGTGGTATTCAGACACTGACAAATGATATTATACCCCTTTAGCATGCTGTATCTAGGCCCGACATATTATCAGTTAATTCCTGAGCCTGTGTGGTATCCAGACCACGGCAAAATCTTTGGATGGATGTGTTCATCCTATCGTTTGTCCCCCAACAGATTTACTTGTTTAAGTCTCTCTTTCCCCAGCAGAGGTTTCTTGTGAATTGTTGTTAGATTCACTTATCAACTTCATGTTGATCCGACCTTCGGGTTTGATGCTCGCTTTTATTTAGCGAATGCCTGCTGGTTAGCAGATGTTATCAACTGCGTGTTGATCCGGCCTTCGGGTTCGATGCTCACTTTAATTTAGCGAATGCCTGCTGGTTAGCAGATGTTATCAACTGCGTGTTGATCCGGCCTTCGGGTTTGATGCTTTCTTTTATTTAGCGAATGCTTGCTGGTTAGCAGATGTTATCAACTACGCGTTGATCTAGCCTTCGGGTTCAATGCTCGCTTTTATTTAGCGAATGCTTGCTGGTTAGAAGATGTTATCAACTGCGTGTTGATCCGGCCTTCGGGTTCGATGCTCGCTTTTATTTAGTGAATGCCTACTGGTTAGCAGATGTTATCAACTGCGTGTTGATTCGACCTTCAGGTTTGATGCTCGCTTTTATTTAGCGAATGTCTGCTGGTTAGAAGATGTTATCAACTACGTGTTGATCCAACCTTTGGCTTCAATGCCTGTTTTTATTTAGTGAATGCCTGCTGGTTAGCAGATGTTATCAACTGCGTGTTGATCCGGCCTTTGGGTTTGATGCTCGCTTTTATTTAGCGAATACCTGCTGGGCAGATGTTATCAACTGCATGTTGATCCGAACTTCAGGTTTGATGCTTGTTTTTATTTAACAGATGCCTGGCAGTGATGTCAGATGTTCTTCTCAGCTTCGTGTTGAGTCGGCCTTCGGGTTCGATGCCTGTTTGGTTCAAACAGATGCTTGATGGTGATATCAGATGAACTTTCCAACTTAGTGTCATTTCCTACACGTTAGAAAATGTTTCTTCTAACTGCGTGTCGAGGCTTCTTGATTGGTAATCGGTTATCTTGTTGCTGTTGCAACTATCTGATTCAATTATTTTCGAAGATTTCGTCCCGATAACAAGTTTGCAGTTTTATTTCTGCAGTTGGTAAATTTCCGGGTTCTTTGGTATTCAACCGTCTTTTACCTTGATTGTGTGAAAGCTGCTCGCTTTTCACTCATTTAGGTCCAAACCGTTTGAATAGGGGCAGCTGTTGTACCCCAAAATTTGACCAACCTCTTTCTTTACTTGGCTTATGTTTCATTTTATTCTTTTAGCATTTGCATTTACATAACATTGTCCTTTACAGGGGATTAAGAGAGGTGTGACATTCAAGAGGAATGTTTCAAGGGTTTCAAACTCAAACATGAGTGCTTATTCAAGTCATCAAGGTGCTTACAATCATCAGGAAGTGGTCAGAGGTCTTTGAAAGAGAAGATTGGTATGTGTTGTTTATCTCCTATCTTGGCGGTCAACAGAGGATCATCAGGGGTTCACAAGTTCATGGTTATGGATAAGAGATGTTTGAAAAGCTCATTGAGTTCTTTGGAAGCCATTGTGGAGCTCATCTAAACGCTTATTTCACTTGCAAGAGGTCACAGTCAAAGGTTGTGCACCTAGGGTTTCATCTGGTCAGCTCAAGGTCAACTGTGGACTTGAGGGAGTTTGAGACTTGGTTTTAAGTCATTGGAGCTATGGGAAGTTATGTTGAGACATCTAGTATGTCATTTCAAGTTCAAATAAAGAATAATTAAGACTTCAAGAAGTTACTAAATTAGGGTTTCAGAGGATCTCAGTGTGAAATCCCTTCTTTAGTGCTCAACGTCAAGGACAATTTACATCATGATACAAGTTCAATCCCGTTTTCTTTTGAACATGAAACTTGTAGGGCATGTTCTTAGCTTTCTTTTTAGTACTAGAACTCATCCATTGGGTTTGTGAAACTCAAGTTATGATGTCAACAAGTTATAGGTCTCAGACGAACATATATTTTGGTCAACAAAAGTCAACTCACTTCAAAGGCACGTTTGACCTAGAATCAAGTTTTTCCTCAACTTTAGGTGAACATGAAAGTTTTTCCTCATGATCTTAACTTTCCAAAAAGTCCTAGAAGTCCTTGATATCATTTGTAGAACTCAAGTTATGGACCTCGCAAGGAAAGGGTATTTTGGGAAAGTTTGATTATAGGTCATTTGTTACATAAGCCATTTTCATGCACTTGTGTACTTCAAGTGAACTTTCAACCAACATGAAAGTTGCTCCTAGGGACCTCTTTTACATCATGAAACTCAAGGATTGTGTGGATTATGGATGGTTGTGAACATTGGGTGGAAATTTCAAGTGAAAAATGGACTTTAAAATGTGATTTGGATTCAATGCATTATAGGCCATTTTCATGTCCTATTTTGATTCAATTCTCTTCATGGCACATTCATAAGAAAAATGCACAAATTGGTTTTGGTCCAAGAGGCAAAAAACACGTGAAATTCCAACTTTCTTCACAAATAAGTTTCATTTCAAAACTTGTTAATTGGAGTAATTCAAAAGCCCAAATGCATTCCAATGTGAAATTCAACTCACTAGCTGCAAAACCAAGTGATTTTCATGAGTGTAGGCAAGATTTATCACGTGCGCATGAGTTACTTCCATTTTGGGAATTTTTCCAAATTCATCCAAACAAGGCTTCATGGGCCTTCCAATTGATCAAATCTCCAACATATATAAGTTCAAAATTTGTTCCAAGGCTCAGAAGTGAAAATTAAGCTTGGAGAGAGCAAATTCAGTTTTTAAATTCTCAAAGAAATTCCAAAATCGTGTTTCCTTTTTCTCTGCAAATAAAGGAAAATTGAAGTGCAATTCATCTTCCTTGCGCAATTTGGAGTGGATTTGGACGATTGGAAGCAAGCTTGCAAGCATCTGAAGCACCAACATAGTGTCTCCATTCAGTAAGCTTCTTCTCCATAATTCTCTCATTCTAGGCCATGATCTAGGTTCATATTGGTTGCATCTGAAGCCCTACCTCATGTAGGCTATGTTTGATTCATTATTGTTCATGTTTGCTTGAGTCTTCAGATGTGCATCTTGAATTTCATTTGTTCGATTCTCTCAATTTATGCGTGTTATGGATGAATGGATCTTAGATTTGAGACCTATGTGACTTCAGCTTTCTTTTGGTACCATTTTTGTAAAGTTTGGAAGTTTGGATGACCTGAACTCCGACCACCTCGCCGGAGAAGACGACCGGAGCTAGGGCTCTGGTGTCTGGTCTTTAAACCCTCAGATCTGACGTGTGCTTACTTGGACTTATTGACCATGCGCGTGTTTGTTTTTTATTGGCTTGACTTGCTTGTTTGGAATTATTGACTCCAAAGGGCTTTTGGATTGGGCCCTTTCTGCTTTTCACACCCCCAGGTTATTTGAGCCCAAATGCGCTGAACTGTGTTGCTTTGTTATCTGAATTACTCATACACCTCCCTTGTTTATTTGTTTTATTTCTTTTCATTTTATTTTCTGTTTTTCTTTTTAATTATTAAAAATACTTCCAAATGTCAAAAAATTAAAAAAAAAAAAATTTCAACACTTTAAGATCTTAATTAATTTTTCATAATTTTTAATTTTGATTTTCTTTTATTTTTCAATTTAATATGAATTTTATGATTGGAAGTGTTTTTAATATGGTTCTTCTTTGTTCTTGCTTGATTTGTGGACCATTTGCAATCACCTATGAGTAAGGCTTCCTCTCCATTTTGATGATGGATTGAGGTGCTTTTGAGGCTGATTTTGGTCAAATTTTGACCTATTTTTGTTTGACTTTGGTTTGCATTTGTTTGACCCTCGATAAATTTCCTTTAAGGTGGAGCACCTTAGTTGATCAATTCATTTGGTGATGCCTTGATTGGAATTTGGTTTGGTTGTTTTGGCCTTTGGTTGCCAACATGTTTAAGAGATTTGTGCATTTTATTTGGCATTTACTGAACCATTCTCCTATTTTTGGTGAACCTTGCAAGTCAAGTCACCCTAATTGAGGTTCATATAAACTAGTTGACCTAGTTCTTTTGGGAGTTGACCTTTGTGGATCCCATATGCATCCCATGCCTCTTGATTCACATTTTTGACATGTTTAGGATGCTGGTTTTAATTTTATAGGTCACACACTTGCTTGGTTTGTGTTGCAAGTTACTTTTAATTAGGGCTTTCCATTTGCACTTGAATGTTGAAAGTGTTTTGAACTTTGGTTCTTTACCTTGCCCTACTTTGTAACTTGCCTTGGCTTTGTTTCTTCCTTGGTTTATGAACCTTCTTCTCTTGTTCTCACTTCTGTCCCTTGGACTTTAGAACTCATTCAAAGTGATTTGGTTCTCCTTACTTATACTTTGAGTTTGCCTTGAATGAGATGCCATCTTGAGAATTTGTTTGTGCTTTCTTTTTGCATGATCAATGTGATGCTTTTGGTTGAGATTTTTCTTATGTTTCTTCCTGCCCAAGCCTATTCTCCCATCCTCATCTTGATCATGGTTTCATATTTTGCTAATTTGTTTGCCTTTTAAGGTTGGTGATTGATGTTTGAATGGTTGTAGGAGTTGTAACTTCTCCCATTTCATCTCCCTTTTGTTTGGACTTGTTTGAGTTCTTTTGCTTGCATTTCTCATTTGTTTTTGCATTTCTTTGTTTGTGCTCAAGAGGTTGAGATATGCTTGTGGTGGTTACTGCCCCACATTTTTTCCTCCCTCTCTTCTTTGTGTTGCATTTCATGTTTGTATCCCTTTCTTCCTTTTCATTTGTGATTGATTCATCTTGTGTTTACTTGGTTTTCATTGCCATGATCCCTTAGGATTCCTAGTCCCATTTTTTTTAAGGTGGGAGTAGGAGAGACATTAAGTGTTCAATCCAAGCATGCTAACATTAGGATAGTTTCTTTCCTCTTAATCTCAATCATAGGATCACATTGCACGATAACATTAGGGTTGAACTAGTTTCCCCTCAGTTGTGTCTTCTCTCTTCTCATCTCAAAACTTCTTCAAAACATGTAATAAAGGATAATGAGTGTTGTACACTACGAGCCTTAAGCATTTGAGAAATTATGATTAGGGGGCCTCCTCTCAATCGTCTAGAGTGTTTAGCATATCCCTTTGGGCGATATGCGACACATTTGCTCCTAAGTCATAGTATTTAGTGCAACATGAATTACAAACAAAATTCAATTCACTTCTTCTTCTTCATAAAAGACTCAAAAATAAACATCAAACTTTTTTATCCTTCGAGATTAATTGAAGATCATTTTCATAAAAGAGTGTTGTTAACTCTTGGTTCTACCGCAAAAAGGTAATGCCTAAGTCTCCAATGGTCGAGCAATAATACACCTAACTGCTGAAACTAAGGTTTAACCATACTCGGGTAAAACACTTGAACCAACCTGTGGTCGTGTCAGCCCGAACTATGTTTGCTCTGATATCTCGTACTAGACGAGGATGCGTAGGCACAAGACGACGATGTCTTGGCGAGCAATCTTCCCCACCCTTCACCCGTAGTTTTCCGAACTACGTTGACTTTGACTTTTCCATTGCACGAGGGAGTACGTAGGCATAGAGCGACGACGCTCTATCGAATCTCTTTTCTTTTCTTTTGTCCCCGTGGCCTATAGCTTAGATAGATTAAAACCCTTTTAGATAGACAACAAGCATGGATCTCGTTGAGTACAACGAACGTGAGGGGTGCTCATGCCTTCCCCTTGCGTAACCGACTCTCAAACCCAAGATTTAGTTGCAATGACCTGTCTTTTCCATTTTTCGTAGGTTTTCTCTGATCGCTTTCTTTCCATCTCTTTGGGATAAATAACGAACGGTGGCGACTCTTCTGTGTTTGCCGACCCCTCTTCGCAGCGATGCAACAAATACCAAGCAATATCATCGGCTACTAGAGACATAATGCATCGAGACCACTTCAGCTCCTCCTTGTTTTCTACAAATGGCCCTTCCTTCGGCAGATGAGAGGCATACCATTTGAACAGTAAATGAGAACAACATTGGACCGTTCCTATCTTCTTCTCACTCCTCCAATGAATAGAGTGGTAAGTATCAGCAAGGAGAGTGGGAATGAGATTCTTCTGCATAAAGAGAGTAATAGCAGTGATGTCTATGAAATTGTCTATGTTTGGGAAGAGAACAATCCCATAAATCATTAGAGCAACAACAACACCAAACCTTTCCCAATCCTCAACAGTCTTGTACTAGACGACTTTGTCGATCAGAAACTTCAAAGGAAATCCTTGAGTACTCCCCTTATTGGCTAGACCATCTTCAACTTCTTCTTTAGTCATATGGAGAGCAAAAGCAATGACGGAAGGCTTCGGTTCTTCTTCCAGACCGGTGTAGATAGGTTGATCCTTAATCTTAATATTCAACAGGTGAGAATATTCTTCAAGAGTAGGAGCCAACTGATAATTTTGGAAAGTGAAACATCTGAGTGGAGCATCATAAAACTAAGCCATGGCGAATAAAACCCAAGTGTCCACTCTAGAACAGAGAAGATCAAGCAGTTTCCCATGCTTCCCTTGAAAATTGATCTTGATAGTCTTTGGAACATCAATCAAAAGGTCTTAAATTAATCCCAACTTAGATTCTCTGAACTTCAAGGAATTTGTGCTTCTTTTTCTTTGATCAGCCATTTCGTTCATGAATACCTGAGATAATTACAGTCTCTTAAGTCCCTTGATATGTAATAATGTCATGCAATATAATTCTTTATGAATGCACATGAGAACAGAACAACAACAAGGATTAAGATCACAGATCCTGCAAGACCACGTAACGAGATATCTCTCACCTCGGGTGGACAATCTATTGGTTTATAAGAGGATATCCCTAAGGCTTTAAACAAAGTCCTATGCACTAACCCTCAAAAGTTTTCCATCATAACGATGATTCGTAAGACGGTAATCCCTTCAAAGGATGAACACAGAGTTATGTCTTAGTAACCTTCGGAATAAGGTTCTACAAAAAGGTCCTTAGAGTCACGAACTCCCAAGCCGGAAATAAAGACGCCGTTACGACTACTCGTAAGACATAATCATCCCAAAGGGGCTCATCTGAGTGGTGGAATTAAAACCAACTCAACGAGTCCTAAGTCTCGCAAATTAGAAAGAAACCACCTGCTAATCTTAGTGTATACTAGAAAGCTCGGGTAGAAAGCCTTTATCCTTACAAACCAACCCCAATAGACCCAACAGGTTAGAGGAACACAACATAATAAGTAGTAAAAGCAAATAAATCACATATGCGACAAGCAAAATAGGTTTGGCTTGCTAGGTTTTCCCCAGCAAAGTCGCCAGCTGTTGCTACTCGAAAAATCGTGCAACAACAGAGAGGTGAAAATGAAAGACAGAAGAGTCACCACTGAACTATATTTATCCCATGAGGGGAAGGGAAAACATTGAGAAAACCCTAAAAAAGAAATGGATAATATGGTCTCACAACCAAGAACGGGTTTGAAAGACTGTAATACCCCAAATTTTACCCTTTCTTTTTTATTTTATTTTATTTTTTTTTTATTTTAAATTCTTATTTAATAAATTAACCTTTTTTTTAGATCTTGTTTTTTTAACTAATAATAATTTAATTAAATTTTTTTTTATAACTTTACTAATGTTTTTTATTAACTTTTTTTTTTCTATTTAGTTTATTTATTTAAATCATTTTAAGCTCTTCTTACTAAATTTTAGGATTTAGATTAAAATTTAACTTTTTTTTTTCTTTTCTTTAAGAGTAAATTTTTTTTTATAACCTTTTTTTTATTAATTTCTAACACATTTTTTTAATCAAATTCTAATATCTTTTTTAAAATAAAAATCTAACTTCTTTTTAAAATTAAATCTTTTTTCTAACTCCTTTTTAAAATTAAATCTTTTTTCTAACTTTTTTAAAGTTAAATATTTTTTTCTAACTTTTTTTAAAACTAAATCTTTTTTTTCTAACTTTTTTAAAGTTAAATATTTTTTTCTAACTTCTTTTTAAAATTAAATCCTTTTTCTAACTTTTATAAAGTTAAATCTTTTTTTCTAACTTTTTTAAAAAAATTAAATCTTTTTTTCTAACTTTTATAAAATTAAATCTTTTTTTTCTCTAACTTCTTTTTAAAATTAAATCTTTTTTTCTAACTATTTTAAAAATTAAATCTAACCTTTTTTTATAAATTAAATCTATCCTTTTTTTTTAAAAATTAAATCTAAATCTTTTTTTGACACCATCTTTTTTCAAATTAAAATTCTAAATTCCTTTTAAAATTAAATTCTAACAGTTTTTAAAATAATTCTAACATTTTTTAAAATCAACATTCAAATATATTTTTTTATTTTAAAATTCTAACTCATTTTTTTTAAACTTAAAACTCTAATTTTTATTTAACTTGAAACTCTTATTTTCTTTGCTAACATTTTTAAATTTAAATCCCAACATTTTTTTTATCAAATCCAATCACAATAAATCACAGATGGAGCAAAATCAAATCAATCCGATCATATCATCATCATAAGAAAATCAGATCTAAATATCAACATCACCATCATTGAATCAAATCTGAAATCATCATAAAAATTCATTCAAATCAAATCAGAGATTGAAAAAGATTGAGATATTCAAATCAAATCTGAGATTGAAAAAGATTTAAAAATCAAGTATAAAAGGACCCTCAGAAGCAACAAAACGGGGGGATCGACAAGCATCAAAAACTCTTACAGTCTTCATCAAAAGTAACTAACTCTTCTTTTTTTAATTTCTAATCTTTTTATATCTTTTTTCAAAATTTCTACCATTTTTTCTTAATTAAAATTCTAACATGCTAACTCTTTTTTTATTAAAATTCTAACCTTTTCTCTTTTATTTTCAAACTTTTATTTTTATTTTCTAACCTTTTTTTAAAAACCAAATTTCAAAGTTCTAATTTTTTTGCTAACTTTTAATTCTAACTTTTAATCTATTTTCTTTTTCTTAATCACATTAAAAACTCTAACTTTTCCAAATCTCACAAAAAAAACCTAATTCCATTCTAACTCTTTTCTTATTACCTAAATTCTCATCGTCTCAAAACGTTCATCACTTAACTTCTAATTATTGTCAATTCCAATTTTCATCCTTCATTCCTAACAGTATTCTTGATTATCCATGAACCTGTTCACTAATATTTATTTATTTATTTTTGTATTTATTTTTATATTTGTACATAATCTAACATCATCGTTGCTATTTCATATTCCATTATCACTTGTATATTATCGCCATCTTCTTTGCATATTAATTTTCATTGTTTATTAATTTTTCGCTAACATCCTCCTTTTTAAGATCCAAATATCTAATTTTATTCTTGTTTCGTTAAAATTATAATTTTCTACTTAAATTCCTAACATTCCCGTCTAATTTTTTTGTCTAACCCCGTATAATAACAGTCTCTGTTTGTTTTGGTTTTTTGCAGCTGACTAAGTTCAATTGATTTTATTTTCAGTTTAAATATTCAATTATCATATTTGTAACTGCTTATGGGATGTAATTTTGCGAGACAATTGTCGCATTTATCTTTCCGCACTTTATTTTCTGCCGCATCTTTATAATTAATTTCACTCCTCCGAAGGAATTAGGTCTAGCCGTTTGACCGCCGTGTCAATAGTCCTCAACTTCAAACCCTTACAACCTTACAAACCCTACTTTTCACAAATGCCTCGCCGCAGGCAAAATTACAACTTTACCCCTAGCATTAGGTCAAAGAGCCGCCGCGCTCATTTTAGGGTTTCCCGCCGCGGAATCCCTAACCTAATTTAACCCTAATTACAACTTAACATTTCAACGTAGAGATTTGGAGTTTCTACACTCCACGTAAGCGTGTCCTTAAGATGCGTTTATTCCCCTTGAGACCTTGACCACAGTCAAGAAGTCTCTAACCTCCCTTTTGAGGGGAACTACAGTTACTCTGATTCCATTCCCGTAAGGATATGTAGGCACAAGATGCGATGTCTTGCCGAGTAAACTTAGAATTAACCCCTTAGGTTTATTTTCTCACTTTTAACCTTTGTACATATACCTTAAGCAAATAAATAAAGCAAATAGTAAACATTTGAACAAAAGGTTCCTGTAGAGTACTACAGAAGTTTAGGGTGCTAATACCTTCCCTAAATTTAACCAACCCCCGAACCCTAGATCTTTCCCCGCATTGTGTTTACGATGCAAAATAGGTTTTCCCTTTTTGACCTTTTCCTTCGGATAAATCAAAGAGCGGTTGTGAATTGAATTGTGATTCAAACTCATTAATAGTTTGTGATCCTATTTCCACCGCAACAGAAAATGGCGACTTCACTGGGGACTCTTCTAAACTTTTGAGGGTTATCCCTAACTTGTTCATATTTATTACTATCTGTGTTATTATTCATTTGCATGTATATATTTGTGCTTTGATTGTGGGACTGTTCCTTGTGCTGTGAGATAAGTCCTACGCCCGGACTAGTGACATTATTATAGGATGGGGATATATTCGATGAGGCTTATAGGGAGTGAACCCCGACCAAGCTGATTCGAGAATCACCGCTCAGTTGAGACCCTTTCGAAAATGGTTCGGTTGAACGAGTAATCGTTGAAAACTTTTTCCATGGTCGATTAGAGTCTGTGATATTGGGAACCGTAGTACCTTAACACCACCTTGGCCTTATTTAGGACGTAGTGCGGGAACTATGTGGGAGTAGTCCTACAATGGTTGCTACGCGATGCTACACTCAAAAGAGGTTCTCTTGAGAATATTATTAACCCCCGAGTCAATCGGAAGGTTGATAATATCCGAAAGATGGGCTGATGACTTTGGGCACTTTGTAGAACCTTGTTCGGCAGGTACAACTAACCCATAGTACACTCCTTTTGGGATGGGTAGACCTTGACTCCGCTCACGTTCCTTTAACCTAGGACTTTGTGTGTTTTCATGCATTGCATCCATAAAGCATCTCATTGCATTGTATTTCATGGAGTTCAAATATCATTTATGGATATCGCGGGATACCATAAATAAAAAAAAATAAAATGAAAAAACAAGAAAAAGATTTCCTTGGTACCCCACGACATTCGTAAATGTTTGAATTCCATGAAATCTTCATTTGCATTCACATTTTAGCATCTTACTTTTGCATTGCATGTGTCTCCCGATTTCTCATACTCGGTTCTCTCACCTTCCAGTTTTGTCACCCTGAGTTCTCTGCATCAATACGACCCTTCAAAAGAATGGAAGATCAAAACCAAGAGATCAACCGTGTCAGCCATGAATTCGAAGATCTTCGAGGAAGTGTAGGGCAGATTTTGGAGATGTTACGAGCTCTTAGTGTGAAGGTGGATGCTCAGTCCACTGTTGTTTCTAAGACTAATACCGTTATGGAACCTCAACCAGCTGCTACTGTCAAGAATGTACCTCCTCACGGTCTTCAATCCGGTTTGGTGCCTCCCAGTGCTCGACCAGTTCGACGAGCTACCCCTCCAAAGTGCAAAACTCCTAACTCCGACCATGGTAAAGGACCTACACGTTCAAAGAACCACAAAAAGGCTACTCCACAACCTTTACAATATCAGCAGAGTTATGCTCAAGGTTATCCGTTTCTATATGTTCAACAACCCTATGTAGCTACTGTTGCACCTCCTTTCGATCAGCAGTTTCCTACATGCCAGCCTGTACAGTCAGCTCCGGTATATCAGGCACCAGTTTATCAACAACCTCCCGATTATTCGTCTATGCAAGTTCCTGTCAACAGTCAACGAGTGCCCAACGCTCCTGTTCACCAACAATCACAGAATCAGGTTCCTTATCCCCGTAAGAGGCAGTATAAGCCTTGTCCTCCAATTCCGATAACTTTCACTGAGTTATACCCCCATTTAGTACAACAAGGTCTGATTACCACCAGTGCTTTGGGTCCTCCACCTAATCCATTACCTGCAAGTTACAACGCTACCGCTCATTGTTTATTTCATGAGGGTGCGCCCGGCCATGATCTAGAGAATTGCTACGCTCTTAAGAACTTTGTCAGAAATTTGCTAGAAACGAAGAAGTTGTCTTTTAGCGATGCTCAGCTGAAGATCGAGACTCCTCTCGGGGTTCCTCACTTGTCGAGTTCGAATTCTGCAAAGCATGCTACTCCTGTGGCAAATCAGCCGAATCCAGTAATTATTCAAAGGCCTAGCTCGCTTCATTTCAGTAACCTTCAAGATGATATGACCGGGATCAACAAAGAATCTGGGAAAGTTATTTTGAAGCAACGACTGAAAACTGTTGAAGATGTGACCAGCATAACTGGGGCAAGCCATGACGACTCACAGTGATCATGAACCAGACGTCCTTTCCATTGAGGCTCCGCCAAAGGAAACTGTTACTCTTGAATGCAAGATTTCATAAACATTTAGAAGGATTTTTCCGACAGTTCATTTGTTTATTTATATGTATTTCTCTTCGATTAATCATATTTAGCATGCACGAACTTGTTTATCTTTGATTAATTAATGCAACGCATATGTTTGTCTTGAATAAATCCATTCGTTTCACTCATTCAAAATATATTTTTCATAAATTATAATGCCAACTTTACCCGATCTCTTGTTCAGATGGAGAATTGGGAGGAGGATGACGAACCTAAAACGTCAGATTTCTTGTCGTATGCTTTCGATTGAAACCCGCTGATGATGTAAGGCATTGTTTCAAATCCCAAACACTGGAGATATAAGGATGTTAACCCCTAGTCAACCCTTTGAGCCTTGAAGTAGGAGTTTTTCTTTCTTTTTAAGAACCTTCATCCTAACCTGGGGCAGCGTAGGTTTCAGTTAAACCGATCGAGCGCTTAGACTCTTAAAAAGGAAGAGCAAACCTTCGAGAATTTATCCTTAGCATCTTAAGAAGTCCAATACAATGACTATCCTTCGGTTACCTAAGGAGTGGGGCAGTCACGAGCCTTTCAAAAGATTTACACGACTTGTGCATAAAAGAATATTCAAAAAATAAGAGCCCGCTAAGTCAAAAACCTATGAAGGAGACTTAGGCAAAACTGGGGCATCCCGCTGGACTCCAAAGTCAGATCAAAAGACGTTGTCCAGGCAAAAGTTAGGGAATAAAAGCAAAACAAGAGGGTACAATAAATAGTCCCTAGTAAAGAACAAGATCATGTAATAGGTGAGCGACTGCCATGTCCAAAGCCTTGATAAGTTCTCGACCATAGCAAATCCGCTTGAGATATGAGCGTTCGTATCCGGTTAACTGAATTAGGATTGGAGAACATCACGAAGAATGGGTGGGTACAAATATAACTTTGAGCCTTTATCCTTTTGTTTCTTAAACCGTGAACCGAGCCACGATACAACCTTTAAAAGACCTAATTGAAGTAGGACTTCGGTTGAAAGCATACTCGACAAGATCACGTTTCCCGACTCCTACGAGCTATGCTCAGAAAAATTCATGTTGGCATTATGATTAAAACTTATATCCTGACTAGTGATTTCGGTCACAAGTTATTGCGATATCTTTTTCAAAACCAAAATTCAAGACAGATATATGTGTACATCAACAAGCTCAGGATAGGCATTTCAGGCATGACGATTTTGCTTGATATCTTAGAGATTTACATATGAACATAACCCGTGGAACTTGAAGATCCTGCTGAACAGGGGCAGGCAGTTTCCCAATTCGCTTACCAACGCGAGTCTGACGTTCTTAAGAGCTATTTCCCAAAGATTTCGTCGTAACACGATTAATTTGTGCCAGTTACGTCGAGACCTGACAAATCTCTCAAAGAGTTTGAGAACAATGGGGCAACCGGACTCGGTGTTCTCTATAAAATCCTCTTGAGATGACCCTACCTCGCAACGCAAGTATCCTGGGGCACCATGTTTTTAAAGGAAACAAATGGCGACTACTATAAGGTCCTTCAAGATCAAAACCATGGGGTTTCACGACTCTCTTCATGCACCCAATGGATTTTACTCACGGCGGCCTTCATTCTCCAGTAAATCTCAGTGTTGCAACAGGCACCTAAACTATTGCCTCATCACAGTCCCCAGAGAGACTATAAGCTGACAACTTTTTCTTGGGTAACTCGAAAGTATCCCTCAGGTTCTCTTCTCCCCATGTGAAGACATGATACTGTGCACCCAAGCAGATTACCTTCTCCCCAGAGAATTCAGAACTTTAAAACTAGATTTGGTTCTACCATTGATCTTTCTTACCCATGATTGACGTATTGGTTGCAGAGAACGCAGGGTATCTCCGTCGAGATGTTTATTTCGTCTCTCGTCCCGTCTCTAGTCTGTTCGTCAGTATACGCAGGGGCATAAGCATCACATGCCCATTTCATGTATTCATTTCACATACTCATTACATACTCATTACATACTCATTTCATAACATCCTGCATATTTACATACATAGACATCAACATACATTCATATTAACATATTCATTAACATACGCGATAACATGCACAGGTTCATCGTGTCTCCATCATTGGTCGTTACCGCCGAGTAACTGGGGTTTGCCCATTCTCTCCAAATAGATTGTCAGCCATAAGCATAAAATACTTACTTGTTTCCAGTTTCCCCACAGAGCTCGATCCTCGTGGATGACGGTTACTTCAGCTATCTTTCCTCACCAGGATAAGATATTTACCCTCCGAGATCATTCCCTCGATGGAGTCTTGATTACCAGTTTTCTTTCTAGCTCGATCCTAGATTGAATCTCAGTCTTGTCGGTCGTCAATCCCAACCGGACGTGCATTTATTTTGCACCATCTAAAGGTTTTCACCATACCATGACAGATACGCGACTATCTCGCTCGAGAAGTTTATCACTGTACCCGGACGTGCATTTATTTTGCACTATCTTTCAAGAAAATCAACTACAATCATTTACAGATACACGCCAGTTCACGCCTGGAAAATCCATCAGTACAACACTTTACAATCCTACATGTTACAACATCGGTACAACACTTTACATCTTACAACATCGGTATACAACATTTCTCACCTAAGAAACCGATCCTATCTTCGTTATGACTCGCAGCAAATGGCCATCTCCATGGAGCAGTTGGGCTTCCATTTACCTGTCGTCTTGAAGTATGGGAGGTTTGAACCAAATCGTATTCAGGAGAGCACGATCTTGAAGTACGGGGAGGTTTGAGCAGAATCATATTCAGGAGAGCACGATTCTGAATTATGAAGAAGTTCATTTACCCTTTAGTAAAAGAAGGAGCCGAATCATATTCAGGAGAGCACGATTCTGAAGTATGAGGAAGTTCAGTTAGCCCTTTTCATATTCAGGAGAGCACGATTCTGAAGTATGAAGAATTTCATTTACAAGAAAGAGCTGAATCATATTCAGGAGAGCACGATTCTGAAGTATGAGGAAGTTCAGTTAGCCCTTTTCATATTCAGGAGAGCACGATTCTGAAGTATGAAGAATTTCATTTACCCGAAGGAGCGGAATCATATTCAGGAGAGCACGATTCTGAAGTATGAGGAAGTTCAGTTAGCCCTTTTCATATTCAGGAGAGCACGATTCTGAAGTATGAAAGAGCCGAATAATATTCAGGAGAGCACGATTCTGAAGTATGAAGAATTTCATTTACAAGAAAGAGCCGAATCATATTCAGGAGAGCACGATTCTGAAGTATGAGGAAGTTCAGTTCACCCTTTTCATATTCAGGAGAGCACGATTCTGAAGTATGAAGAATTTCATTTACCCGAAAGAGCCGAATCATATTCAGGAGAGCACGATTCTGAAGTATGAGGAAGTTCAGTTTACCCTTTTCATGTTCAGGAGAGCACGATCTTGAAACATGAAGAAGTTTATTTATCCTTCAGTAAGAGAGAATCAGAATCGTATTCCAGGCGCCGACCTTAAATGCGAGAAGATTTATTTATCAGATAAGCAGCAGCCTCTTTATTTGAGTGCTTATCCATTTTGGCACATAAGTCCCTTCCAAGTGACCGTTCTCCCTCGAGAAGCTTATCAGGACATTTCCCATTAAAGTCCATTTATTTTGGCATACAGTCGGTCTTTACCCTGTATATTTGATACGGATTTCTGAAAAGTCCATTCGATCCCATCACGAAGGATAGTTTATAGAAGCTTGGATGTTATTCTTTGCTCAATGCTCCAGCAGTCTGTAATCGATCTTGCAAGCCGTGTAGATCCTGTTATTATTAAACATTCCCAAATGGAGGTCATCTCATAAGTGCCCTCTCCATTTAAGGATCTTATTCCTAAAGTCCATTTATTTTGGCATACAGCCGGTTTTTACCCTGTATATTTGCTACGGATTCCCGAAAAGTCCGTTCGATCCTGTCACGAAGGATAGGTTACAGAAGCCTGGATGTTATTCTTTGCTCAATGCTCCAGCATTCTGTGATCGATCTTGCAGTCGTACATGATCCAGTTTTACTTTTAGATTCCCCAGTCGAGGCCGTCTCATAGGTACCATCTCCATTTGAGAATCTCGTTCCAGACAATTGGTCGTGTTCGCACCAGTTGACCATCATTTTAGGATTCCCCAGTGTTGTGCTGCTGTCCCAGCGCGTCGTTTTCCCCAGTGTTTGGTCGTCATGTCCGTCCCATGCGCCGTCATGTCGTCTGTATCCTTGCATTTATCACTTGCATCTTACGCATCATACCATATTCACAGTGTGTCAGCATTACATTTCATTTCGTGTTATCCATAGCATTTTCATATCACTGCATCTAAGGGCAAAATTTTCGGTTATCTATATTTAAATCCCTCCACCATGATTCCTTGAGTCTCGGCCACTCAAATCATCCGGTGTAGTTATTTAAATAGGGGCAACTGTAATACCCCAAATTTTACCCTTTCTTTTTTATTTTATTTTATTTTTTTTATTTTAAATTCTTATTTAATAAATTAACCTTTTTTTTTAGATCTTGTTTTTTTAACTAATAATAATTTAATTAAATTTTTTTTTATAACTTTACTAATGTTTTTTATTAACTTTTTTTTTCTATTTAGTTTATTTATTTAAATCATTTTAAGCTCTTCTTACTAACTTTTAGGATTTAGATTAAAATTTAACTTTTTTTTTTCTTTTCTTTAAGAGTAAATTTTTTTTTATAACCTTTTTTTTTATTAATTTCTAACACATTTTTTTTAATCAAATTCTAATATCTTTTTTAAAATAAAAATCTAACTTCTTTTTAAAATTAAATCTTTTTTCTAACTCCTTTTTAAAATTAAATCTTTTTTCTAACTTTTTTAAAGTTAAATATTTTTTTCTAACTTTTTTTAAAACTAAATCTTTTTTTTCTAACTTTTTTAAAGTTAAATATTTTTTTCTAACTTCTTTTTAAAATTAAATCCTTTTTCTAACTTTTATAAAGTTAAATCTTTTTTTCTAACTTTTTTAAAAAAATTAAATCTTTTTTTCTAACTTTTATAAAATTAAATCTTTTTTTTCTCTAACTTCTTTTTAAAATTAAATCTTTTTTTCTAACTATTTTAAAAATTAAATCTAACCTTTTTTTATAAATTAAATCTATCCTTTTTTTTTTAAAAATTAAATCTAAATCTTTTTTTGACACCATCTTTTTTCAAATTAAAATTCTAAATTCCTTTTAAAATTAAATTCTAACAGTTTTTAAAATAATTCTAACATTTTTTAAAATCAACATTCAAATATATTTTTTTATTTTAAAATTCTAACTCATTTTTTTTAAACTTAAAACTCTAATTTTTATTTAACTTGAAACTCTTATTTTCTTTGCTAACATTTTTAAATTTAAATCCCAACATTTTTTTTATCAAATCCAATCACAATAAATCAAAGATGGAGCAAAATCAAATCAATCAGATCATATCATCATCATAAGAAAATCAGATCTAAATATCAACATCACCATCATTGAATCAAATCTGAAATCATCATAAAAATTCATTCAAATCAAATCAGAGATTGAAAAAGATTGAGATATTCAAATCAAATCTGAGATTGAAAAAGATTTAAAAATCAAGTATAAAAGGACCCTCAGAAGCAACAAAACGGGGGGATCGACAAGCATCAAAAACTCTTACAGTCTTCATCAAAAGTAACTAACTCTTCTTTTTTTAATTTCTAATCTTTTTATATCTTTTTTCAAAATTTCTACCATTTTTTCTTAATTAAAATTCTAACATGCTAACTCTTTTTTTATTAAAATTCTAACCTTTTCTCTTTTATTTTCAAACTTTTATTTTTATTTTCTAACCTTTTTTTAAAAACCAAATTTCGAAGTTCTAATTTTTTTGCTAACTTTTAATTCTAACTTTTAATCTATTTTCTTTTTCTTAATCACATTAAAAACTCTAACTTTTCCAAATCTCACAAAAAAAACCTAATTCCATTCTAACTCTTTTCTTATTACCTAAATTCTCATCGTCTCAAAACGTTCATCACTTAACTTCTAATTATTGTCAATTCCAATTTTCATCCTTCATTCCTAACAGTATTCTTGATTATCCATGAACCTGTTCACTAATATTTATTTATTTATTTTTGTATTTATTTTTATATTTGTACATAATCTAACATCATCGTTGCTATTTCATATTCCATTATCACTTGTATATTATCGCCATCTTCTTTGCATATTAATTTTCATTGTTTATTAATTTTTCGCTAACATCCTCCTTTTTAAGATCCAAATATCTAATTTTCTTCTTGTTTCGTTAAAATTATAATTTTCTACTTAAATTCCTAACATTCCCGTCTAATTTTTTTGTCTAACCCCGTATAATAACAGTCTCTGTTTGTTTTGGTTTTTTGCAGCTGACTAAGTTCAATTGATTTTATTTTCAGTTTAAATATTCAATTATCATATTTGTAACTGCTTATGGGATGTAATTTTGCGAGACAATTGTCGCATTTATCTTTCCGCACTTTATTTTCTGCCGCATCTTAATAATTAATTTCACTCCTCCGAAGGAATTAGGTCTAGCCGTTTGACCGCCGTGTCAATAGTCCTCAACTTCAAACCCTTACAACCTTACAAACCCTACTTTTCACAAATGCCTCGCCGCAGGCAAAATTACAACTTTACCCCTAGCATTAGGTCAAAGAGCCGCCGCGCTCATTTTAGGGTTTCCCGCCGCGGAATCCCTAACCTAATTTAACCCTAATTACAACTTAACATTTCAACGTAGAGATTTGGAGTTTCTACACTCCACGTAAGCGTGTCCTTAAGATGCGTTTATTCCCCTTGAGACCTTGACCACAGTCAAGAAGTCTCTAACCTCCCTTTTGAGGGGAACTACAGTTACTCTGATTCCATTCCCGTAAGGATATGTAGGCACAAGATGCGATGTCTTGCCGAGTAAACTTAGAATTAACCCCTTAGGTTTATTTTCTCACTTTTAACCTTTGTACATATACCTTAAGCAAATAAATAAAGCAAATAGTAAACATTTGAACAAAAGGTTCCTGTAGAGTACTACAGAAGTTTAGGGTGCTAATACCTTCCCTAAATTTAACCAACCCCCGAACCCTAGATCTTTCCCCGCATTGTGTTTACGATGCAAAATAGGTTTTCCCTTTTTGACCTTTTCCTTCGGATAAATCAAAGAGCGGTTGTGAATTGAATTGTGATTCAAACTCATTAATAGTTTGTGATCCTATTTCCACCGCAACAAAGACGATTATGCAAAGGGAAGGTATTAGCATCCCTCGCATCTGTCGTACATGATCAGAACCATTTGTTTGTCATATGTGTGAAGGTATCTGCTAAAGGTTATTGCTTATAAAGAGTGTTCCAAGAGGGGTTAGAAATAGGGGAAAGAGAGGTAACGGAGGAAGAAGTGACTCGGTAGGACTTCGCGGTCCTAGGTCTATGTATTCTCAACAGATATGAGAAAGTCAGAGTCAACGTAGTTCGGGGAACTATGGGTTAAATATGGGAGAGTGCTTGGTAAGGATTTGGGCCCTCGTTCCTACGTATCTTTACTTAAAAGAAGTAAAGAATCAGAGCAACCGTAGTTCGGCCTACTACGGGTAAAAGAAAAAAAGGGGTGCTCGCCAAGACATCCCCGTCTTGTGCCTAAATATTATCATCTGGCATGAGAAATCAGAGCAACCTAGTTCGTGGATCCTGTTAACCAGTGTTTTTGTGATGATGCTAATGTAGCGTATTCTAGCAGTTTAGGTGTATTGCTGCTCGCTCGTTGGAGACTTAGGCGTTACCTGTTTGAGGTAGAACGGACGTAAATATCCTTTTTGAAAAGAGAGTTTTCGCCTTCGAGGCAAGATGCCACATTTGGTTTGTGGGAGTTGTTTTTTAGGGGAGAAATAGGCCTCGGATAGTAACTGTTGCACCCCAAAATTTGCCCAACCTTTTCTTTACCTAGCTTATGTTTCATTGCATTTTCATAGCATTAGCATTTGCATTTTGCATACCATTGTCCATATACAGGGGATTGAGAGAGGTGTACCTAGAAAGAGGATACTATCAAAGTTTCTAAGCCTCACCAAGAGATCTTATTCAAGCTCTCAAGAGCTTATCACCATCAGAAGAAAGTCAAAGCTTTGTCAAAGAGCAGATGAATGAATATGATTCACCTCTTATCTGGAAGGCCATGTAAAAGATCATCAGATGATATTAAGTCCATGGTTATGGATGGAGAACATTGAGGGTCATTGAGGGGCTTGTGCAAGTCATTGTATCAAGTGTAAGAAGTCACAGTCAAAGGTGGTGCAGTTAGGGTTTTCATCTGGTCAACCCTAAGTCAACAGTGAATCTGAATGAGATTAAGATTCAATTCCAAGTCTTTGTGATCATGGAATGTTGTGTTGAGATGTCTAAGATGATATTCCAAGATCAAGTTAATAAGAGTTAAGAGTATGAGAAGTTTCTAAGCTAGGGTATCTAAGCTTGTCAATGTAAAATCCCCAGTTTAGTGCCTAACTTCAAGACCACATATCTCAAGATACAAGTTTCATCTCATCTTGACTCCAACATGAAACTTGTAGAGCATGTTTCTAGCTTTCTCTTGATTACTAGAACTCAAGTTATGAAGCTGGCAAGTTACAGATCATCAGATGAATGTGATTTTGGTCAATAAAAGTCAACGAACTTCCAAGACATTTTTGACCTAGAAGGATGTTTCTCCTCACTTTGACCCAAACATAAAGGTTTTTACTTATGATCTTAGCTTTCGAAAAAGTACTAGAAGTCATGCATCTGATTTGAAGAACTCAAGATACGAAGCTTGCAAGATAAGGGTATTTTGGGAAACTTTGATTATGGGCCATTTTTGTTATAGGTCATTTTCACAACTTTGCACACCTCAAATGGAACTTTGTCCAACATCAAACTTGCACCAAATGAGGTCAATTACAACACCAAACCATCACTTGTCATGGATATGTCTCATATGTGAAGAATGGTGAAGAAAATTCCATGAAAAGATGTTTAAAAGGCATAGTTTGGATCAAATTCATTTTAAACCATATAATGACATGTTTATGCATTTTTTGATTCACTTGAATAACATGATGCCAAAATCAAAAATCAAGTTTGAGGCCATTTTCATGTGTAAATTCCATGTTACTTCACCATGAAGGTACACATTCAAAATTCACCATTAAGATCAAAACAAGGAGCCAATCTTGTCCATTGGATTTCCTTACATCACAAGCAATGAGTTTGAAACAGTTTCAGAGCCTTTAGAGCTCTGTTTTCACGTGTTTTTTGCAAGCTTCAAATTCATTTTTTGGATTTTCAATTAGACTCAACCAGGCTTTGATTGGGCCTCAACTTCATCTGGATCCATTCCATATAAACTCAACATCATTCACAAACTCTTGGAAGCGATTTTGGAGCGAAATTGATCAAGAAATCAGTTGCAACAACTGAAGAGCAAGTTGAAATCGAGTTCTTCATTCCAAGCCCTTTCAAGCAAAATTAAGGATACCTGAAGCTTCTTTGAAGATTGTAGAGTGTTTTTGGGTGGTTTTGCATAAGCTTCATCAACAAATCAAGACCTAACGGAGGTGCTCCGTTAGGTAAACCATCTTGCACGATTTCTCTTTGTTTAGATAGTAATCACATGCCATTCTTACATATTCATGATCCCCTATCATCATTGATGGATTCTGGTTAGGTTTAATCCATGTTTGTGACAATTCTTGATAATTGCTTGATTCTTGTTCAGTTCGTGTAGCTTGATTCAGGGATGATTAAGGATAGATAACCCTAGATTCATGACCGGTGAAGAGAATAGATGAGTTTAGGCTAAGAAATTTTAGGTTTTGGTACAATTTGGAATCACCTGCAACTTACGGACCATCGGAGAAGATGACCGGAGCCGCCGTGCTCCATCATCTGTGTTTTCCCTCCCACCGGCATGTTTAAATTCCAAATTCCACGTAGGCATGCCACATAACTCCTTGACTTGTTGACCTAGACTGATCCAATGGTCACGATGCAATCCCCAGCACGTTGAACATTTGACCAAGCCACATGTGCACCCAAATGCACCGTTTCATTAAACGGTTGGTAGTGGACCTGGGCCTTAATTGTTATTTGAACCCCCCTAGCGTAGCAAGCCCATAGAATGAACGTGTTCTAGTTGCTATCCACACCAATCTTTTTCTTATTTTCATTTCTTTTTCTTTATTTTACAATTTTGCAATCTGTTTTATTTTAATCCAATTAAAATACTTCCAAATGCCAATAAATTTCAGAAAAATAGTTTTTTGGTCTTTTAAGATGTTAATTGAATTTAGGAATTTTTAGTTTTATTTTTCTGAATATTTTCCAATTAAACAATAATTGTTCATTTGGAAGGGTTTCAATTGGATTAAAGTTGCTTGTTCATTGTTCTTGATTTTATTTTGTGATGAATGTTTCATATAAATGCCTGATTTTTCTTGTGCATATTCTTGACATATTGATTGATTTTTGTGACATTTTTCTCCCTGGCTAGTGCCATTTGGTTAGGGTTTTGGTTGAATCTTTAGGACCCTCATTTTGTACTAGTTTTTAGGGTATACCCTAGAGTTTTCCCTATGTTTTCCTAGTTAGGTTTAGATTTTCCCCCATAGTTTGGACCCCTGGTTCCTAACACAATAGGGGTCCTATAGGATTTTATTTGGTATTTTTAGGATATTTATGCTATTTTTAGTGCATTTTCCATCTTATGTCATCCTTGCATGGTTTTCACATCAATACATGAACTAGTTTGCCTTGTAAAAGTATTTTGTGCATTGTTTGAGCTATTGATTATTATGGATTCATGTTATGAATGTAATAAGGTGTTTGTATGTTCAATTTGAGATCCTAATTGTGTTCCTAACTTGTTTAAGTTTGGCTTTCTTTTAGGCATTTCAAGTAGGGTATTCATGATACATGTTTTGCTTTATCTTGTACATGAACTTGAAATTTATTTTGATAATCTTGTGATTGAGTTTGTGCACTCTTGGCTTTCATCTCTTTCTGTCCTAGGACTTTAGGCTCCTACTTGTGGAAGCTTAGTTCCTTCAAAGGAGGAACTTAAGGCATGCCATAAGTGGTTGAACCTTTGAGGACTATTTGTGTGATTTGTGTGCATATTGGATGTAGTATGTTGGTCGAGTAGTCCTTGTAAGTTCCCTTGGTTCTCACTTTGCCTCCCATCATCTCATTCAATCCTCTACTTCTTTGCATGTCATGTTGTATGATTTTGTGCATTAGGCTTGAGGTATGCATGTTGTAAGCTTTCATTTCTTACTTGCATTAAAGGTTGAGATGAGCTTGTGGAGGTTTTCACCCCACACTATTTCCTCCCTTTGCTTGTGTGTTGCATTGCATATGCATTCATTCATTCATTTCAATTTCATGTCTTATATCACATTGTTCTCTTCTTCTCTTTTCTTAACATGTTCCCTTAGGAATTCTCACTTCCTTGATTAAGGATAGTGATGATAGACACTAGAATTCAAACCATGTATGAGAACATTAAGTAGAATTTCCATTCAACCTCAACTATAGGTTCATTTTGCATGACAACTACTAGGTTTTGAGACTAGTTTCCCTTTAGTTTGTCCTCTCTTCTTCTCATCTCAAAACAACTTCAAAATACTTAATAAAGGCTAATGAATATTGTGCGTTACGAGCCTTAAGTACTTGGGAAATGGTTATTGGGGGGTTTCCTCTTGATGGCCTAGAGTGTTTAGTGTTCACCCTTTGGGTGATGTGCGACGCATTCGATCTCAGGTCATAGTCTCTAGTGCAATATGAATTACAAACAATTCAAAAACACTTCTTCTCTTAAAAGACACACAAACAAATGATCAAACTTCACTTTGTCCCTTGGGACCCTTAATAATGGAAAAATATTTTCATAAATAAGAGTTTTGTTAACCCTTAGTTATACCGCAAACAGATAAAGCTTAAGTCTCCAAGGGTCAAGCTGCATACACCTAACTGCTGGAACTATTTGTTAACCCTACTCGGGTAAAAACAGTTGAACCAACCAGTGTTCCTATTTTCCCGAACTACGTTTTCTCTGATTTCTCATACTAGATGAGAATACGTAGGCACAAGACGCGATGTCTTGGTGAGCAACCTTCCCCACTTTCACCCGTAGTTAGCCGAACTACGTTGACTCTGATTTCTCGTACCAGACGGGAATACGTAGGCCCAGAGCGGCGACGCTCTGTTGAGTTATTTTTCTTTCCCTTTGTCCCAGACCTTTAGTTAGATAGTTTCAATCAGCTTGTTAGATAGACAACCAATCGCGGATCCCGTCGAGTACGACAGACGTGAGGGGTGCTAATACCTTCCCCTTGCATAACCGACTCCTGAACCCGAGATTTAGTTGCGATGACCAATCTTATCCCGTTTCACAGGTTTTCTCTGATCGTTTCCTCCGTTGGGATAAATAACGAACGGTGCGACTCTTCTATCATTGCCGACACCTTTTTTCCCAGTAGCGACAACTGGCGACTCTGCTGGGGACTCCAACGGTTCCCTATGCGAGTTACTCCTAGCGCTTGTTTGTTTATCTTTGGGTGTATGTATATACGTGTTGTACTTTATTTTTACTTTCCCGCATTTATTTTTAGCATTATATATCATTAATGCTGTGCTGTGGGGAGGGAGGCTCTGTTGAGTGATAAGCCAGACCCGGGCTTGAGTGCAAACATAGCATTAGTAGTGGAGATTAGTGGGGGGCATGCATGCTTTGCATGTACTAGTTCCCCATGAAATTCACGCTCAGACGAGATTCTCTTTGATGATTTCCTTTCCGGCCCTTTGGGCTTGAGGGGATTTTGGATCTGGGAATTGTCGACTCTGGGGACCGATCGTTTGTGATTCAGCTAAGTGAGGCATCTTCAGGAGGTAATGATGCCAAACCAGAAATGATGAACGTATCATCATTTCTTGAAAGTCTGTGACGCTGATGAACGCATAGGATGTCGAACCTTATCAATGGATAGGTCCATACCTGTGAGAGGGATTGGGTTTTGCAAGAAACCTTGACTTTTAGACTACCCGGTTTTCTCTACAGTATGAATCTGAGTTATTGATATCAGTGGTTCCTATTGTCCAAACTGTGCTATTGTACTTGTCAAAGCGAAGCGCCAGTTCTTCTCAAGCTACAACACATCAATCTTGATCCCCTGTTTGCATTTTGCATTTTGCATTTTTCATCTGCATCCCATTAACATGTATTTATGTTGCAGGTGTCGCTACTCGAAAAATGCATCACGCAACGACGGGGAGGCAAAGAAGAAAGGACAGGAGAGTCGCCACCGAACTTTATTTATCCCATGAGGGGAAAGGAAAATATCGAGAAAACCTAAAGAAAAGGAAGGATAAGATGGTCTCGCAACCAAGAACGGGTTCGGAAGCCGGTTATGCGAGGGGAAGGTATTAGCACCCCTCGCATCCATCGTACTCGATGGGAACCATTTTCTTGTCGATGTGTGAATTATATCTGCTTAAATATTATGCTATAAAAGTGTTTTCCAAAGGGTAAAGAAAGAGGGTTTAGGAACTAAGAAAGGAGGCATAACGGGGGAGAAAAGAGAAAGAACAGACTCGATAGGACTTCACAGTCCTATGCCTACGTATTCTTAACGGATGTAAGAAAATCAGAGTCGACGTAGTTTGGGGAACTACAGATATGGGGGGAATGTGCTCGACAAGGATTGTGGCCCTTGTACCTACGTATCTTTACTTAAAAGAAGTAAAGAATCAGAGCAGCCGTAGTTCGGCCTACGGTTTGTTGATATTTTTATGGATGATGCTATCATGCGTGTTCTAGCAGTTTAGGTGTTTTGCGGCTCGCATGCGAGGAGACTTAAGCGTTACTTGTTTGCGGTAGAACGGACGTAACATGTCCTTTTTGAAAGATTGATTAGTTTTCGCCATGCGAGGCAAGATGTCACGTTTGATTGGTTGAATTGTTTTTAGGGGTGAGATAAGTCCTTAGATAGTAACCCCTACGGGTAGTACCCAATTCTTTATCTCAAAGTTTTTTGTTATGAAAGGTGTGGCAAACGTAGCATCTTTGTATTAAAAGACAAGTATCAAGACCACCCACACTAAAGTGAATATCCTGACACTTGGAGAGGAAGGAGACTACACTCAATCCTCTCTCTTTAATTCAAATACAAAAGGAACTTCATTCTCTTATTAAAGTGTTTTGGTTTTGAATGGTGAGTGCTTTGCGACAGAGAACCCTACGGTAAACGTCAGCACTCAGGATAGGAGAAGGCCTACGCCTAACCACTCCACGACCATTCAAGTTTTTGTTAAGAAAAGAGTTTGAAAAAGCACTCAGTACGGGACCGAGGTTTTAGGTGAGAAAGGTTTCGGAGGGAAGTTACGAAAGGAGAGAGACGGTAGATAAAGATAGGTGATAGATAAAGTTGCGTCTTTGTATTGAAAGATAAGTATCAAGACCACTCACACTACATTGAGCGTCTTAATATTCAGAGGGGAAAAAGTCTACACTTAATCCTTTCTTAATATAATTCAATGCAAAGAGAAAATGATTTTTATAATTGAAGGTATTTATGAAAATGAATTCGGTACGGGACCGAGGTTTTTTATGAGGAAGATATGTAAGTTCATGGTGGTAACCAAAAGAAAACAGAGCTTTGATATGTTAACAAACATAAAGGAAACACATGCCAATAAATCTCACGAGATAAAAATAAACATGGCATGAAAGATAATTCAACGATATGCAAGATAACGATCCTGAAAACAAACCAACTTTCAAGTAGGTAAAAGGAATTGACTACAAGCAATTTGAAATATTTTTACATTAAATGAAACTAGAGATTGTCATGAACATGTTGCAAAAAGAATGGATCAAAAATGATAAAATATGAACAAGTTATGAAATTTTGAAGTTTTGATATGATTTATTACAATAAAACAAATAATCAAACAAATAAAAAAGGGAGAAAGGGCCAAGCTAGGAGTTGAACCCATGCCTTTGTGTTTACAAACACACACATCAACCACCAAGGCACCACATGCGCACTAGATAGGAAATGGAAGGAGAGAAAGAAAACAAATCACACACAATTGAAAAATAAAATGCAAAAAGGGTTGATCCTCCTCAGGGATCGAACCCAGGTCCAGGCAATGATAGGCGTGCTTAAGAGTAAGTTGCTTACCACTGGGGTGACTATACATCCGTTGATATAGCCACCCCCATAAATATATAAGGCGTGATTACATGGATTTCTGGGCAAATACAAAGAACCAAGAACAAGACATTTTACAAAATGCGTTTTGATGCTCAACTATATCAAATCTTAACCAATTTTAGCAAACTTTAGATCAAACTTGGGTAGAATTGAACAAGGATCATGATGGTACATCTGGTTTTTCAAAATGATGTGCACATAAGAAAATTCGATTGAACTTGCAAATTGGCTTTTTGATATGCACCTTGATGTTCCATGACCACCACAGATGCAAATAGATCAAATTACAATTGCATACAAACTCCAAAAATGCAAAAGATCAAGTCTTTAAAAAGAAATGAACCAAAAGGCAAAGTGAAAGGATCTTGACACATGAGCTTCTATGTCTTGCACATATTTGAACAAGATAAATAGAATACCAAGCCAAACCAATACTTAATCATGCTAGGGGTTACAACCAAATCCTAACAAACTAAAAGACTAACTGTCAACCTAAAAAAATGACAGAGAGTATTGCTAAGCCACAATCATAATCCAAAACACAATTACCAAATTTGTAAAACAGCGAATGATGTTGAAGGAAACATAAAGCAGTCATGATGCACATCAAAAGAGAAGTCTACAATGTTAAATTCAAAACTGGTTTGGAGGTTTATCCATGTTTCAGACATATTGTGAGGTGAGTTCCAACAGGGGTTTTTGCTTGAAGCACAAGAAAAAAATAACTTTTTGAATTGGTACTAATTTTCAAACAAAATCCATGACAGCAAAACTGTAACAACTGATATGCTTATTTATGAACAAAATTGGCAGACAATGAGTATGAACTCAACAGCAATAAATCATGAATTAAATATTGTAAGAATGATCAAATATTGGACTGTTTGACAGTCACCAAAACAGTTCAATGATTAGGAGTAAAAAACTAAGCTGAACAACCCCCAATTCAAGACAACAGAACTGATCAATCCCTTGTTCCAAACAAACACTCACCACAACCTAAAACACCTTCCTAGCATGATAAGTCACTCCTGGTAACAACCTTTCCACATGTGGATATTAGTAGCAAAAACCAACTAAAGAGACTGTTCTCAATCCCCCAACTGGCACCTACTCATCAAAACATAACAAAATCAAGCTTGCCAATGGACTGAGGCTAACAAGCCAACAGCTGACCTGACCAGCTCTTGACACAAATGTGGATTCTAGCATGAAAATGCCTATATCCATCATCAATCTAAACATCATCTCCAATGCAGATTTACAAACCTGAGACAGTAGGCAAAACAAAAGTGCACAAGGCTTTATCTTATTGGAAACACTATAGCCTAATCACTAAATGGATATGGTAGCATTCCACTAAGCAAGCAAATCCTGATCCAACTGAAGATCAGACCTGGAAGAAAACTCAAGCACAACATGATCTTAATATCCATGGCCCTCCTATCCCAACTGTAGGGCAAAATGGACTGTGATCTAAACTGTAGTAATGAAACTGGGTTGAAGAGCTTCAAAACAGTTGGACAGAAGCCAAAGCATGACAGAACTGAGATCATGATTTCACCAAATCACCACCTTCAAGGGAACTAGACTTAATTGGCCTTACCAAGTTTATCCAACAAGATTAAAACTGGTGCATAGCAGCAAATGTACAATCTAACCAGAAGGCATTGCATACTAGCAGTCTTGGCATAAAAGAAACTGCTAGAACCTCAGTCTAAATTAAATCACAAAAAAACAACTTGCACAGATCAAGAATTGTTTACCCTTCATCAAATTTGAGTAAAGAGCCAAACACAATGTTATCCACATTTAGGCCTATCACACATGCCAACACACTTGGTATTTCCATCATTGACAAATTCCCAAAATGAAATGTGCCCTTGTAGCCAATTATGGAAATCAGAGTAAGAACTCCAATTGAGTAAGAAAATGGTCTGAAAATAGTCACTAATACAGGCACCTACAGGCTGAGCAGCTAGATTCCAACAAAGGCATCTCTTGATTCAAATGGTAACAAGCTATAAAGGTTTTGCTAACAGAGACAAACAACACATACTGACTATTCCTTAATTCCTAACAGAACCCTTAGCAGTCACAACATAGACCATCCTTCACTATGAGAAAAACTAGCTAGACAAAACTAGGTAGGATGTGGTATGGTCTAGGCAAACTTAAACAGGTCAAGAAGTTCCAAACACAATCTGAATCCAAGTTCTAATCCTACTGTCAGCTTGAAAATTGTGAATTTTAAGGGATGCCAAATTCTAAACAAGATCAGGCTTGTGATTTCTCATTGTGATAATGGCATACTGACTGAGGTGAAAAGTGTATTAGACAGCAGCAAGTGCACAAGCTAGTCTAACTATGATCAAGTGGTTCCATGTTGACACAACACACACATATCATAAATGCAATAATAATTAGTGTAGAGCTCAAAATTTAGACACATTTTTCTTTGTTTCAAAAAGTAGCATGGTGATGGTGGTGTATTGCAAAATATCAAAGAAACACCAACTGTCAAAAGTCAAAACAGAAAGGTATGCCCTATATTATTATCATACACAAATTTCAAATATGCAATCTAATGATCATAGGCCCTAGAATCATTCAAAACCAAACTGTCATGGAAGTTGGTATGTTCATGGTATATTCTTTCAACACAACATCTCAAAAATGCCAAACATGAAAATGTGATGTAAAGTGAGAAGTTCATAGACTACATACCTCTTGTAGACTATGTTGAGCAAGTTAGAACACAAAGAAAACCAGAGATCTTGTTTTTGGCACAACATTGAAGTTTGCTTCCTCTTGAAGCAATATGCAAACCTTATGACAACTTGAGAAATGAGCTTCACCACTGATCTTCAATGCCTTGGACAGTTGCAATATGATATATGTAAGGTGTATGGATGGTTAGAACAACAAGAATGGGCCTAAACAAGGATTTGGCAGATTTTGAGCATAGTGGTCAAACTTGCTTGGTGTGAAAGTTGACTTTTTGAACAATGGTGTTTTTGGGAAATTTAAATGTATGGACACCTTCTACACAATGTTTATAGATTGTGTAGATGGTTTTGAGGGGCTTAGAAGTGGTAGAACTGGTCTTGAGCAGAGTTTTGCTCAAGACAACTTTTTGGTGAAAAATGGAAATTTGAAACTTTGAAATTCTTAAGGAAATGAGAGGGAATTGAGAGCTGTTGTTTCTCTGGTTTTGGAGATTGCTCTGGTGTCCAAATGACATAGAGGGAGCCCCTATTTATAGGAGAATGCAAGGTGAGGGCAGATTTGTAAACTTGGCATTTTGGAGAGATTTTGAAAAGGAAACCCTTGGCTTGGGGTTTGGTACAGCTGCAAGCTTCAAAGCCTTGCCTCAACTGATGAATTAGTCAAGTGAAAATTAATGAGATGATTAGAGTGGCTAGGCAAATAGGGAACTGCAGCTGCAAGTGCAAGTGGCAAAAGTTTCCCTTTCCATTTTTATGAATATTATATTATCAACTTGCCTCCAAGTTGCCAAGTCCATCAATTCCTTCTTTCTTCTGGTTTTCTCTTCATCTAGGCCTCAAGTTATCATAATAAAACACGATCCAATGGTTGGGGATGGCCCAAGTTGTTAAAATTTGAGTTTGTGAAGAATTGTCAATGTGGGACTCAAGTGTTAAAAGCCCATCTTGCTAAATTCGTAACTCTCAGCTCATAAGGGCTATGGAGGAGTTATACCATAATTTGGAAAGCCCTCATATAGCTCTATAACTTTCATGTTTTCATGAGTTTCAGATTCTCAAAGGAGCTTGGCCAAAAAGCCTCTCAAAGTTGCTGAAAAACAAGCTTAAAAGTGAAATTTCTCTAAGTTATTTTCCCTTCTTGAAATGAATTTGATCATAACTCCAAATATATGCATTTTCTGATCATGGAACACTTTGATGCTTTTGTAGGATTTTCCAAAAGCTTTCCAATGAGCTTTGAACCACTTCATTTGGATGTGTGGTTGAGGAGTTATGGTCTTGCCCCTTTCAAAACCCTAATTCCCGATTTTTGCAATTACTCCTTAACCCTTGATCCAATGGTCATGAAATTTTTTGGGAATGTGTAATATGACATAAGGAACATTTTTGATTCACATCTTGAAGTCAAATTCCTTATGGTTGGAGAGTTGACTTTTCGGTCAACCGTTCAATCAATCAGTGACTACCGAGCCGACTGTTGAAGATCTGGGTATCTTGAGGCCCTGAATCTTCTTGAATGGACTTCAATAATCCATATAAACCTTATGAATCAAGATTGCATCATTAGAACACCTTTCATATCAAAATTCAAACTACAGTTGACTTTTCCTGATCGAAAACTCTAATCGGGCCTGAGCTGCATTGTCTTCAATATTTGGGTGCCAACCTCAAATTGAATTCATATTTGAAGCAATGTAGCATCCTTGACCCTATTTCATTGGAAATCAATTCAAGACGTCGACTGATCAAACCATTGAAACCTCGACTTTTAGCTCTGTCAAAACCCTAATTTCCCCTTTTTGCTTGGATACTGTGCAGACGAACTAGATGATCATTCCAACCCCACTATGACTTGAGATACTCAATAGGCTTCTCCTTTCTTTTTCTCATGCTCCTGATGACTTGTACCAATGCTTTTGATAAAAAAAAAAGGGCGGGCAAATTTAGGGTATGACAACAGGTGCATATTTCCTTCCTCGATTCTAGTGATCTTGTTCCTCACCTCCGACATGGAACCCTTGAAGAAAACAATTTCCTACAAGCTTCCTACTCCAGATATTAGTTCTCTGCTCAGTTTGATTGCCGTGATTGATAAAGGGGTAATGGAAGACTTCATAAAATCTTATGGGAAACTACTCAATTTTGTCTACAAGCCTTCAGTCTACGAGATGAATGGGTTATATGCTCTCCTGCAATTCTACGACCCACAGCTGAGATGCTTTTTATTCCTTGATTACGTCCTCGCACCTACCTTGGAGGAATATTCTGCATTGTTAGATGTGTCGATTCTGGATCAGATGTCGTTCTTCCATACTGGCGCTAAGCCTAATCTGGATGAGCTTGCTGCCGTATTACATCTGGATGCCCCAGGGATAGAAGGAATGTTGACCGAGTGGAATGGTGTGCCTGGTTTCTCTTTGCAGTTCCTGGTTGAAAAGGCCCAACAGTGCGCCAAAGATGGTTGTTGGATCGTATTCAATGCCATTCTAGCTCTCTGCATCTATGGCATTATTTTGTTCCCTAATCTATCGGGGTTCGTAGACTTGGGCGCGTTTCATATCTTTGCCTCAGGGAATCCAATACCCACACTGCTCAGTGTCGTTTATCACTCGGTTCACTACAAGAATGAGAGCTGAAGGGGAAAAAATGTGTCCTGTTGTGTTCCCTTATTGTACAGGTGGTTTGCCAGTCATATGCCCAAGATTGGTTCTTTTGTTACTTCTGCAGGTACATCAGAGTGGTCTAAACGTCTGATGGGTTTGTCAGCTGAGAACATCACCTGGTTTGATAGGAATGTACTTGGTACATAAATCATCTATAGCTGCAGCGAATTTCCTAACGTCCCTTTAGTCGAAAGGAAGGGGTGCATCAACTACAATCCGTCGTTGTTGGTTAGGCAGTTTGGATATGCATTGAAGGATCCTCCCTAGGAAGAAGAGGTACAAGAATCTCTGTACCTCACCGGGCTGTTGGATAGTGGTACACTAGCCACACTTGAGCACGCTTGGAGTAATGTTCACAGGAGAGGAAAAAAATTGTTGGAAAAGAGTAATAGCTGAGCCTATGATCCCTACTTGAGCTGGATTCAGGATAGGGCGAAGAGGTTGCTGATGCCGTTTCCTTCAGTGGCGCCTTTGTATCCCCTTATGATTGAGGAGCCGACCACTGTGGACATTCATAAGTACAACCAGTTATGGGCCGAGAAAGAGGAGCTACGAAAAGCTAATGAGGAGTTGGAGAAAGAGATTGCTCAACTCCGAAGTGAGAAGACCGAAGCAACCTATTCTTTGAAGAAACAAACTGAATTGGTGAACAAGTTGGGCACGGACTTGACCAAGCAGATTAAATCCCGGGAACGATTGGGTCTAGATCTGAAAGCTGTTAGTAGTGTGCTCGCTTCCAAAAAGCAGGACTTGGACAAAGCTTATTTCGAGATTTCCAAATTCAACGCCCAGTGGAATGCCACCTTGTCCAACAATAAAGAGCACGAAGATAAGTTGAAGCTGCAGATCAACAAATTGAAGACTCAGTTGAGAGCCAAAGACGAGAAGATGTAAGTAGAGGCCTCACTCAAGCATGACACCGAGTACAGGCTGAATGAAGCTATTGAAAACTTGGAGGATTGCAGGCTGAGAGATGATTCCAAAAGATGCAAGCTTGAAGATTGTTTTGGGGAAGGAGCTTGGGAGGACTACGCTGGGGGTCTACAGTGCACCATTAGCCAGCGAGAGCTGCTTATTTAGGAGCTACTCACCAGACCAGATCACCTCGAGACGCAGAGGTTGCTAGAGGATTTCTGGTCTCGTCATCCGGCTTGATTATCTTGTTTTCTCTCTGTAGTTGTTGCTTATGCTTGTTGTATGGATCATCACCAGGCTTGTTGGTTGAGGTCCTTTCTGATTGTACCTAGTTGATATGATTGTACGCTACCTGCGTGGCTTTCCATATATATATATATATATATATATATATATATATATATATATATATATATATATATATATATATATATATATATATATATATATATATATATATATATATATATATATATATATATATATATATATATATATATATATATATATATATATATATATATATATATATATATATATATATATATATATATATATATATATATATATATATATATATATATATATATATATATATATATATATATATATATATATATATATATATATATATATATATATATATATATATATATATATATATATATATATATATATATATATATACGAGGCCTAGAGCGGCGATGCTCTGTCGAGTCATTTTTATTTCCCTTTGTCCCAAACCTTTAGTTAGATAGTTTCAATCACCCTATTAGACAAACAACCAAGCGTGGATCCCGTTGAGTACGACGAACGTGAGTGGTGCTAATACCTTCCCCTTGCGTAACCGACTCCCAAACCCAAGATTTAGTTGCGATGAAAAATCTTATCCCGTTTCGCAGGTTTTCTCTGATCGTTTCCTTTCCCTCCATTGGGATAAATAACGAGCGGTGACGACTCTTCTGTCATTGCCGACACCTTTTTTCGCAGTAGCGACAGTAACCCCTTGCGGGTAGTACCTAATTCTTTATCTCAAAGTTTTTTTATGAAAAGGTGTGGCGAATACAAGCGTGTCTTCATATTGAAAGACGAGTATTGAGACCACACAATCTACAATGAGTATCTTGAAACTCGGAGAGGAAGACGTCTACATTCAATCCTCTCTCTTTAGTTCAATATAAAGAGAACTTCATTCTCTTATTAAAGATGTTTTGATCTTAAATGGTAAGTGTTTTACGACAGTTAACCCTAATGGTAATATCAAGCACTCGGGATAGGAGAAGGCCAACGCCTAACCACTCCACAACCATTCAAGTTTTATTGTGAAAAGAGTTTGAAAATGCACTCGGTACGGGACCCAGGTTTTAGGAGAAAAGTTGTAAAAGAGAAATTTTGAAAAGAAGGTTGGAAATGAATACGAATATATACAGGATACAGATAATATACAGGATATATAACTGACAGTCCACCAATTAGGATTTTATGGTTTCGATATTTATTAGGTGTTTTGAAAGAATGTACAAGTGGAGGGTTGGGTGACAGTATGAATAATATGATAGTATGAAGTATGCACAGTGATGATAATATGAACAAGATGATGGACAAGATAATATCAACAGAGAATATAAACAGAAAAATATGTGCAAAAAAAAAAAAAACAGTGAGGTATTAACATAATTTAAAGTCGAAGGTTAGTAATTAGTGAAACAAAAAAAAGATCAAAGGGAGTGGGGTCTCGTCTTAATCATAAACTTGCGTTGATTAATCAAAGGTAATCTCTCATGATCCCAACGTATAGAAAAAATGATCCAAATGATTATTTTCTACAAATTTAAAATAATGAAGATTAGCGACTTCGATAAATCGACATATACGAATGTAAAGACTTCATCGATCACAAAAAGTAGGTTAAGATCGAAATAAATTCGAAAATAAAATCAAACCTCGTCTTAATTGCAAACGTCATGTTAATCAATCAAAGGGAACCTCTCACGATCTCAAAGTAGAGAAAATGACCCAAATGGCCATTTTCTTTAGATTTGAAATAATGAAGGTTTCAACATCCTCGAGGATTAATGTTTGACGAATCAGAGACTTCATCGGTTCGAAAACAAAATTTTGAAATGAAGAAGAAACGAGGAGAGGAAAAGGTAGATGGTCTCGGATCCATCATTATTTATCAATAGTTTAACTAGTAACGATTTACGGAAGTCTCGTCATCAACCAAAATGAGGTATTACAAAGCCTCAAAGATAGGTGAAAGCACTAAAATCTAAATTTAGAGAAATATATTAAAAAACTTCTAAAAAAACTAAAATTAGAAAGAAATATAAAGAAATCTAAAAATTAATTTCAAGAAATATATTGAAACTTCTAACAAACTAAATAAGAAAGAACTTTAAAACTGATTTGTACAATAAATTAACAGTCTAGTTTTTTCTATAAATGAAATACATTAAAAATACAAAGGGGGTGTAAAGAATGGAAAATGGGGTGGGTGAATCATGTGGGCCTTTTTTTGAAGAAGCCCATCACCGCACAAAGGTTTGTGAAAGGGGTGAGGAAATGAACAAGAGCCACAACCGGTTGGAATTAGAAAAACTAAAAAAAAGGGAACCCTCACGTTTTGTCAGACACACACTGTTTTAATATACAGCAGGGGTCTCTCTTTTCATTTTAGAGACTCAGACTTCATTCATGGGGATGAACACAACAGCATTTTTTGTTCTCACAAAAAAACACAACTCCATTGAACAATGTTCTCACGGTAAACCGAAGCTCATCGCCATGGAAGAAAAAAGAAAAGCTCAAAGAGAACAAAAACAAGAACAACCTCTTCGTGATACACTCGATCCCTCGCTCGATGTGTTTGGGTTTCAGATTAAATTTGTGGAAAGAGGAAAAGGGGTTTAGATTGGGGGTGGTGAGGAATGAAGGGAGATGAAATTTCTGGGTTGCAGATGGAGAGAGGAAGGAGACGAAGGGGGTGAGTGCGGTTCTGTGTGGTTTACGAATCTGGAGAGAAAGATAAAGCTCTGGCGGCTAGGGTTTCATCTACGGAGAGATGATGAATAGTAAAAGGGGAGCTGCTAGGTTTTTGGCTAGGGTTTCCTAATGTTGGAGACAATGAATAGTAGAGGGGGCTTTATACTGAAGATACGTGGCCTCCTTGTTGCTGTTTTCTTGTCTTTTTTCCATTTGGTTTCGCTGTACTATTTTCTGATTTAATTAAATGACAATTCTAATAAAATATATTCTAAACTAATCCTAACTAATAACTAAAATTTAACGATTCTAATAATAATAAAAAAGCCTTAAACCTATTTTCTAAATAAAGAAAACAAAATTCCAAATCTAATCTAAATTAATTAATATTCTAAACTAATTAAATTCTATTCTAACTTAATAATTAAAATTTAATCTAATTTCTAATTCTATTTAATCTAAACTAAAATTCTAATGAAAAAAACTATTTCCTAATTCTAATTCTGTTTCTAAAACTCAAACTCTATTTCTAAACTAAATCCTAAATAACTTTAAATCTAGTTCTAATTAAATCTATTTAAAATTCTAAGTCTTAATCTATTTTATTCTAAATTAAAATTCTATATCTAAAAAAAATTGTTTCTAAAAATTTAATTCAACTCTAATAAAATAAAAATCTATTCTAATAATTATATTTTTAAAATAATAGTAGAATTCTATATCTAATCTAAATCTATGCTAACTAAATAATAAATAACTATTCTAATCCTAATCTAAACTTCAAATTAAAATTCTATATTCTTAATAAAAAAGTTTATTCTAATTCTTAATTAAAATTATATTCTAATTAAATCTATTTAAAAATCTAAAACTAATTGAAATTAATTAATTCTAAAACTAAAATCTATCTAAATTCTAATTAAGTCTAATTTCTAAATTAAAAAAATCTAAGTTCTAATTTCTAAATAAAATCTAAATATAATTAATTCTATTGCTAAAAACTTACTAATATATTATATTAATAAATGAAATGAAATTATAAAACAAAAATAAAAATAAATCACAAAATGCCACGAAATAAAAACGAACAAAAGGGATCGAACACCAAAACGCAATAAAATTATTAGCATGGACTGAACCACCAGAAAGAATATAACCTTCGTTCGATTTCAAAATAAATCTCATCATTTGAACTGGTTTAAATTATCTAAAATGCAAATAAAGCGGCTGTAATCCCGGTAAACTCATTCCGGCTGATCACATGGACAGTATGCGAGAAATGATTGACCTAAATGATATGCAGATGAATGCGAAGCAAAAGCCAATCAAAGTTAGAAAAGGCGAGGACAAATTTTGGGGTGCAACATAAATGCGTAGCATTTCCATTTTGTATGGATCATTACACCATATTCAAACATATGCATCCGAAGCATAACTAGATTTGATTTTTGCTAGACGTCTCTCCAGCAGATAATGGCATAATTCATGAGATTTTGTGTTGCTTTACCCACAACACAAAAATCATAGATAGATGTGTTCATCTAACTTGTACTTCCTAACATAATTTGTTTGTTTAAGCTTCTCTTTTCCCCGACGGAGTTTTCTTTTTAGGTCATAAATCGGCTGATTCTACTTCCTGTATATCCCAGTTTTATCCCAACTCTTGGTTGGTATCTTTTGTGGGTCACATCCCAATGTTTGGTTGGTTTCCTTCATGGTGATCCTAAATTTTGGTTAGTAGCCTTTTCATCCTAACTTTTGATTGGTATTCTTTCATCATGAATTCGCCTTCGATCGGCGCCTCAGTTATCCTAACTTTTAGTTAGTACCTGTTTGTTATCCCAACTTTTGGTCGGTATTCCCTCTTGGTTATTCTAACTATTGGTTAGTACCCATTCTGTTGATCATTCCAACTTTTGGTTGGTAGTCTCCAGCTTTATCCCAACTTTTGGCTAGAATTCTCCCCTTGCGAAGTCGTTATCCCAACATTTGGTTGGTAGTCTTCATCTTTTATGTGTTCGTCTTTGGTCGGTATTCTGGTGATCCTAACTTTTGGTTAGTAGATTTTCATCCCAACTTTTGGTTGGTATTTCTCGTTGATGATCCCAACTTTTAGTTGGTAGTCTTCATTTTTTGTGTGTTCACCTTCGGTCGGCGTCCAGGTGATTCTAACTTTTTGTTAGTAGCACTTTCTCACAACTTTTGGTTGTTACCCGCTTTGGTGATTTTAACTTTTGGTTAGTAGCCTTTACTATCTTCTTGATTGTCACCTTTTTCTATCCCAAATTTTGGTTGGTATCTTGTGTCCTTCAGTTATCCAAACTTTTGGTTGGTACCCACTACCTTTAAGTCCACCTTCGGCTGGCAATCTCTTTACTCTGTACATCCCCACAAGTTGCAAATTTCTGGGTTTGTTTTGGTATTCAACCTCCCTATACCTTGAAGGTATGAAAGCCGTTGCTATCATTCCTCCGGGTCCAAGTTGTTTGAATAGGGGCAGTTGTAGCATCATAAAATTTGCCCACCCTTTTTCTTAATATCCTGGCTTATGTTTCATATCATTTTGCATTATTTTTGGTGCATAACATTGATTCTAGGCAGGGGATCAAGGTATCTTGTTCATTTCTCAAGATGAAGAGCTTCGTCCTCAAAGCTCTAACAAGGATTCATTCTCAACCTTATGGTATTATTAAGCCATAAGGTCTTCTTATCATCAAGACATGTCTCACAGTTATTAGAGGCAAAGTTACAAGCATTGATCACCTTCTTCTATCTTGTGAACAACTGGATTATGGTTTTGGTTCAAAAGGCATATGTGGCTAGCTCTTTGAGAAAGACATGATTCTAAGGCTCAATACATATCTTGAAGGGTATCTACATGTGTTATGTATCCTCACAAGCCATGACAAAAGCATCTATCAATGGAAAAGGTGTTAGGGTTTCATCTGGTCAACAAAAGTCAACTATGGCTCAGTGGGGTCAAAGTTTTGGATTTCAAGGTCAAATAAGGGTATGCTATGTGCTTTCAAGTGTTCTCATGTGTTGGGAACAAGAAAAGGCAATAGGATCATAGAACCAAGAGGTTTCCATATTAGGGTTTCATAGGTTTCTAAGTTTAAAATCCCCTCTCTTGGCACCTAGCTTCCATGACAAGTTTCATTATGATACATGCCCCATCTCATTTTTCATCAAATATGAGATTTATTTCTTGTTCTCCATGCTCTCTTTTGAGTAAAAAAATTCCCGCATTGGATTTACACATCTCAAGTTATGATGTCGTTGGTGTTTCAAAGTTGAAAGGATTTAAAGGAACCCAAGGGCAACCCACTTCTAAGACAATTTTCACATGGATCCAAGCTTTTCCTCAATTTTCTTCAAAAACAAGAGTTCTTCTTCATCCTCCAAGATTTCTAAAAAGTGCAAGAACTCATAATTTCCATGTGTAGAACTCAAGTTATAATCTTTCTAAATCAAGGCCACTTTAGATAACCTAATTTTGGTCATTCACTTCAAGGTCAAATTTCATGAACTTTAAAGCTTCAAATCAAGTTACCTACAACATGAAAGTTGTGTCTCAAGGTCTTGCCTTCATCATGACCTAAAATTTCATACAATTTGATGTTTTATGATGCAAGTTAAGGCATGATAAACAAGGATACATGGTTATGTGACCTAATTTTACTTTCTTGCTTTTCAAGTCAAAAACTTGGTTTGTTTTGCCTTTCTTTTGTACCACGTAATCATCATCTCATGACAACACTAAATTTTACCAAAAATGAGCAAACATTTCTTAATATTTTCAAGCATTTTCAAACTTTTTTCACCTTATGAGGAAATCATCAAAACACTTCACCAATTCATTCCCTTTCATTTCAATTATCCAAATTCATTTCACCACCCCATTTTATACTGAATGATGCCATGAAGAACTGGAAAGCCTTCCAAAACCCATGGTACACCTTTTTTTTGGTTTTTTTTGGCAAGTTTTGCAAAACCACCCAAACATGCATTATGGGCCTTCAAAAACATTCTTAAACCTTCATATATAAAGAGAACAAAAACCCTAATGCAGAGGAGAGCTCATTTTGGCTGCAGAACAATCTTGAAGCATTCAAATATTCTCAAGTTTCTCTTTCTTTGAATCTGAAAAAACATTGAAGTTTCTTCTCATCTCTTGCTTTCATCTTTCTCAATAAAGGCTCAGAAGTCCATTGGTCATCTTCTTTTGAATCTCAAGCATGGTTCGAAGGATCAACAAAGTTGCTCCATTAGGTAACTTTCTCTTCTTCGAATCTCTCATTCTAGGCACTAATTTAGGCTCATATTGGTTGCATCTGAAGCCCTACCTTGTGTAGGCCATGTTTGGATGTTGTTGTGCTTATTTATGAGAGTTTCAGTTGGTGCACTCATTTTTCGTGGCCTGATTTCACCTTGTTAGAACCACCTTTTTGGGAATCTAAGGTCAAATTCAAACTCTAAATGAAATTTCCTTCAGGAATATATGTAGATCTTCCATTTTTATTCAGATTCCATGTTGAACTCCGACCATGTTCGTCGGAGAAGACGAGCGGAGTTAGGGCTCCGACGTCTTTGTGCGTTTCCAGCGTATCTTGGGTGAGCTGGCATTTGGACCTTTGACTTGCTGATTTGTCTCACACTTGGCATTCATGTGGCCTTTTTCTGGTGAGGTGGACCCCACCTCTTTTAATGAAACGACGTGTTTCATTTTTTTGGTGTTTGCTGATTGTGTTTTGAATCATTGGGCTTTGCTTTTTTAGTTATTTCTATTTACATACCCTATTTTCCAGGCCCAAGCGCAGTTGAACTATCTTCTTTGTTAATTGGTTTTACTTATACACCCATTTCCTTGTTTTCCTTTCCATTATTTCATTTTATTTTCACTTCAACTTTCATTTTATTTTTAGTTGTTAAATTTATTTTAAAAATCATCAAAAAATAATTTTCTGATCTTCAACATGTTATTTATTTTTTCACATTTTAATTTTAATTTTAGTATTTTATTTTGAATTAATTTCATGATGTGTTCTTTGACCTAGTCTTTGAAACAATGCCTTGATGTTTGACCTTTTACCATGCCCTCTTAACCATAATTTTTTTTATCTTGATTTGGAACATGTGTTAAGAGTGTTTGGGTTCTGCTTTCATGCCTTGATGATCACTTTTTGGTTGATTCTTATTTGATTTTGTTTGGCCCTTAAAATATACTCGACTAGTCAAATACTTGATTTTGTTTGATGCAGTTGATGATATTTTCTTGCCATCCTTGTTGTGATACTTTGCACTTTGATTCTTAATACACATGAAATAAGTTTGAATACCTATTTGGATTTTATTTGCTCTGTTGTCTATTTTTGGATGGTGCATCAAGTTGTTGTTGTTTTGACTAGGAGTCTGTGCATGTCTTGACCTAATCTTTTGAGTTTGATTCTTGGATGATTCAATGGATGTTTGATGGTCCCTATTTGTTTTGCTTAACATGTTTAAGGTTATTGTTTCCATGTTTGAGAGGTCCATCATATGCTTACCTTGCCTCATTTGCCTTACATGATCATATACTTCTCCTATGAATAATTTGAGGGATATTTGCCTAACCTTTATGCTTCAATTTGAGTTTGTCTCCTCTTGAGTTTGATTGTTGATTGGAATTTGAACAGGATGTATATCATTTGAGTTTGTTATTAACCTTGATGGATTGATACTTGATCATGTATGTTCTTGTTTGAATGCCTCCTATCTTTGAATGATTTTGGTGTATGAACTTGTTCTTGATGCATGTTTTGAACCCAAACCTTGATGTTTCCTTTGTATGTTAATTAATAAATCTTTAACTTGGTAATCATGTTTATATTGCTTCCCACACTTGGTTCCATGCTCTAATCTTATGTCTTTTCCTTTGGGGTTATGTTTTGTATGCTTGTTTTGTGTAGCATTTGATTTGCTTGTGAATGGAATGCATGACTTGACTTTTTGTGCTTCTTCTATGATCATTGACATGAATTGGATATGATGTGATGTTGCTACTGCCCTACCATGTTTCTCATATCATTTTACTTCATTTCACTTTGCTTTGTGGTAGACAATGCTTCTTGTAACATGTTTATGTCATTTGAGTGTATGTGGGCACTTTGTTTTGCCATTGTATTTTGATTTCAAATCTTTTGATATGGTTTGACATGTGAATGCTTATTTGTTGTTTTGACATGATGTGGGTGTTCACCTTGTATAATTGAGATGTGTATTTGCTTGATGCCTCTTACCTTTGATTTTTTATGATTGTTCAATTTGATTGCATCTTCTTCTTTCTTCTTTTTCTTCTTCATCTTTCTTTTCCTCTTGAGACTTGTTTAAGTTTCAATCTTATTTTCATTTGTGATTGAATTTGATAGTGTTTACTTGTGCTTGTTCACATGATCCCTTAGGATTCCTAGTCCTACTTAATTTCTAATTAAGATGGGAGTAAGAGAGACATTAGGCTTTCAATCTTTTGTATGATAACAATTAGGATAGTTGTCGCTACTGCGAAAATCGGCGCCGGCTGACAGAAGAGTCGCCACCGTGCGTTATTTATCCCTCAGAGCGGGAAAGGAAACGCTCGAAGTAAACCTCGCAAAAAACGGGGAAAAGGTATGGTCGTCGCAACCATAGCCTGGGTTCGGGAGTCGGTTACGCAAGGGGAAGGTATTAGCACCCCTCACGTCCGTCGTACTCGACGGGATCCACGCTTGCTTGGGTGTCTACTGGATGCAAAACAATCTATCTACGGCTGCTAAATCTAAACGGAAGGGAATTGACTCGATAGAGCATCGCACTCTATGCCTACGTATTCTCGAGAGAGAAAGTCAGAGTCAACGTAGTTCGGGACTACATGGAAAATTGGCTTGCCAAGACATCGCGTCTTGTGCCTACGTACTTCCACTGGACGGAAGATCAGAGCTTTACGTAGTTCAGACTAACTACGGCTAAACAAACATTCTCACACAGCAGTGAGAAAAAACAACTGGTTTCACAGGGTCGGGAACCTATGGTCACAACTATGGCTGAGTCTCAAATGCACTCGGGCAAGAGAGAAAAAGGGTATCAATTAGTCGTCAGCGGGAAAGTCTCGATCGCACAGCCGCGAGAGAACAACAGGTTAGTCGTTAGTGTGCTCGCTAGGATATCGCATCCTATGCCTACATATCTTCGTCTGGTACGAAGAATCAGAGCAGCTGTAGTTCGGCTACTATCGGACCACAGCTCAAATCTCGTTTTATTCATATTCTGAAAAAATGGTTACACTGAGTTGAATACTGAAATAAATCTCCTAGGACGCTATCCTATTCTATCCTGAAAAATCGACTGAAAATAGCCCCCTAACAAATGGGCTTCTAAGCTATCCTAAAAGTCGAGAAATAACATCTATGAAAATATCCCTAAAAGAAAATGCTTTAAAAATATTAAATCGGCACTTTAATATTTTTTCCTTTTTTCTCCTTTTCTCTTTTCTCATATTTTTCTTTTCTCAAAATATTTTTCTCCATTTTTCCTTATTGAATATTTCTCTATTTTTATTCACAATATCTCTCTATTTTTTCTCACAATATTTCTCTATTTTTCTTTCTTTTGATATTCCTCCTTTTCTTTTCAAAATATTCTTTTCTTTTTCAAATATATTTTTTTTTCTATTTTTTCTATTTTCTCTTTATTTCTTTTTTCTCTTCAAATTCTTTTTCTCTATTTTCATAATATTTTCTTTCTTATTTCTTTTTCTATTTCTTTTTTCTTTTGACATTTTTCTTTTTCACAATTTTCTAAAAAAAAGAAATAATAAAAGTAGAAAATTCAAAGAAAGGGACCGGGGTGTATATGGTACAAGGGGGATGCAGAAAAATAAAAAACTGAAAATTAAAAGGGCCCAGCCCAAGTCTCTCAAAAAAAACGCAGCAGGGGGTGTGTGTAGTGAAATCTGGGGCGTTGCTGCAGATGCATCGTTGGGCCCAAAGCCCAGACTAGCAAAAAAACTAAGGTGTGGTGTGGCTCCAAAAAATTGTAATTGGGCTTGAGGCCCATGATCCAACCTCTTCCCCTTTCTCCCTTCCCAGTTTCAGAAAACCCTAGGTCCCTTCCTCCATTCTCCGCCGCCGTGAACCCTCTTCCTCTCCTTTTCCTTCAATCTTCCTTCATTCTTCCTCTCAAACATGTCCTTGGAGTTCTGTTAAGCAAGGAATTCTTGAGAAATTGGACTTCTGGAGATGTTGGACGAAGACGTCGTTGAAGTTCTAGAACGAACACCTGGAATTCCTGATGAAGACGTTTGGAGGATCATTCTCCTTGATGAATTTCTGGAAATGCTCGCTTGATGAAGGTCTTGGAACTCACGAAGTGTTCTTCGTTCTATTCTCTGATGAATTCATTGCTTGCTCTGGTGAAGAGATTCTGGAAACACGTTGAAGGTTGTTGAACAAGGAGGATCCGAATCTTGAATGTTCTTGTGACGGTGATTCTTGTTGTTGATCTGAAGGTGGTTCTTGATGGATGATTCGCACGGATCTGAGAAAAATATATGGAAAACTTGATGATTGTTGATGGATTCTGGAAAACGAGACGATGAGGATGTGAAGATCGGGGAACAATTTGAGATGAAGTTTCTGTTGAGATTGATGTTTGGAGTTCTTCTAAGGATGAGGATCGGAAGTACTTTCTGTAATTTCTGGATTTCTTTGATGAACACATGAAGATGATGAATCATTGGTTGGATCTGGGTTTTTTCTGGGTTTCTTGATGAGTTTTCTGGTGGCGGTTGGTGGTGGAGACACGGGGAAGAAGATGAAGATCAAGGAGGGTTTTCTGGGTTTGATGGTCGCCGGTGAGGGTTAGTGGTGGCCGCCGGCCATGCAGGCCGGCCGGTGGGGCTTTTCTGGTGAAGCGTGTGGAGGCGCCACGTGGGGACGATGGTGGAGTGGGAGTGCTGCATGCAGCCCACGTGTGGTGCAGCGTGGCTGAGAGAGAGGGTGAATGGGGATACGTGGCGTGCACGCGTGATGCAGGGTGGGGCCTCCCTTTTCAAACACGTGGCGCTTGCTAGTATTTAAACTGAAGAAAAGCTGGAAGCTTCTGGATATTTCCAGATTCTGCTGGAATTTCTTGGACTCAATTGCTGGACTTGGACGAATCTGGACAAAAACCCCAAACTGGGCCTGCAAAAATGCACTGCAGCCCAATACGAAAATGCATAGTAAACCCCCCTAAAAACTGCAAATGATTAATGAAAAAGGAATTATCACTAATTAATCTAATTAAACCTAACATTAATAAAATCCTAATAATTCTCTAATAAATTCCTATACTATCAAAAAATGATTTTAAACTCTATTAACAAAAATCAATGTTATTCTATTTAACTCTATTATTCTAAAAAATTCTATATTATCTAAAAATATTAAAATCTATAAAAGATTTCTACAAATGATTTAAAATCTATTTAAAGGAATTAAAAACCTATTAAATTCTAAAATGAATTTAAAATCTATTATATTCTATAAAATGCTAAAAAATGATTTAAAAAACAATTAAAAATATCAAAAATTCTATTAAATCCTAAAAATTGATTTAAAAGCTATTTAAACCCTAAAAAATCCTATAAAATCCAGAAAAAAACACAATAATTCTCAGAGGGATAAAATGAGCACCGAACGACACAAAAATAATCGGTAAAAATAAACGGGCACCGAAATAACCCAAAAATCAATTCTACTGATCAAAAACACCTGAAACACGAGACGAGAGCTGTGATCCCTGATAAAATCCATACAAATGAAAAATGCAGTGTATGCAATATGCAGATGCGAATGCGGTTATGCGTCGAAACATCGAGCCAAATGCGAGACCCGGTTGGTCAAATTTTGGGGTGCAACAGCTGCCCCTATTCAAGCGGTTTCGACCTGAATGGGTGAAGAGCGCTCAGCCTTCAAACATTCAAGGTAGATGACGGTTGAATACAAATGGAACCCTGAAATTTGCCAACCGCAAGAATATACTGCAAAGCTGCTTGAGGAATAGCTTCCAATAAACTGAAGTTTGGTTGTAACGGCAATATCTGGTCAATTTTCTGATAAATTTTCTTCTCCTTTTCAACACCTGTGTGACGCCACAAGTATTGAAATAATGCTTCATAAAGCAAACACCTTGATTCCCATCTCTCTCATGGGATCAAATCTGGTCAACTCACAGTTCATTGCGAACTTGAGGACAATTCTCCTGGGGAATTCTGAATGGAACTGCCTGGCACCTGTTTTGACAAAGGGGGCAGCTTCAGAAGTCTGATATATGTCAATCTTTGTTGTTGTTGTTGTTGTTTTTTCCGATGCTGACGTAACAACCAAATATGAAGAATCACTCCGCTGGGGAAGACGAGAAGCTGAACCACACAACTCTGCAGGTGAACAAATTCGAAATCCAATAGGTAACCATCTTGGTCTATGTTTCGACATGCGTATGCTTGAAATGATGCAATGTCCTATATGACATGGATATGCTATGCGTTTTGTTTGAAAATGCGATGCCCAGACGACATGGATATGTTATGTTTGATAGATGCAATGACTATATATGCAAATGCTAATGCAGGCTCGAGCTGCCAGAGAACACCAGGTCTGAAAACCACTTGGCAAAATAAATGCCGAAGGAAACGTCAACTCTACTGGGGATGACCTGAAGTCACAGAACCATCTCAGCAAAATAAATGCTGGAAACGAGAAATCAAATCCACTGGGGATAATCGTTCTGCTGGAGAAATGAAAAGGCAACCCTGCTTGACGACTTCACTGGGGAAGGAAAACAACTTTGCTCGGGGATGCTTTCTTCAAACCATTGGCAACTGATTGCACTCTGCGGGGGACTGACCCCAAACTGAGGTTGATTGCGCGCAGCACACTGCTGGAAATGCTCCTACTATCAAGGATATCACTCTTAATCTGCTGAAGATACTCCTGATCCTACTCTGATACGGGGTAAAAGACAATCTCGACTCTTCCGGGGATAATAAGCAACTTTCATCTACTGAAGAGCGGCAATTCTGATTTAACATCATCCACAAGGAATTCAAACATTACTCGAAACGCTGGCATCCGTCGAGCTTCGTATCGGGAAACATGTCAATCATGCGGGTCATTGGGAAATATTGTGTCAGATACCTTTAGGGTTTTTTTTCGCTTTTCTGGTTTAGAATAAACATGGACTATGTACACAGTGGAAGTATAAGAAATACTAGACGAGAACTAGCATTCAAAGGTAGACTACCAGGCGAGAACTGATAGGAAAATAGGTTAGGAAAATTGATTTTTGTGTTTTTTGAACCAGACGGGCTGACTGGATAACAAGCTGAGGTACAGACAACCAGGCGAGAACTGGCTGAAAGCTAACGTACACCAGGCGAGAACTGGTATAACACATAGGTTAAAACACACGAGAACTGATTATGCGACGACATGTACCAGGCGAGAACTGATACAACACTTGAAGAAACGGTGACCAAACGAGAATTGGTTACCAATAAACTGCACCAGGACGGGAACTGCTGCTTACAATAAACTGCACCAGGACGGGAACTGGTTACTGATTTGCCAGGCGAGAACTGGACTTTGGAAACGACTGGTTACTGACACGCAACAGGTTTAAACTGCAGGATAATGATCCAACGACAACAAGGTCTTCTTATTTGAAAGGTTTTCGATAAGGATATTGACATGATTCCTCGATACTCCACTCTGGCTGGGGATAAACAAGCTGGTTTGAATGACTTGCCCCTGGTACACTCAGCTGAGGGATAAAAGACTGGCTTGCACACTTGCCCCAATACAATGCACCTTGCCCCAATCTAACTCTTGGGAATACTTGCTCCGAACAACTTGCTACGAGAAGACTTCAAGAATATCTGCCCCGGCATCTGCACGACAAAAGAATTCAATCTCCACTTAAGCACCTATTACCCAGTTGATTTCAACATTCTCTGCAATGACTTGCCCCTGAATGAACGTTCTAGCGACTTAACCCGATCTGATTATCCATTGGAAGCATCTGCTTTCAAATCTCAGCGCTCTGCATAATTGCCCCTGATTAGGTTCTCGAGAAGACTCACTTCTGATCAACTGCTTCTCAAACAAACTGCCCCTGCTCAACTGGAACTTCGGGACTTGTCCTCAGACTAACTGATACTGAACTTACTGGAAGATAATGCCCCTGACTCACAAGGCTTCACAACATACACCATTCTGGTTCAGACTGCTGGATTACTCAGTCTTGCTTGATTATTCCTGCTGGAATTTCTTTCATGTCAACTACTAACCTGCAATTAGAATTGTCCGTTCACGAATGGTAATCTTAATGCAATGCTCATGCAGATTTTGAAAAATTTTGAGCTGTCACTCATTTACATGCATATGATTGAATGTGAGTGACGAATGAACCAAAGTTCAAACGCAGTGCTTACGTGGTCAGTGAAAATACAACAAGGATGTGACTAGCAAGTCAATAAGGAGTCAGGTTACTCAACCTTATCGTAATGCGCTTCAGACTAACCCTACCTCAATTAGGTCTTTTAAGGGTTGTATCGTGGTCGGGTTCACGGTTCGTGAAACAAAGGATATTTGGCTCAAATTTTTGATTTGTACCCACCCCTTCTACGTGATGACCTCCGATCCTAAGGTTCAGTTAACCTGGCACAAGCACTCGCCTCTTCGAGAAGTATGTTGAATGGTAAGAACCACAGTTAAGGAATTCACAAGCTTTTTCTTCTAGAGTGATAGCTACTCCTTCTTCGCTTTGGTGTCTGTGTACACGACTTTGTGATTTGCTGGGGAAAATTTCTTTTTAACCCTCTTTTCATTCTTTTGATTCCCTAATTTTTGCCTGGACTGACTCATTTTGAGTTCTTTTCAATTTTTCGATTTCTTTTGAAGTCCAGCGGGATGCCCTGATTTTTGCCTAAGTATTAGCTTTCCAGCTCTTCTTTCTTTTTTACTTAGCGGGCTTTCTCATTTCTTTCTTTTGGAACAAAGTCGTGTGACACCGGTTGTCTTGATTGCTCCGAAAGGATTGTAACTGTCTCACTCCTGATTGGTGAGGTTTGACCTCTTGAAAGGTATAAACTGATTGGTCCTTGAAAGACAACACTCCTCTGTAAGACTTGAACGCTTGGTCAAGCTAACTGACAACTACCCTGCCCCGGGTTAAGATGTGAGGGTTTAAAAGTCCGGAAAAAACTTCTACTTCCTGGCTCGAAGTGGTTGGCAAGGGACTAACTCCTTATATCTCCAGTGTTTGGGGAATTTGAAACAATGCCTTGTACGTCATCGGTACGGTCTTATCTGAAAGCATACAATCATCGGTTATGAGTTTCAGTTTCATCATCCTCCCTCCTAACTTTGCTAGTCACAGCGAAAAAGTGGAGTGAATAAAATGCAAGTGTCGGTGCAATGCAATAAATGAGCGACAGCGACATGATTAATTCAAAAAAATGCATAGTCACTTTATTATTATCACCATTCGAAACATACAATGTTAAAAAGCAGGTAGTAACTAACAGAAAAGAAACTACAAATGCAAATGATATAAAAGCTTGAGAACTGCCACGGCTGAGGCGCCTGCCTGTCTGAACCACTGGCTTTTGCTGGGGAATACCCTTCTGAGTCTACGAGCTTAGACAGCTGAACGGTTGGGATGAACAAACAGAAATCCTTCTCGAAAGGAAATGCGATCCTGATCAATTAACTGCTGTACCTTCGCCTGAAATGCTTTACAATCTTCCGTCGAATGCCCTGGAGAGCCACCATGATAACCACACTGAACGTGGGGATTGTACCCAGGAGGGTAAGGTTCTGGAACTGGCTTAAGAGCTTTCGGCTCCACCAAAGACTTCTGAATTAAAGATGGTAGCAACTGGCTATACGGCATCGGCACTGGGTGAAAAGGAGCTTTCTTTCGTTCCAAGTTGTTGCGAGGTCTGTTCTGATTCTGACGCTGATTCTGATAACCTCGGCCACGAGTTCGCTGATTTGCAATGGAAGCGACATAAGATTCCTGATAGAGTGCCCCAGGCACGGCTGTCTGTTCAGTATAACAAGCCACGGGAGGTACTGATCTCTGATAAGATGATGAACCAACAAAATTCACTGATTCGCTTCGAGGATATTCAATCTTTGGCATGACTGAGTTGATCACAACTTCTTCTTCACTCTGATAGTCACAAGGGTATTCAGTTTCACCAGCTTGATCATATGCAGTAATCTGAATTTTCCCCATTCTTATGGAGTACTCAAGGCGTTCTCCTAATGCTACCACGTCAGAGAAACTTGCTGGAACTCCGAGCAATCTTTTGAAGTAAGGATATTGTAGGGAATCTACAAACATGCTTGCCAGCTCTTGGTCTAACAGCGGTGGACGCACTCTAGCAGCAAATTCTCTCCATCTCTGAGCATACTTCCTGATCGGTTCATTGATCTCTTGAGACAACTCTTGCAAATGCATGCGATAAGGAGCAATATCTAGGTTGTAATCATACTGCTTCAGAAAAGCTCTGGCTAAATCCATCCATGACTGAATCTGATTCCTCTCTAACTGCATATACCACCTCAAAGATGCCCCAGTCAGACTATCTTGAAAGCAATGGATCATCAACTTATCATCTCGCGCAAACGCAGTCATTCTTCGACAGAACATCATCAAATGCAGCTTTGGACAGCTATCTCCCGTGTACTTCTCAAATTTCGGCACTTTGAACTTGTAAGGCAACACCAGGTCAGGAACCAAACACATGCCTACAGCATCCAGGTTGACAGCATCTTTGGCTTTCAAAGCTTTCATTTGCTCTTCCAACACTCGGACTCTTCTACCTTCGTCAAGGGCTCTTGGATCTACCATACCAGCTGCTGGAATATCTCTTCGGTAATTCATCACAGGGAAAGCAACACCTTGATTGTTGGCAGGAGGAGGACGCTTATTCTGGGCAACAAACTGCTCATGTCGATCTCGGTTCTCAACAGAAGGCTGTACAACTTGGTCTGCAGCAACGTTGTTCACTTGCGGGGAATCTTCCATGGAATCATACAGAGGGTTGGACGCCATAGTGAACCCTGTCAGGGTGTTAGGAGACTGGAAATTGCCTTCAGACATGGCTACCAATAATCTTCAGCTGACTTCGACACTTGATTCTGCTCAAATCTACTCAACCCCTAGGTAGGTCTTCTGACAATCAACAGCTGCTCAATCCAAACTCCGGGTAATTACCTTCAGGAAACAAAGGCTGGATCAGAACTCTGGCTAGCTGGAGGATGATATGCAATGCAACACTGATATGCATATGATATGCAAAAATGCAGCAAACAATGGGACCACAGCCCCCACACAAAATCTGAATACTGCTGCGCTGCTGACGGAGACGTTCTCTGAAAAGAAGACCAGAATAACGGGTAGGTTGGAAGTCAAGTTTCCTGCATAAAAAACCCCCCCACTCACAGGTATGGACCTATATCTGACAAGGTACGGCATCCTATGCGGTCGTCAGCGTCACAGACTTTCATGAGGAATGATACGATTCCCAGAAGGAGTGGCATCGTCATCTCATGAAGAGGCCTCACTTAGATAACTTCCAATTGATCGGTTCCCAGAGTCGACAATCCTCACGTCTGGACTCCCCTCAGATCCTCAGGACCGGAAAGGAGCACCTCTGCGAGAACCTCGTCCGAGTGCGAATTTTCGTAGGGAACTGCGCCTGCTCAGCAGACAGGTTCGTCTACTACTTCTCCGCAACTATATCTAGGTGTATACTCATACTCGAGCCCAGGTCCGGCTTATCTCAATCATAGAATACCCGTAACAGCCCAACAGCAACAGATAATATCGATAAATAAACACCTAATAGACAAGCAAACAAGCGCTAGGATTGACTCTCTCTTAGGGGACGTTGGATCCCCAAAATTGACTCGCTCTCGGGACATTGGATCCCTAGGGAACTATCGCAGTCCCCAGCAGAGTCGCCAGCTGTCGCTACTGCGAAAATCGGCGCCGGCTGACAGAAGAGTCGCCACCGTGCGTTATTTATCCCTCAGAGCGGGAAAGGAAACGCTCGAAGTAAACCTCGCAAAAAACGGGGAAAAGGTATGGTCGTCGCAACCATAGCCTGGGTTCGGGAGTCGGTTACGCAAGGGGAAGGTATTAGCACCCCTCACGTCCGTCGTACTCGACGGGATCCACGCTTGCTTGGGTGTCTACTGGATGCAAAACAATCTATCTACGGCTGCTAAATCTAAACGGAAGGGAATTGACTCGATAGAGCATCGCACTCTATGCCTACGTATTCTCGAGAGAGAAAGTCAGAGTCAACGTAGTTCGGGACTACATGGAAAATTGGCTCGCCAAGACATCGCGTCTTGTGCCTACGTACTTCCACTGGACGGAAGATCAGAGCTTTACGTAGTTCAGACTAACTACGGCTAAACAAACATTCTCACACAGCAGTGAGAAAAAACAACTGGTTTCACAGGGTCGGGAACCTATGGTCACAACTATGGCTGAGTCTCAAATGCACTCGGGCAAGAGAGAAAAAGGGTATCAATTAGTCGTCAGCGGGAAAGTCTCGATCGCACAGCCGCGAGAGAACAACAGGTTAGTCGTTAGTGTGCTCGCTAGGATATCGCATCCTATGCCTACATATCTTCGTCTGGTACGAAGAATCAGAGCAGCTGTAGTTCGGCTACTATCGGACCACAGCTCAAATCTCGTTTTATTCATATTCTGAAAAAATGGTTACACTGAGTTGAATACTGAAATAAATCTCCTAGGACGCTATCCTATTCTATCCTGAAAAATCGACTGAAAATAGCCCCCTAACAAATGGGCTTCTAAGCTATCCTAAAAGTCGAGAAATAACATCTATGAAAATATCCCTAAAAGAAAATGCTTTAAAAATATTAAATCGGCACTTTAATATTTTTTCCTTTTTTCTCCTTTTCTCTTTTCTCATATTTTTCTTTTCTCAAAATATTTTTCTCCATTTTTCCTTATTGAATATTTCTCTATTTTTATTCACAATATCTCTCTATTTTTTCTCACAATATTTCTCTATTTTTCTTTCTTTTGATATTCCTCCTTTTCTTTTCAAAATATTCTTTTCTTTTTCAAATATATTTTTTTTCTATTTTTTCTATTTTCTCTTTATTTCTTTTTTCTCTTCAAATTCTTTTTCTCTATTTTCATAATATTTTCTTTCTTATTTCTTTTTCTATTTCTTTTTTCTTTTGACATTTTTCTTTTTCACAATTTTCTAAAAAAAAGAAATAATAAAAGTAGAAAATTCAAAGAAAGGGACTGGGGTGTATATGGTACAAGGGGGATGCAGAAAAATAAAAAACTGAAAATTAAAGGGGCCCAGCCCAAGTCTCTCAAAAAAAACGCAGCAGGGGGTGTGTGTAGTGAAATCTGGGGCGTTGCTGCAGATGCATCGTTGGGCCCAAAGCCCAGACTAGCAAAAAAACTGAGGTGTGGTGTGGCTCCAAAAAATTGTAATTGGGCTTGAGGCCCATGATCCAACCTCTTCCCCTTTCTCCCTTCCCAGTTTCAGAAAACCCTAGGTCCCTTCCTCCATTCTCCGCCGCCGTGAACCCTCTTCCTCTCCTTTTCCTTCAATCTTCCTTTATTCTTCCTCTCAAACATGTCCTTGGAGTTCTGTTAAGCAAGGAATTCTTGAGAAATTGGACTTCTGGAGATGTTGGACGAAGACGTCGTTGAAGTTCTAGAACGAACACCTGGAATTCCTGATGAAGACGTTTGGAGGATCATTCTCCTTGATGAATTTCTGGAAATGCTCGCTTGATGAAGGTCTTGGAACTCACGAAGTGTTCTTCGTTCTATTCTCTGATGAATTCATTGCTTGCTCTGGTGAAGAGATTCTGGAAACACGTTGAAGGTTGTTGAACAAGGAGGATCCGAATCTTGAATGTTCTTGTGACGGTGATTCTTGTTGTTGATCTGAAGGTGGTTCTTGATGGATGATTCGCACGGATCTGAGAAAAATATATGGAAAACTTGATGATTGTTGATGGATTCTAGAAAACGAGACGATGAGGATGTGAAGATCGGGGAACAATTTGAGATGAAGTTTCTGTTGAGATTGATGTTTGGAGTTCTTCTAAGGATGAGGATCGGAAGTACTTTCTGTAATTTCTGGATTTCTTTGATGAACACATGAAGATGATGAATCATTGGTTGGATCTGGGTTTTTTCTGGGTTTCTTGATGAGTTTTCTGGTGGCGGTTGGTGGTGGAGACACGGGGAAGAAGATGAAGATCAAGGAGGGTTTTCTGGGTTTGATGGTCGCCGGTGAGGGTTAGTGGTGGCCGCCGGCCATGCAGGCCGGCCGGTGGGGCTTTTCTGGTGAAGCGTGTGGAGGCGCCACGTGGGGACGATGGTGGAGTGGGAGTGCTGCATGCAGCCCACGTGTGGTGCAGCGTGGCTGAGAGAGAGGGTGAATGGGGATACGTGGCGTGCACGCGTGATGCAGGGTGGGGCCTCCCTTTTCAAACACGTGGCGCTTGCTAGTATTTAAACTGAAGAAAAGCTGGAAGCTTCTGGATATTTCCAGATTCTGCTGGAATTTCTTGGACTCAATTGCTGGACTTGGACGAATCTGGACAAAAACCCCAAACTGGGCCTGCAAAAATGCACTGCAGCCCAATACGAAAATGCATAGTAAACCCCCCTAAAAACTGCAAATGATTAATGAAAAAGGAATTATCACTAATTAATCTAATTAAACCTAACATTAATAAAATCCTAATAATTCTCTAATAAATTCCTATACTATCAAAAAATGATTTTAAACTCTATTAACAAAAATCAATGTTATTCTATTTAACTCTATTATTCTAAAAAATTCTATATTATCTAAAAATATTAAAATCTATAAAAGATTTCTACAAATGATTTAAAATCTATTTAAAGGAATTAAAAACCTATTAAATTCTAAAATGAATTTAAAATCTATTATATTCTATAAAATGCTAAAAAATGATTTAAAAAACAATTAAAAATATCAAAAATTCTATTAAATCCTAAAAATTGATTTAAAAGCTATTTAAACCCTAAAAAATCCTATAAAATCCAGAAAAAAAAACAATAATTCTCAGAGGGATAAAATGAGCACCGAACGACACAAAAATAATCGGTAAAAATAAACGGGCACCGAAATAACCCAAAAATCAATTCTACTGATCAAAAACACCTGAAACACGAGACGGGAGCTGTGATCCCTGATAAAATCCATACAAATGAAAAATGCAGTGTATGCAATATGCAGATGCGAATGCGGTTATGCGTCGAAACATCGAGCCAAATGCGAGACCCGGTTGGTCAAATTTTGGGGTGCAACAATAGTCCCTCTTTAACCTCAACTTTAAGTCCATTTGTATGATAAAATTAAGGTTTTTAGTTCCCTTTTAGTGTTTTTTTCTTTGAGTCTTCCCTTCTCATCTCAAAAAATTCTAAGATACTTAATAAAGACGATGAACATTGTGTTCCATGAGCCTTAAGCATATAGGAAATGATGAGTGAGGGGTTTCTCCTCACTTGTCTAGAGTGTTTAGTGTATGCCCCATGGGCGATATGCGACACATTCGTTCCTATATCATAGTCTTTAGTGCAATATGAATCTCAAACAAATTCAATTCACTTCATTAAAACTCTTAAACAAAATTCGAAACTTTTTATCCTTTGGGATTTGTTTCAAAATCATTTTTAGAAAAGAGTACGTTACTTTTTCGTTCTACCGTAAACAGGCATCGTCCCTAACTGCTAGAATGGGAACTTAATGTTGCACATAAAAAACGCATAACCAACCAGTGGTTTAGCCACCCAAACTATGTTTACTCTGATCTCTCATACCAGATGAGAATACGTAGGCACAAGACGACGATGTCTTGGTAAGAACCCTTTTTCCTTTTTACCCGTAGTTACCCGAACTTTGTTTGCTCTGACTTCTCATACTAGATGAGGATATGTAGGCACATGACGACAATGTCTTGGCGAGCAACCTTCCCCCATCACCCGTAGTTTTTCGAACTACGTTGACTCTGACTTTCCCATTGCACGAGGGAATACGTAGGCATATAGCGACAATGTTCTATCGAGTCTCGTTTTTCTTTTCCCTTTCCCATTTCTATTTAGTATTAGTTTTTAGATAACTCACCCTTCTGATTAGATAACAAACATGGATCTCATTGAGTACAACGAACATGGGGGCGTGCTAATAACTCCCCCTTGTGTAACCGACTCCAAAACCCAAGATTTGGTTGCGATGACCTTGTCTTCTCCTTTCTTTTAGGTTTTCTTCGATCGTTTCCTTTCCCTCTCTTTGGGATAAATAACTGTAGCACCCAAAAATTTTCTTTACGTTTTAACCGTAACTGGCTTTTTTTTCTTTGCATTTAACATTTTTTGCATTTGCATAGCATTCGTTCTCCAGGCATGGGATCAAGGCGTTCCTTGACTCAGATTCATTTTGGAGCAAAAGAATAAACAGCGAACAACAAGCATCAAGAGCTTCGACATTTATTTTGCCCAGCAATCGAGCGATCGATTTTATTCTGTTTTGCAGGTTAATTTCAGATCAAAAATCAGCACTCAGGCTCATAACAAGCATTTTCACGGTGACAACGGTCAAAAATGAAGTTCAACAGCTAAACAGAGCTCCATACAGTTGAAACAGGGCAAATGGACAGGTTTCCCACCAAAAGGCGCCATAATTCAAAATTTGAAGGTGTTAATCGGTTAACCTATATGGTTAATCGATTAACCATTTGAAAATCAGCCCAGAATTGAAGTTTTAACAGTGTTAACCGGTTAACGCATATGGTTAATCGGTTAACCATAATAGAATTTGCCCTGTACGTGAATTTTCAAGTGGAGCTGCTTTGGGGTTCAATTTTGATCACTTGAAAGCTCATTTTTGCACTTGGGAAGGATCTAGAACATCATTTGAGATTTGGTTAAATTTCATTTCCCTCCAAAATCCCAAACCTCATTCCATACCACAATTTCCAAACCAACTTCCAAGCCTTTGTTTTGGATCCCAACCAAAGTGGTATTTAAGTGAATTACTCCAAACCACACTCATATAACCTTCATAATTTCCATTTCAAATTCAGAGTTGATCAATTCTCTCTCAATTCTCTCAATTTCCTCCATAGCCAAAACCTTTACTCAAAGCTCTTTTCCATTGAAATCATTGATTCTTCATTGGAATCCTTGATTTCTAAGAGCTAAACCTCCATCCATTTCATTGATTGAAGTGATTTCATCATTCAATTTTCGTGCAAGTTCAGATCTGGATTTTGAGGTGATTGTAGAAGTGCTTATTTGGAGTAATTTGACTTAATTGTGAAGGATCTTCATTCATACAACATTAATTAGCTTGGATCTTGAAGTATTCTGGACTTCTTTGCTTAGATCTACACAATTACAGTTGAGTCAACAATTACCGAATCAATTCTCTGATTCGTAGGTTAGATTTCTGATCTGATTTAATTTTCGAGCTTATTTGCATGTTTGCCATGTTAATCTTCATATTCGATTGAATTGTGATTGATTTCAGTTGTTTAATCCATGATCTGGTTGTGTTGATCTGTTTGCATGCTATTTGAACCATGATTTTCTGGTTTAAATTTGTGAATAAGTGATTATGCGATCATCCGGTTGATCGGATAAGTGCTTATTTACTGGAAAGTGGTTCTGTTTGCTATTTTTCTGCTTCTGGTACAGTGTTAACCGGTTAACGCATATGGTTAACCGGTTAACCAATTCAAATATTCAAAATTTTCAAAGTTTTCAGGGTGTTAACCGGTTAACGCCTGGTGTTAACCGATTAACACCTACAAATTTCCAGATTTTCACTTGTTTTACACAGGTTAACCGATTAACAGTATGTGTTAACCGATTAACACTGTGCCAGAATGCCATATTTTGCTGTTTGCTCGCATGTTTGCATACTGGTTCGATTTGAATCATCATAGATATGTGTGATGCATTAGGATTGAATTGTTTTGGCTATTTGCTGCTGTTTGTGGTTGTTTAATCATGATGTTGTTGCCATGTATGATCATTCTTTCAATTATTTATATGTTTGTATGTGGTTCGAATCGAGTTTTCATTTGCATGTTCGTATGCTTTCATCTCTTGCTTTTTTCCACATGTTTGCATCATTCTTGCATCGCTGTTGAGGTCGAGACGTGCTTGTGGAGGCTGCTGCCCCACACACTTTTCCTCCCTCCCACCATTCTAATTGTGCATTTTTCATGTTTGCATTTATCTACTTGTGATTGATTCTTCCTTTGTTCTTCTTGCGCTTTCTTGCCATGATCCTCATAGGATTCCTAGTCCCTCCATTTAGGATGGGAGTGGGAGAGACATTATGTTTTCAATCCAAGTATGATAACATTAGGGTAGATGTTTCCCCTTTTCATCCAAACTTTAGGAGTACTTTGCATGACAACGTTAGGGCCGAGTTTCCCTTAGACCTTCCATGCGTCTTCTCTTCTCATCTCAAAACCATGATAATTCATTTAATAAAGGCGATAAACGTTGCGCGCTACGAGCCTTAAGCTACATGAGGAATGATGAGTGAGGGGTCTCCTCTCGCTTATCTAGAATGTTTAGTATCCGTCCCGTTTGGGGGCGATATACGACGCATTCGCCTCCGTGTCATAGTCTTTAGTGCAACGTGAATCACAAACCGAATTAATTCACTTCACTAAAAAACACAAAACAAAATTCAAACCTTTTTCCTTCGGGATTAATCGGAACTTCTTTTTAGAAAAGAGTGTCGTTAAACTTCGGTTCCACCGCAAATAGGCTTTGTCCCTAAATGATGGAACGAATGTTTAACCCTACTCGATTAAAACACTTAATCAACCTGTGGTTTCGTGTCAGCCCGAACTATGTTTGCTATGATCTTTCATACCAGATGAAAAATACGTAGGCACGGAGCTGCGACGCTCTGCCAAGTCACTCTCTCTTTCTTTTCTTTTTGTCCTGCAAGCCTGTAGCGTAGATAGTTTAAACAAACCCTTAGATAGACAACAAGCGTGGATCCTGTTGAGTACGACGGATGTGAGGGGTGCTAATACCTTCCCCTTTCGTAACCGACTCCCGAACCCAGGACTTGGTTGCGATGACCTCGTCTTTTCCCTTTTCGTCAGGTTTTTCCGATCGTTACCTTTCCCTCTCGTTGGGATAAATAACGAAAGGTGGCGACTCTTCTGTTTTTGCCGGGTGTTTTTCGCAGTTGCGACAGCTGGCGACTCTGCTGGGGACTCTGGTTCCCTATGCGATTCACTCTTAGCGCTTGTTTGTTTGCGTCTTTGGGTGTTTACTTTTGTACATTTTTTGCTTTATGTACATTATCTGTTGTATATTATTGCATTGCATTTCTGTTGCTGCTGTGCTGGGGGTTGGGTTGTTCTATTGCGAGCAAAGCTGGACCTGGGCTTGAGTATACATATAGGATTAGAGTGGAGATTAGCGGGAGCTTGTGTGGCGTTTGGCTGTGCAATAGCTCGCGTGAAATTCACATTCAGACAAGGTTTTTCTTTGGAAATATTCTATCCTGCGCGTCTGGTGCGGTTGAGGGAATATTGACTTAGAGAGACTATCAACTCTGGAGACCGTTGACTTGGGAAGTCAACTAAGTGAGGCCGCTTCGTTAGACTATGATGCCAAACCGGAAACGGTGAACGTATCATCGTTTCTCGAAAGTCTGTGACGCTGACCACCCGCATAGGATGCCGTACCTTTTAAGACTAGAACCCACATGTGAGATGGGATGGGTTTTGCAGGAAACTTGACCTCCAACCTACCCGGTTTTCTTGTCAAAGTGGACCTTTGATCTTTCAATATTTTAGGTCCCTGTATGTTGGTATTCCGAGGTTCCTGTATTCTCTCGCCGGAGCGAAGCTATGGTCAAGTTCAATCAACTGCGCAACAACAAAGTTTGAGGATTGGATACCTTGATCCCCTGTTGCATTTGCATTTGCATAATCATGTAGCATTTACCATTGCATGTCTATGTGTTCGAAAGGTTCTCGTCTTGGTTTTCTGAAGAGAGGGGGTTGTATACAAGTTTCTGACACCCGAGTTAGGGCCTTTATTTGGTCTGATCTCCATGGATGAGCCCGACGTCTTTGAAATATTCAGAGAGAATTTTACCTGGTATAGGAGAAGATTATTGTGGTGTTCATATCCATTCCTGTTGTTCTTGTTTATTGAAACTGGAATCAAGGGGGAAGATCTCCCTGTAAACACATAGACATGTCTACATCTTGCATTCTCATTTGCATCGCAGGTTGTTCTCGGTGGCCTCCTGTTCTTATCTCTGCTTGGTTTTCTTAAGTGACAGGATTTAGGAGTTCAGTTTCCACGGATATTCAACTCAAGGGAATCAGCGAAAAGTAATGAATCAGATTCAGGCTGAATTGAAGGAAGTTCGAAGCCAGATGGGGCAGTTCATGGCAGACATGCAAGGGTTACGTCTGGATCAGAAGATGCTGAGAGAGGAAATCCATCAGTTGAAGACTCAGATGGGCCTGATCATAGAAGTGATAAGGAACGTGCTAAGGAAGGATGATCAGATGCCCGAGGCCGCTGCAGAAATGGTTATTCCACCCATGCCTGTGGAATCTCTCCCAAGGCGTGATGCGCCTCAAAGATCTGTTGCACAACTTGAGATCCCAGATTTGCCACGTCAGTAGCTACCTCTTGCTCCCCAAGTCAATCTTAAGACCAGGAGGTATGCTCCAAGGCTGAAGCAGCCCGACCGAATCTTTGACCAGGTCCCAATGACTTATACTCAGTTGCTGCAAGTCTTGCTTCAACTTCGGTTGGTCGAACTATGAAAGTTGTCTCCTCTAACTGGCGTGCCACCACCAGGCTATGATGTAGGTGCCCATTGTGATTTCCATGCTGGTGCATAACATTGAGAACTGCAAAGCTTTTAAGCACGTAGTTCAGGATTTAATTGATGCAAAGGTAGTCGAATTTGCGTCGGGCGACGTAAGTCTACCAGGTGGTTGAGGGCCGTTCACTGCAAAAGAGGTGGTCATTCCTCTTATTTCTCCTGAAGTTACATTGGGCCAAGAGGATGTCTTGCAATTTATGACTTTTTAATCCCCGTGCCCACAACTATTGCTAGTCCCTGGGCCAAGCCTGAAGGTGAAAGTACCTGAACAAAGGGAGTCCCTGATAATTCAGACTCAGTCTCCAGATGTTTTAGCTATTTCCAGTCAACAATCTTTTGGATCTTCGTTGCACGTATCAGTTTCTCGCCAGAGTCACCGGTCAGGTCGTTATCAGCCGCGTCAGCATGCCAGGCAAAGACCAAGGAGGCCAGAGAGACACTTTACTCTGCTGCCGATATCGTACAACCAGTTGTTGCCGAATTTGATCAAGGATGGTGTTGCGGTGAAAATTGGATAGCAAGCTATTAATTAACTTGAACCTTATTTCTTTTACAATCGATCTTTAATTTATCCAAAGGAAAGGTCTAAAGAAAGAAAAACCCTTTTCGCGATGTAAAACAACGCTAGGAGATTCGGGGATCGGGGGTTGGTTATACCTAGGGAAGGTGTTAGCACCCTAAATATCTGTAGTACTCTACAGGAACCTTTTGTTTGATTGCTCGCTAAGTGTAAAATATGTACTGTGGATTGGGAAAAGATATGAGTTGAAACCTGAAGTTATGTACACTAAGTTTGCTCGCAAAGACATCGCATCTTCTGCCTACGTATCCTGACTAGGATAGAATCAGAGCAATCGTAGTTCACCTCACAAGGGATAAAGAACACTTGATCATGACCAAGGTTCAAAGGGAACAAACATGACAATGTTCGTGTGAAGTTTGACAAAACTCCCTAATCTAAGTTGTAATATTCAAAAAGGGGAAGTAAGAAATCATGACGATACTTCTTACACAGAGTTGACGAACTCTTTCATAGGGTTCTAGTTGAAGATCACTCCTAGTGCAGGTGGGTCTTTTAGACTTAAAGCAAAGTCTAATGACTTCTAAGCTGGGGTTAAAGAGACTTAACAAAGTCAAGGGAGGGCGAGTGAATTATTCATGACATGAGGGTCCAGTGGGCAGACCTTCCTTTGGAGGGAGACTGGGGAGGCAACTGGATGAAAGCTAACAAGCTTCATCACTTGGAGAAAGAAGAAATAAAATGGAAAGGTAACAACATAACAAAACATTTTCATGGTAACAAATATATGAGATGATAAGGATGAAAGTACATTGATAAACACAGATGAAAATACGAGAACTGTAACGACAGATCGCATTCATATACAATCAACAGGTGGGATGAGATACACATAGTTACAACTCAAAATAAAAATCCTAGCATTTTGACTAACATGTATGGACATGAACACAAACAAATTTCACAAACACAACCAAGTGGAACCACATAAAAATTCATCTGCAAATGCGTAAACGGACGCGAAATGCACTTAAATTGTACTCAGTCAACAAAGGTGATAAAATAGGTAAATATGAAAATAAAACACATGGCATGAAAGTATATACAAAGATGAACACGATGAAAAAAGAACGGGCAAAAAACGATAAAAAACGAGAGAGATACGATTTTTTGAAGTTTGAATGAAAAATACCAAAAAAAAAACAAAAGAGTTGCCCTCCTCAGGGGTTGAACTCAGGACAAGGGGGTACAAGGCGCTTTTGGCAATATGGCCTTACCACTGGGGTGGCTATACATCCATTGATTGATGCCACCCCTTTAATTAATAAGGGATGCTTTCTTTCTATGGCTGGGCAAAAATAACACAAATCAAGGATTTACGTTTTATGTCATAACTTTTCCGTCGCTCAACCAAATGAGGCAGACTTTATATGTAACTGGCCTAGAAAAACATGAGGAGCATGATGGTGGTGGTATTTTTCTGAAATTCCTCTCCTAGTGAAAAACACGATGGCAGGTTCATTTATGGTGTTATGTGATGCATTTTGATGTGAGCAACTTGATTCAATCATTTTCAATCCAAACCAAACACATACACAGACCACATAAGTGATAAATAATGATTCTAACACTTCAAATTTGCTCAATTTCAACAGATTATGAAAGTTGCTTATCAAGTGCAAGTTTTTGGTGAAAAATGCATTTTGAGGTGAAAGGCTTGTGACAGTTTGTTTTGCTACCAAATGATGTGTGCCAACAGTTTTCAAATAAGGAGTATGAAGTGTTCAAAAGGTGGTTTTTAATGAAAAACATAGTTTATGTGAAAAAAAGTTTATGAGTTGCTTGATGAGTATTTGATATGAACATGAAAACATGAAGCTCATCCTTTATGCAAAGTTGACAAAATGGATCCCTCATACAATTTTCAAACATGAAAACACATGTGTTCAAGTATTAAAAATCAGCTTTTCAATGCTTATGCTCAAAATGACCTTTCAACATGCTTTGGTTTTTGACAACAGTATTGACAAGCAAGCAAGTAATGTTCATAACATAAACAAAGATAACAGGGCTGCTAGCATACTGATTTTGACAGGGGTTGCTCAAATTCATGGTTTGATGAAATGCAAAGTGAATGCATGATGCAGCAGTGTTAATGCACAATTATCTTGAGAAGCAGTTGGATTATGCAAGTTCAGAGAAAAGGATCATTCTATTAGTGCCTATATTGCAGAATTGCTAGTTAGGAAATTTCAGGGCAGGCTGTAGTTATAAAAGTGTGTTTGTCCATTTCTCAAAAAGACATACAATGTCTGGTTGTAAAGTTTAGATGGAAAGAAGCAGCAATAGGCCAAACACCAGTTGGTACCTTAGGCCTCAAAATCAGTCATTTGATGATGAACTGATACCAAACAATCTTAACTTATGCTTTGAATTCTCATCAGGCTATAACAGCAGGGAAAGTGAGGTTGAAAAGCTAGCCAGTCTAAGAGCCTCACTAAAAATCTCAGATGCAATTCAGGCAACCATTACACATACATACCAGCAAAACTGAGGCTTCATAGCAGCTGCAAGCACCAATACATTATGCTACCAATATGACAAAACCTACGCTCAAACTTAAAAGTAACACACTCTTATTCACAAAACTCAATCAAACCCCCTAAAACTGTCCTGCAATTTCCCTCATGAACAGACTGGTTGCAATTATTGCCAACCGTTACACTCAACAACCCTTTGTCTTGTTCCAATCAGTGTTTATCAAAACATACCCAAAAACAAACTAGGCTAGAACAACAAGTAATGCTAATGTGGCTTAATGCAAAAAAGGATATCATACAAGAGTGACACAACACCTCAGAAATTAATGGCATAAAAACAACCAGTGCAACATCTCAATTATGTCATGACTATTACAAATCAGTTGGAAATGGGTGAGCATCAAGTTCAATCAACATGAGTAACAAGTTGGTAGTAGTGAGTACATTTCAAAACAAAAACATCCAATTATGTATAAAAACATAGCTAAGTAATATATGGGATGAATTTCAATGATGTATACCTCTTGTAGAGAGATTTGAAGAAGTAAAATAGGCTGAGAAAAACCAGAGATCTTCAATATACTTTTTGCTTGGAATCCTTCCTTCTCCTTTAAGGTAATGTGCACACTTTGTGACAGTTGAGGAAATATACCTTTCCAATGGTCTCCAATACTTTAGACAACTGAGAAACGATGTAGGTGAGGTGTATGAATGATTAAAACCTCAAGGAAGTGCTTAGAACAAGAGTTGGTGAAATTTGTAGCTTTTGGTCAAAGTAACTTAGTGAACAAGTTAACTTTTTGATTTATGAAGTTTTTGGGTGGTTCAAAGGTCTAGACACCTTCTATATGATATTTAGAGAGTGTAAGGGTGGTTGTTGAGGGTGTTGGAGTGTATAGAAATGGATATGGCAGCCTTGGTAGCAAGACAGCTTTTTGGTGATTTTTGTGAAAAGTGAAATTTGGTGATTTTGAGATTTTGAGTGCAAGAACAAGGGAAAAGGTTTTTTCTGGTTTTTAGAATGTTGTTGATGATGGAAATGAAGTGAGGAAGGCCTCCTTTTATAGGCAAGTGAGAGTGAGGGGCTGGTTTGAAGGTTTCTTCACTTTGAAGAAAGGTTTAGATATTTTGGAAGAAACCTCCCTTGGAGGGTTTTCTCTTCTGAACATCCAAGCCTCAAAGGTCAAGTTAAATGATGTTTTTCAGAGGTTGATAGAAGGCTAGGAGTGTAGGAGTAAGGCTGGTTCAGAATCACTTTCCACATCATGCTTGTTTTAATTTTTTAAAAATGCAAGTTGCAAGGCAACTTGCAAGCCACTTGCAATTTTGGCTAAATCCTCAAACTTCTGCATTTCCTTGGTTCTTTCATGCTAAAAAAATTCTACATATTAGATACAACAAGATTGATCAACTGATTTTGGCCAAGTTTGATGAAAGAAGGTATTTTGCAACATGGATAATGTGGGACTAATGTGTGAAACCCCTAACTTTGCACACATGTAACTTTCTGCTCACAACTCCTCTTGAGATGTACTAGTACTTTTTAGAAAGCCCTCAAATAGCTCTAAAACATTCATGTTTTCCAGAAATTCAAACTCCAATTCGAACTAGGTCAAAAAATCTCTCCAAAGTTGGCTGCACATAAGCTTTTAAGGTGAAATAACTTAGAATTTTCTAAGTTATTTTCGCTTCTTGTAATGATTTTGCTTCTAACTCCAAAAATATGCATTTTCTTCTTGTGGACTAGTATGGGACTTTTGTAGAAATTGTCAAGAGCTTCCAAATGAGCTTTGAACCAACTCAATTGGATGTGTGGTTAAGGAGTTATGTTTTAACCCTTTTCAAAACCCTAATTTCCCGATTTTTCGATTACTCCTTCATCCTTGATCCAATGGTCATAAAAATTGATATGCAAGTCCAATATGACATAAGGAACAACTTTGTTTCACAAATTGGAGTCCGATTCATAAAATTTGGAGTCCAATTTGACAAAGACAGACTTGCACTGGGTTAAGGTTAGAAAATTCATGAGTATGCTCCTAAAATGATAATGAGAATATAAGGGGTCAAAATTTGGGGTGCAACAGTTGCCCCTATTTAAATATCTTCACTAGATGGAACTGAGAGGTGATGATCCTCGTAGAATCGTAGTGAAAGGTATTTAAATATAGAAAAAACCGAAAATTTTGTTCCTTAGATTCGATGATATGAAAAGGGACAAGTCATGATATGTCATGAATCCTAAATGATGCTTGGATGCAAGACATATGCAGCAGATAGAAAAAACCAATAACGAGTAACTACTCGCGGGGACCTGGCATTGTGGATCCGACACTGGGGAATACCGAGGTATAATAATCAATAGTTCAAACATGACTAGTGATAACGGAGAGAAAAAAAGAGGGTGCGCAAAGTCTAATGAAGATGACAATCTTACTGGGAGAAGCAAACACTTCATCGGGGAACAAGGTAGATTTCTACCAGGGACATGAGCGACTTTTTAATGGGGAATTAAAACTCGAACCTCACTGGGCATGATCAGATGAGGAACTTCCTAGAGTGAAGAGTTTAAACGGGATCTTCAGGAATGGACAAGAAACAAAGACAAAACATGATGGGAAATACTAGTGACGACTAGATCTTCGAGATTTGTCTGGGGGAAAGGTTTCACTGGGGATAATGATGTCACCCAGTTTTAACAGATGGCTCAGGCAGTGCTAGTAACCACTAGACTTCCTGGAGGTAATGGTAACGACCAATCCTGAGATAACAACAAATGAAGTTTTAAATCCAATCGGTAATGCAGGACTTCGACCGGGGAAATTGGTGACGACCAAATTTCAAGTAATGCCAGTAACTACTGGACTTAAAGGAGATTGGTAACGACCAAGTTCGGGTACCAATGACGATTGGTTTCAAGTAATGCTAGTTACGACTGGACTTTTAAAAGAAACATGATGATGACCAAATCAGGATATACCAACGCATGTGGTTATGAGAATGTCAGCAAGCTACCAAGCTTTAGCTGGGGAGGTTGGTAACGACCAAACCAGAAAATACCAACAACGATTGGATTCCAAGTGATGCCAATTACGACTGGACTTCATGGTGAAGGTTGGTAACGACCAACAAGATACCAATGACAATTGGGTTTCGAACATCTGCCAGTTACGACTAGGGAATTTAACGGAAATCAATTAGTAACAACTAGATTTCACAGGGGATTTGCTAGTGACGACTAGACTTCAGAGGGAAAGGTTGGTAACAACCAAACCGAAAGGTAATAACAAGTGAAGTTAAGACAACGTCAGTTAAGACTGAGCTTCAAAGGAACATATGGTGACGACCAAAAGAATACCAATGACGATTGGATTTCAAACACTACCAGTTACGACTGGACTTTAAAGGAAAATAGGGTAACGACCCAAACAAGGATACCGACGAGTGGAATTTAAGACAATGCCAGTTACAACCGGACCTTACACAGAAGTTCACTAGCAGTGATTAGACACTCACGGGGGATCAAAAGATAGCACTCTGAACTCGAGAGACCGAATGGATCACACTGAACCCTGGCTGAAAAGGTGTATGCAGTCTTTGACAAATAGATCCACTCTCAATAGGGGAACAAAACTTTAAACAAGCTATTCAGAAGTGACGAAGTAAATTCAAAACCAATGCTCAGAAATCTTCTACTGGGGACCAATCCTTATATCATCATAAGAGGTTCTTTGAGAAAACAGTCTTCCAGGTTTGACACCTACACATGACCGAAGGAGAATTGGCAGTTCGACCTGTTTATACTTCATTGGGGAATGTAATCGGATCCCATATCAAAGCTTTCGCTACCCTGAGGTTTCGGGGAAGTATGATTTTCCTCGACTTTCTATGAGCTGGAGTTTTTACGTTTGTCAATCTTTTCAAGTTTTATTCAAATAATTTGACCCTAATGCTTTCAAAATTATCGTTGATCAACGAACAATATTTTGCATAACAAAGAAAAATTCAGGAAATGACAATTTGCAAAGGAAAGAATGGCTCAAAACTGATTTTATTCAAGAATGAAATCTTGCAAATGACAAAATTCCATAGAAATTTTTACAAATGAAAAATGGAAACGTGGATAAGGTTACATTGAATCCCATGACCATCCATTCCTAAAGACTAAAATCCCCCAAATCCTTGCTTCTGACGAGAGCAGTTGGAAGTGGATCTCCTGTACAATCTTCCGTAATGGTGACAACCTTTTGAAGTAGTGACAACTCTTCTGATGCAGTGAAACGCCTTTGTCCCTTAATTTTGCTTGGGCCGCCCTTTCGGGTTTTCAATCCACCGGGACACTCTTTTTTGCCTAAGCCGCCCTTTCGGGTTTTCAACTTAGCGAGCTTTTATTTTTCTTTTTTCTTTTTTTCTCTTCTTTTTTTTTCTCTTCTCTTTTCTTTTTCTTCAACCCTAACTTTTGCATAAGTCGTTCTTGTGAGTTCTCGACTTATCGGGTTCTTTTTAGGCGTAATATTTTTGTACTGCATCAGAATTCACTGGATGAGTAAGTTGCTCTCCATCCATGGTCGTGAGAATTAATGAGCCTCCTGAGAAGACTGTTTTTACAATAAACGGGTCGTCATAGTAGGGCATCCACTTTCCCCGTGCGTCCTTATGAACTGGTAAGATCTTTTTGAGTACAAGTTCCCCTTCGCGGAATTCTCGAACACGGACTTTCTTGTCAAAAGCTCTCTTGATCCTCTTCTGATATAACTGACCATGACACATTGCAGACATGCGTTTTTCGTCGATAAGATTCAACTGATCAAACCTTTCTCTTACCCATTCTGCTTCTTCAAGCTTAGTCTCCATTATGACTCTCAAAGAAGGTATCTCGACCTCAATGGGAAGTACCGCATCCATTCCATATACCAAAGAAAAAGGGGTTGCCCCTGTCGAAGTGCAGACGGACGTTCTGTATCCATGCAAGGCGAATGGCAGCATCTCATGCCAATCTTTGTAAGTTTTCACCATATTTTGCAGGATCTTTTTGATGTTTTTATTTGCAGCTTCTACAACTCCATTCATTTTGGGACGATAAGGAGAAGAATTGTGATGTTCAATCTTGAAGTCATCGCACAACTCTTTCATGACTTTGTTGTTCAAATTGGTACCATTGTCTGTTATGATTCGGCTCGGAATTCCGTAACGACAGATAATCTCTTTTTTTATAAAACGGGCCACCACCTGCTGAGTAACATTAGTGTAGGATACAGCTTCAACCCATTTTGTGAAATAGTCAATAACAACCAGAATAAACCGGTGTCCGTTAGAAGCTTTTGGTTCAATGGCACCTATCATATCGATGCCCCACATAGAAAAAGGCTATGGTGATGATAACACATTTAGCAACGTCGAAGGTACATGCATCTTGTCTGCATAAATCTGACATTCGTGACACTTTCTGGCATATTGAATACAGTCAGTTTCCAAGGTCAACCAGTAATAACCAGCCCTCAAAATCTTTTTAGACATAGCGTATCCATTGGCATGAGTACCGAACATTCCTTTGCGAACGTCTTACATTAACAACTCTGCTTCTCGTCGGTCAACACATCTAAGCAGGACCATATCATGGTTCCTTTTGTAAAGCACATCATTGCTGAGAAAGAACTTGGATGCTAATCGTCTTAGAGTTTTCTTGTCAAGTGACGTAGCATCTGCTGGATACTCTTGTTTCAACAGGTAATTCTTTATGTCATAGAACCATGGCTTATCATCAGTATCTTCTTCAATCATTTGACAGTAGGCGGGCTCAGTCTTGCATTCAATTCTAATGAGAGTGGCATCATTGACATCTCTGACTTTCCACATCAAGGCTAGCATGGCTAGGGCATTGGCAATGTGATTTTCAGATCTCGGGACATGCTTGAAAATAATTTCATCAAAATACTCCATCATTTTGACAATATAGGCTCTATAAGGAATCAAGTTTTCATGTCTAGTTCCCCATTCTCTAGTAACCTGATAGATAACCAAAGCTGAGTCCCCACTGACTTCAAGAAGTTTGATTTTGAGGTCGATAGCTGCCTCGAGGCCGAGAATGCAGGCTTCATATTCAGCGATATTGTTTGTGCAGTCAAAATCCAACCTGGCCGTGAATGGAGTGTAACCACCTTCCGGATTCATTAAAACAGCGCCTACGCCATGCCCACTGTAGTTGGAGGAACCATCGAACATCATTTTCCACCAAAGACCTTCCTGTAGACCTTCATCAAGACTTGGTTCTTCACAATCTTTTACTAACATAATGTCCTCATCTGGGAAATCAAATTTGAGAGGCTCATAATCTTCCACTGGTTGATCTGCAAAATATTCCGACAAAACACTACCCTTGATAAACTTCTGAGCTATGTACTGTATGTCATATTCGGATAACAACATATGCCAACGGGCGAGTCTTCCAGTATGAGCAGGCTTCTCAAAAATATACTTTATTGGATCCATTTTTGAAATCAACAAAGTGGTATGGCAAATCATGTACTGCCTCAAACGTTTAGCAACCCATGCCAAAGCACAACAAGTTTTCTCCAAAAGTGAATATCTGCTTTCACAATCAGTAAACTTCTTACTCAAATAATAGATAGCATGTTCTTTTCGCCCAGATTCGTCCTACTGGCCTAATACACAACCCATTGAATTCTCAAGCACTGTTAAATACATGAAGAGAGGTCTTCCTGGAACCGGAGGTATTAAGATTGGAGGCTCTTGTAGGTAACCCTTGATCTTATCAAATGCTTGCTGACAATCTGAATTCCAAACGACCGTCTGGTCTTTGCGTAACAATTTAAAGATGGGCTCACAAGTAGGAGTCATATTGGAAATAAATATGGATATGTAGTTCAGTCTTCAAAGAAAACCTCTGACTTGCTTTTCTGTTTGTGGAGCTGGCATGTCTTGAATGGCTCGGACTTTGTCTGGATCTACTTCAATCCCTCGATGGCTGACAATGAAACCGAGTAATTTCCCAGATCTTACCCCAAAGGTACACTTGGCTGGATTCAGTCTCAACTGATATTTTCTGAGTCTCTTAAACAATTTCAAAAGATGTTCCAAATGGTCCTCTTCGCTTTGAGATTTGGCTATCATATCATCAACATATACTTCTATCTCCTTGTGCATCATATCATGAAATAAAGTTACCATGGCCCTTTGGTACGTAGCACCTGCGTTTTTCAATCCAAACGGCATGACTTTGTAACAATAGGTTCCCCAAGGAGTGATGAACGTAGTCTTCTCCATATCATCTGGGTCCATTTTGATTTGATTGTACCCGGAGAAACCATCCATAAAAGAGAATACTTCAAAACGGGCTGTATTGTCTACCAAGGTGTCAATATGTGGCAGTGGAAAGTCATCCTTTGGACTGGCTTTATTCAGATCTCGATAATCCATGCACATCCTAACCTTCCCATCTTTCTTCGGCACAGGAACAATGTTGGCTACCCACTCAGGGTATTTGTAGACTGCTAAGAAACCTGCATCTATCTATTTTTTCACCTCATCTCGAATTTTGAGAGCCATGTCAGGTCTTGTTCTTCGGAGCTTTTGCTTAACCGGCGGGCATTCTGGTCAAAGTGGTAATTTGTGAACTACTATGTCAGTGTCTAGACCCGGCATATCCTGGTAGGACCAAGCGAATACATCCACATATTCTTTCAAGAGTTCTTCTAGTTGCTGCTTGACTTCTGCCCCTAGAGCTGCCCCAATCTTGACTTCTTTCTTGTTTTCTTTGGTGCCAAGATTAACACAAAGAAATTAACAAAATAGTTCATTTTTCATTGATTTTCTTGAAAGCTCGGGGCCCTTACAAAACATTCCTATAGCCTTGGGCATGGCTATGGAGATTTAAAACAAAAACAATAAACGAAAGACAAACAAATTACTTTGACTCAGGAAAAACCAAAGGAATCTCAATTGCTTCCCAGTTGCTCAAGGCAGTGTTGCAATGATATACTAAATGCTCCAGGTCTCCATCTTTAAAATCTTTTTCCACAACACTGACTTGGAAGCCTCCGCTGATGAATACTTCTTGTATAGTCTTTGGACGTCCTTTGTCATGTGCCGGTGCTTCATCATGAGTTGGTTTGTAACCCAGCCCTTGGCGACCCATCTTTGGTTTTACCTTAATGACCTCTCCCCAGCCTGCAGGAGTGCCTTCCTCCAGCGTTGACTTGATGCTCTGAGCGGATGCAAAAGACGAACCACTCTTAGCCACTGTTTCTTCCAACATCACTGCATTAGCTATCTCAAGTTCCTGAAAGGAGGTTTCTAAGGCGCCTTCATCTGCTTCAATGTATCGGAATGATGACAAATTGCTAACCATTAGTTCTTCTTCACCATGTACAATTACCAGTTTATCATTTACTACGAACTTCATTCTCTGATGCAGGATGGAAGTTACTGCCCCAGCCTCATGGATCCAAGGACGTCCTAATAAACAACTGTAAGCCGGATTAATGTCCATCAATTGAAACACAATGTTGAACTCATGGGTTCCCACCAAAATCGGTAACTCTACCTCACCAATAACCGTTCTTCTTGAACCATCGAAAGCTTTTACGATCAATGATGTCGACTTCATCTCTGCCCCTGCATAAGCTAATCTGGCGAGTGACCTTGCGGGTAGTACATTGAATGAGGATCCCGTGTCTACCAGTACTCGGGCCAGAGTGTCTTCTTGGCATTTGATAGAGATGTGCAGCGCACGGTTATGATTACGTCTTTCTTTCGGCAATTCAGAATCACTGAAACTCAACGTGTTGCATGCTGTGATGTTGGCCACTATCGAATCAAACTGACCAAGAGAAATATCTTTCGTTACATGGGCATGTCTCAACACTTTTTGTAATGCTTCTCCGTGAGCTGGAGAATTTATCAAGAGTGACAAGATTGATATTTTTGATGGCGTTTGATGAAGCTGATCTACCACTTTGTAATCACTTTTTCGAATAATTCTCAAAAATTCCTCATCATTTTCTTCTTCTGTGCTCAGAGTTTCTTTTTCTTTGGTTATCGTGGCAGGAGTATCTTCTTTGGGAATAGCTACTGTCACTTTCGGTTGATAGATCCGACCACTATGGGTCATTTTACTAGTGCCTGCAATGTTTGTTACGTCCATCTGATCATCTGTCTGAACAACCTTTCTTGGTCTATCACGGTCATGTTGTATTTCCACGGAACGACCCTTGTGTTATCATAAGGAAAGGGTCTTGGTTTTTGGATTACAATTGGTCGAGGTTGACCAATAGCAGTTTTGTTGAAGATAGGCTTCACACTTTTGTTGAATACCGGAACTTTCTCTTTTCTCTTGGACAGATCAAAAACGGGCTCAATCACAGAAACTTCTTCTTTCCTCAATGGACTACATACTTGCAATATCTCCTCATTCATCACTCTTTGTATATCCTTTCGTATCACATCACATCCACTAGAATCAACAGAACATTCTTTACAGTTATTATGGATGCTTTCAAACAACCCTACTTTTGACAACTTCTCGTGTAATGTTTTCAACGGCGTTCTGACCTTCGTCACATCATCAACTATCTTCTCATCTGACCCTTCTATTGCATTGACCCCTCCGTGATTTGGTAGTGGATTAATTTTAACATTGGGTGGTACATCATCAAAAGACAAGATTTTCTTCTCCATCAATTCTCTCACAAGATGTTTCAAAGCAAAGCACCCCTCCAGGTCGTGGCCAGCGGCACATTCGTGAAAAGCACAATGAGCATTTGGGTTGTAATGGGGAGATGTTGTATCTGGATTCAATGGCCTTGTTGTTATCAAACCTTGGTGAACTAAAGAAGGGTATAATTCTGTGTATGTCATTGGTATTTGTGGAAGTGGAGGTTTTGTGGTTGGCCTCCGGTTTTGATAATTCTGTCTGGGTTGTTGAACTCTCTGCTGATGGTTTTGTTGATAGGGCGAAGCGTTGGGCGCTCGTTGATACCCTTGTTGATTTGGTTGATATACGGGCGCTGGCTGCCCTGACTGATAACTTGGGCCAGGATGGTTAAATGCCGGGGCTACAACTGCCACATATTGTTGTTGGGCATACTGTACCAGATATACTGGTCGCTGTTGCTGAATTTGCTGAGCATACTTTGGCTGAACTTGCTGAAAAAACCCTTGTTGAGGCTACTGGTAATGCTGATACGGTGGTGTCAAAATACGATTCCTTCTTCCCATTATTGCATTTGCCTCACCTTCTCTCTTTTTATGAAAACCACTACTAACCTTCTTGACATTGTTGTTACTGGAACTGCTGGTGCTGCTGGCTACCTTCCCGTTCTTCATTCCCAACTCTACTCTTACTCCCACGGCTATGATATCAGAAAAACTTGCAGACACACTACTGATCATTTTTTCATAAAACTATGGTCTTACTGTGTCAACAAACCAGTCTGTTAATTCTTTTTCATTCAGAGGAGGTTCTACCTGAGATGCTGTCTCTCTTCACCGTTGCGCGTACTCTTTAAATGATTATGTACTTTTCTGTGACATACTTAACAATTGTCTTCTATCCAGGGCCATATCCATGTTGTACTTATAGTGCTTCATAAAAGCGTCAGCCAAGTCTTGGAAATTGTGAATCCTTGATTGGTCTAAACTTAAATACCACTTGGCCGGAGCCCCTTTCAAACTATCTTGGAAACAGTGGATCATTAACTTGTCGTCTTCAACGTGCGCAACCATTCTTCGATAGTACATGATTAGATGTGTGCGAGGACAGGTTGCACCGGAATACTGATCGAAATTTGGAACTTTAAACTTGGGTGGAATCACCAATCCGGATACTAGACACATATCTCTGGCGTCAGTACCAAAGATATCGTTCCCTTCCATTGCTCGGACCTTTCTTCCGATAGTTTCTACACTTTCTTTCAACTTATCATGTCGTCCGCTTTCTTCTTCATACCCATCAAGACCTTCGTACACTGGTGGAGGATTATGAAAAACAAGGCGCGCTTGAACCTGACCAGAAGACTGAGTGTAAGTAGGGATAGCTTGATGAATTTCTGGCCCTAAAGGACCGCTTGTTGATTGACTATTGGTGGAGGTACAAAGCTAGGTGTCAAACCATAGGGTGGAACATTTGCAACAGTGACTGTCATTGGAATCGGCTCTGCAGCTATGCTAGTGATCTCAGAAACAGCATTGGCTTGAGTGTCCAACATTGCACGAATGACTTGTAAGGCTTCCTTGATCTGTCCCATGCCTCCTCGTAGCTCTCCAAGTTCATTGTCGATTCTGTCTACATCCAAATTCTGTCCTTGCATTCTTAGGCGAGCTTGGGCTCGGGTGTTGTATCGGTGTTGGTGATTCAGTGTGATTCTTTCTGGAGACAAGACAGTGAGATGAGACACAACACAAGAACATGCACATGCAATGCTTATGAATGTAAAATGCAACAATGAAAAATTAATCATTCAAGGAATCCAAAGAAATATTTGCAAAAATTATAACAATGGGGAAATAAGCAAATTCAAAATTTCTCATAGATTAACGACTGAGAGTTTTACAACAACAACTGAGAGTTTTACAACAATAATTCTGAAACTGAAATACAAGTTTTTAATACAAAATACATGATGAAATGAAACAGAAAACAAAAGGATTCTAAATCTTCTGGTTGGATGGCCCTTCGTCTTCTGGCTGACTTCTTTTTTCACCTTGATGGATCAATTCTTGAAGTTCTTCCTTCTCTTGCATAGCCTTGAAATACTTATCTCTCCACGTCTTTCCTTCTTTTTCAGCTTTTGCCAAAGCAGCTTTCAATTCTTCTACGAGAGTAGGTTTGGGTGAGTCAGGCTCAAAGCGAGTATAGAACATCTTCATTGCCGCTTCTCTTACCCATGATAGGTAAGATTCTGAAATAGTAGTGTCGTGGTAACCTAGGGCAGTCACTCCCCTCGTGTGGACATAACGCCAGGCATACATAATTCGAGCCCTGTAAGCGGGATTCTTTCCTTCTTCCAAGTAAAATCTTCTCAAAAGGTCTGGGTCTGGTTCATCCTCCACGGGGTGCCCCAACTGTCGGCGAGGCAGAATAGGATTATAGCTGATGCAACCATTGACGCTGATAAGCGGTACATTCGGAAAATCTCCACAGCTTTGGATCATGGTAATTCCTCCATACATAGGGTCATACCACTTAATATCTGAGTGTTTGAGTAATAGCAGCTTTTCTGTCCATGAGAGCCCATTTTGCTTATCCCAGATGGCTGGAATTTCTGACAAGTGCGAAATAAACCACTTGTGCAGGAGAACGGTGCAACATTCAATCCGTCCAACTCCATAACGGTTCCTGCGGTGGAGGGTAAAGTAAGTGTCAGCAAACAAGGTAGGTACGAGATTTTTGATTAAGAAAAGATTGATTGCATTTGCGTCCACAAAATCACTAGCAGTCGGGAACAGAAACAGTCCATAAATGAGTAAAACCAGGATGGCCTCAAATGCCTCAATATTCTTTGACAAGGCATAGCTCTGAGCTTTTTCATATAGGAACATAGCTGAAAATCCATACAACCCTCCTCTAGCACCCATATGAGATCGTACTTCGTCCACCTCCAAATACGCGGCCTCTGCAACTGCTCTTTCATTAGGAGTCCCTTCTCTTCCAGAAAATGGGCTAGGAGTGATGCCTACTCCCATCAGGGCGGAATATTCTTCCAAAGTTGGTAATAACTGATAATCTGGAAATGTGAAACAATGATAGGTTGAATCATAGAATTGCACGAGTGCGGATAACATCTCTTCATACACTTGAACTTCTAGCAAAGACAGCATATTCCCATGCCTCTCCCTGAATGCCTCGGGGTCTTCTACTAAACTTACCAGTTTCTTCAAGTTCTCCAACCTTGGTCTTTGGAACACTACCTCTTCTTTCTTTCCAGAATCCATCCTATAATATCTGCAAAACAATCTTTAGTTCCTTGAATGATTAATTAATGAAAATGCAAATGCAAAGGTTTTATGGGACTCAGATCAAAACATCATTTCATTTCATTGATTTTCAAGATTGCATTACAAAACATTTAGTACATTTTACAAAAGTCCTAAATATAAGGCTGATAGTATTCTAAATAAAAGTCTTCTTTTGCTTTGAGTCTCTTGATTTCTTCTTCCATCTGAGTCTTCTCGAGAACGAGTTTGTCCACGACTAGCTTCCATGGAGTTGGCTGGGAGCTGGAAGAAGGTAAGCCTTCCTGTGTCTTCCTCTTCTTATAAGCATTCATTTCTTCATCTTTCACCTGTAGTTGTCTACGGAGTTCATCATTTTCTTCCATGGCCACTTGGTACTTGTATTTCCAGGCTATTTCAGTTTGTTGTAACTTCCTCAAAGCAATCTTTAATTTCTCCTCTTCAGACATAAAGATCATTGCGTGTTCCTCATCTAAAGCCATGGGTTTCTACTGAGAATAAGGCATCTTAAGCTGAATAGCTCTCTTTCGGACCCATTGGAGATAAGGCTCGAGAGAGACGCAATTAGGTTTCCCTAAGTCTTCCTTTCCTTTCTTGTGTACATGTCCCCAAGCTTTTAAAATTTCCCCCTTCACTTCTGAACTTCCCTTAAAGAAAATATTCTCCACATGAGCGTTGTTTGGTTTGTCCTTCAGAGGATATCCAAGCTGACGGCGAGCAAGAACAGGGTTATAACTAATTCCTCCATTTGTACCCAGGAGAGGTACGTTACCAAAGCTTCCACAACTGTCAATGATTTTTATTCCATCGTAACTACGGCTGTACCAATCAATATTAGAGTGAGTGAGAGCCATAACCTTCTGAGACCACCAACCTTCCTTCCAAAAAGCATGAGCCTTAGGTAAGTGAGAAATAAACCACTTATATAACAACGAGACACAACAAACAATCATTCCTCCTTTATGCAGGTTTCTCAAGTGAACAGAATGATATGCGTCAGCCAATAAAGTAGGCACAGGGTTTTTCTTCAAAAAGATCTTAATGGCATTGAGATCCACAAAGTTATCAAAGCTTGGAAACAAGAAGATTCCATAAATGAGCAAGGCGAAAATAGCTTCGAATGTATCCATACTCAAGTGATCAGCATAGTATTGTGCTTTTCCAACCAAGAATTCTGCAGTCAAACCAAAGACTCCTCCCTTAGTAACCATATTTTTCTGAATATCCCCCAATCCCAAGCGTGTAGCTTTAGCAATTTCTTCTTCCTTAGGGTCCTTCTCCATGATTGGAAAAGGAGAGTATTCAAGAATAGGTAAACCAATCAAGCAAGAATATTCCTCAAGTGTAGGTACCAGCTGATAATCAGGAAAAGTGAAACAATGATAGAGTGGATCATAAAACTGGAGGAGTGTGGAGAGAAGTCCCAGATCCATCTTCCTTTTTACCCTCAACAATGACAATAAGTTCCCATACCTGCTCTTGAATCCTTCTAGATCCGTTATCAAAGTGCTCAACCTTTCTATGTCATCCAAGTTAGGACTTTTGTAAGTGTACTTTATGGTTTTCTTTTTCCCACTGTCCATGATGATCCTATTGTTTACAAACAAAAGATCTGAGTTCCATGAAACCTTTATGATATGATGTTCATGAATGCATGAATGCACAACCACAGGTAAGCACATATTCACATATACACATGGATAAAATAGATAAAGGTTTTGGTTTGGAGAACATGAGTGAGGAGTCAAGGTCTACCCACCCCAAAGATATGTACTAAGGTTTCCACAACTGCAGAACAAGGTTCTAAAAGAGTTCCCGGAGTCCTTGACCCATCTTTTGGATATTATCAATTTCCCAAATACTTGGTGGTCGATAATATTCTCAAGAGAGTCTCGTCCAAGTGTAGTATCGCGTATCAACTATTTCGGAATTACTTCCTTATAGTCATCGCACTACATGTTAATAAGGCCATAGTGGGGAAAAGGTAATCTAAAGGTCCTCAGTATCATGGGATCCCATGTAGAAAGTAGCATTGTTTTCACGAATACTCGATCAACAATACTAACTCTCAGAAGGGCCTCTACTGAGTGGTAGTTTTCTCAAGTCAACTTGGTCGGGAATCAACTCCCTATAAGTCTCCTTGAATATACCATCATCCTATCATAAGTATGCTCAAACACGGGTATAGCGTTGTCTCACCATTCAAAATTCCCAAGAACCAACAGAGCACATATGTACATATTTACAAGTATTCACAAATAAGCAAGTATTCAAACAAGATAGGCTAAACCCTCAAAGCAAAAAAGTTTCCCCAGTGAAGTCGCCATTTCTGTTGCGGTGAAAATTGGATAGCAAGCTATTAATTAACTTGAACCTTATTTCTTTTACAACCGATCTTTAATTTATCCAAAGGAAAGTTCTAAAGAAAGAAAAACCCTTTTCGCGATGTAAAACAACGCTAAGAGATTCGGGGATCGGGGGTTGGTTATACCTAGGGAAGGTGTTAGCACCCTAAATATCTGTAGTACTCTACAGGAACCTTTTGTTTGATTGCTCACTAAGTGTGAAATATGTACTGTGGATTGGGAAAAGATATGAGTTGAAACCTGAAGTTATGTACACTAAGTTTGCTCGCAAAGACATCGCATCTTCTGCCTACGTATCCTGACTAGGATAGAATCAGAGCAATCGTAGTTCACCTCACAAGGGATAAAGAACACTTGATCATGACCAAGGTTCAAAGGGAACAAACATGACAATGTTCGTGTGGAGTTTGACAAAACTCCCTAATCTAAGTTGTAATATTCAAAAAGGGGAAGTAAGAAATCATGACGATGATTCTTACACAGAGTTGACGAACTCTTTCCTAGGGTTCTAGTTGAAGAACACTCCTAGTATAGGTGGGTCTTTTAGACTCAAAGCAAAGTCTAATGGCTTCTAAGCTGGGGTTAAAGTGACTTAACAAAGTCAAGGGAGGGTGAGTGAATTATTCATGACATGAGGGTCAAGTGGGCAGACCTTCCTTTGGAGGGAGAATGGGGAGGCAACTGGATGAAAGCTAACAAGCTTCATCACTTGGGGAAAGAAGAAATAAAAGGGAAAGGTAACAACATAACAAAACATTTTCATGGTAACAAATATATGAGATGATAAGGATGAAAGTACATTGATAAACACAGATGAAAATACGAGAACTGTAACGACAGATCGCATTCATATACAGTCAACAGGTGGGATGAGATACACATAGTTACAACTCAAAATAAAAATCCTAGCATGTTAACTAACATGTATGGACATGAACACAAACAAATTTCACAAACACAACCAAGTGGAACCACATAAAAATTCATCTGCAAATGCGTAAACGGACGCGAAATGCACTTAAATTGTACACAGTAAACAAAGGTGATAAAATAGGCAAATATGAAAATAAAACACATGGCATGAAAGTATATACAAATATGAACACGATGAAAAAAGAACTGGAGAAAAACGATATAAAACGAGAGAGATACGATTTTTTGAAGTTTGAATGAAAAATACCACAAAAAAAACAAAAGAGTTGCCCTCCTCAGGGGTCGAACTCAGGACAAGGGGGTACAAGGCGCTTTTGGCAATATGGTCTTACCACTGTGTGGCTATACATCCATTGATTGATGCCACCCCTTTAATTAATAAGGGATGCTTTCTTTCTATGGCTGGGCAAAAATAACACAAATCAAGGATTTACGTTTTATGTCGTAACTTTTCCGTCGCTCAACCGAATGAGGCAGACTTTATATGTAACTGGCCTAGAAAAACATGAGGAGCATGATGGTGGTGGTATTTTTCTGAAATTCCTCTCCTAGTGAAAAACACGATGGCAGGTTCATTTATGGTGTTATGTGATGCATTTTGATGTGAGCAACTAGATTCAATCATTTTCAATCCAAACCAAACACATACACAGACCACATAAGTGATAAAGAATGATTCTAACACTTCAAATTTGCTCAATGTCAACAGATTATGAAAGTTGCTTATCAAGTGCAGGTTTTTGGTGAAAAATGCATTTTGAGGTGAAAGGCTTGTGACAGTTTGTTTTGCTACCAAATGATGTGTGCCAACAGTTTTCAAATAAGGAGTATGAAGTGTTCAAAAGGTGGTTTTTGATGAAAAACATAGTTTATGTGAAAAAAGGTTTATGAGTTGCTTGATGAGTATTTGATATGAACATGAAAACATGAAGCTCATCCTTTGTGCAAAGTTGACAAAATGGATCCCTCATACAATTTTCAAACATGAAAACACATGTGTTCAAGTGTTAAAAATCAGCTTTTCAATGCTTATGCTCAAAATGACCTTTCAACATGCTTTGGTTTTTGACAACAGTATTGACAAGCAAGCAAGTAATGTTCATAACATAAACAAAGATAACGGGGCTGCTAGCATACTGATTTTGACAGGGGTTACTCAAATTCATGGTTTGATGAAATGCAAAGTGAATGCATGATGCAGCAATGTTAATGCACAATTATCTTGAGAAGCAGCTGGATTATGCAAGTTCAGAGAAAAGGATCATTCTATTAGTGCCTATATTGTAGACTTGCTAGTTAGGATATTTCAGGGAAGGCTGTAGTTGTAAAAGTGTGTTTGTCCACTTCTCAAAAAGACATACAATGTCTGGTTGTAAAGTTTAGATGGAAAGAAGCAGCAATAGGCCAGACACCAGTTGGTACCTTAGGCCTCAAAATCAGTCATTTGATGTATGAACTGATACCAAACAATCTTAACTTATGCTTTAAATTCTCATCAGGCTATAACAGCAGGGAAAGTGAGGTTGAAAAGCTAGCCAGTCTAAGAGCCTCACTAAAAATCTCAGATGCAATTCAGGCAACCATTACACATACATACCAGCAAAACTGAGGCTTCATAGCAGCTGCAAGCACCAATACATTATGCTACCAATATGACAAAACCTATGCTCAAACTTAAAAGTAACACACTCTTATTCACAAAACTCAATCAAACCCCCTAAAAATGTCCTGCAATTTCCCTCATGAATAGACTGGTTGCAATTATTGCCAACAGTTACACTCAACAGCCCTTTGTCTTGTTCCAATCAGTGTTTATCAAAACAGACCCCAAAACAAACTAGGCTAGAACAACAAGTAATGCTAATGTGGCTTAATGCAAAAAAGGATATCATACAAGAGTGACACAACACCTCAGAAATTAATGGCATAAAAACAACTAGTGCAACATCTCAATTATGTCATGACTATTACAAATCAGTTGGAAATGGGTGAGCATCAAGTTCAATCAACATGAGTAACAAGTTGGTAGTAGTGAGTACATTTCAAAACAAAAACATCCAATTATGTATAAAACATAGCTAAGTAATATATGGGATGAATTTAAATGATGTATACCTCTTGTAGAGAGATTTGAAGAAGTAAAATAGGATGAGAAAAACCAGAGATCTTCAATATACTTTTTGCTTGGAATCCTTCCTTCTCCTTTAAGGTAATGTGCACACTTTGTGACAGTTGAGGAAATATACCTTTCCAATGGTCTCCAATACTTTAGACAACTGAGAAATGATGTAGGTGAGGTGTATGAATGATTAAAACCTCAAGGAAGTGCTTAGAACAAGACTTGGTGAAATTTGTAGCTTTTGGTCAAAGTAACTTAGTGAACAAGTTGACTTTTTGATTTATGAAGTTTTTGGGTGGTTCAAAGGTCTAGAAACCTTCTATATGATATTTAGAGAGTGTAAGGGTGGTTGTTGAGGGTGTTGGAGTGTATAGAAATGGATATGGCAGCCTTGGTAGCAAGACAACTTTTTGGTGATTTTTGTGAAAAGTGAAATTTGGTGATTTTGAGATTTTGAGTGCAAGAGCAAGGGCAGAGGTTTTTTTTTTGGTTTTTAGAATGTTTTTGATGATGGAAATGAAGCGAGGAAGGCCTCCTTTTATAGGCAAGTGAGAGTGAGGGGCTGGTTTGAAGGTTTCTTCACTTTGAAGAAAGGTTTATATATTTTGGAAGAAACCTCCCTTGGAGGGTTTTCTCTTCTGAACATCCAAGCCTCAAAGGTCAAGTTAAGTGATGTTTTTCAGAGGTTGATAGCAGGCTAGGAGTGTAGGAGTGAGGCTGGTTCAGAATCACTTTCCACATCATGCTTGTTTTAATATTTTAAAAATGCAAGTTGCAAGGCAACTTGCAAGCCACTTGCAATTTTGGCTAAATCCTCAAACTTCTGCATTTCCTTGGTTCTTTCATGCTAAAAACATTCTAAATATCAGATACAACAAGATTGATCAACTGAATTTGGCCAATTTTGATGAAAGAAGGTATTTTGCAACATGGACAATGTGGGACTAAAGTGTGAAACCCCTAACTTTGCACACATGTAACTTTCTGCTCACAACTCCTCTTGAGATGTACTAGTACTTTTTAGAAAGCCCTCAAATAGCTCTAAAACATTCATGTTTTCCAGAAATTCAAACTCCAATTCGAACTAGGTCAAAAAATCTCTCCAAAGTTGGCTGCACATAAGCTTTTAAGGTGAAATAACTTAGAATTTTCTAAGTTATTTTCGCTTCTTGTAATGATTTTGCTTCTAACTCCAAAAATATGCATTTTCTTCTTGTGGACTAGTATGGGACTTTTGTAGAAATTGTCAAGAGCTTCCAAATGAGATTTGAACCAACTCAATTGGATGTGTGGTTAAGGAGTTATGTTTTAACCCTTTTCAAAACCCTAATTTCCCGATTTTTCGATTACTCCTTCATCCTTGATCCAATGGTCATAAAAATTGATATGCAAGTCAAATATGACATAAGGAATAAATTTGTTTCACAACTTGAAGTCCGATTCATAAAATTTGGAGAGTTGACTTTTCGGTCAACCGTACGACCGATCGGTGATTACCGAGTCGCCTGTTAACATTCTAGGCCTCCTGAGACCTTTAAACTTCTTGGATGAACTTTATTAGGATATATGAACTTCATGAATCACAATCCCACCATTTAAACATCTTCCAACATCAAAGTCAAACTACGGTTGACTTTTACTGGTCCAAAACCCTAATCGGGTGCTCTGAAATGTACTGCTCTGAATTTTTGGATAACAACCTCACATTGGCTTCTCAATTGACATTATGTAATATCCTTGGCCTTGTTTCCTATTTGAATGAGCCCAAAACATTGACTAATCACAAACCCTGAAGTTTTGATTTTGACTGCACGAAACCCTGATTCATCTGCAATTTAACAAAGACAGACTTGCACTGGGTTAAGGTTAGAAAATTCATGAGTATGCTCCTAAAATGATAATGAGAATCTAAGGGTTCAAAATTTAGGATGCAACAGTTGCCCCTATTTAAATATCTTCACTAGATGGAACTGAGAGGTGATGATCCTCGTAGAATCGTAGTGAAAGGTATTTAAGTATAGAAAAAACCGAAAATTTTGTTCCTTAGATTCGATGATATGCAAAGGGACAAGTCATGATATGTCATGAATCCTAAATGATGCTTTATGATGCTTGGATTCAAAACATATGCAACAGATAGAAAAAACCAATAACGAGTAACTACTCGCGGGGACCTGGCATTGTGGATCCGACACTAGGGAATACCGAGGTATAACAATCAATAGTTCAAACATGACTAGTGATAACAGAGAAAAAAAAAAGAGGGTGCGCAAAGTCTAATGAAGATGACAATCTTACTGGGAGAAGCAAACACTTCATCGGGGAACAAGGTAGATTTCTACCAGGGACACGAGCGACTTTTTACTGGGGAATTTAAACTCGAACCTCACTGGGGATGATCAGATGAGGAACTTCCTATAGTGAAGAGTTCAAACGGGATCTTCAGGAATGAACAAGAAACAAAGACAAAACATGAAGGGAAATACTAGTGACGACTAGATCTCCGAGATTTGTCTGGGGGAAAGGTTTCATTGGGGATAATGATGTCACCCAGTTTTAACAGATGGCTCAGGCAGTGCTAGTAACCACTAGACTTCCTGGAGGTAATGGTAACGACCAATCCTGAGATAACAACAAATGAAGTTTTAAATCCAATCGGTAATGCAGGACTTCGACTGGGGAAATTGGGGCACAGAGGAATTCAAATGAGGACTGTAAAGTACTTAAGAGCCAGGTTCAGACTCTGCTGGACTCCAACATGTTCTTGATCACGCCTCAGGGTATTCAGATTAACAATCTCCCTTCATCTAGCCAGATGGGGGTATCAGTTTATGCCGTGGAAGAATCCACTGAGGGTAGAGGTTCAGAAGAACAACAGATTGACTTCGATGAGATATTCTGAAGATGGCTGACTCAGCAGCAAGTCAAGATTTGAAAGCCCGGTTCCCCGAAAACTGGCAGTCTTTGTTTTATCATATCATTTCTTTGCATTTGTAGTTTCTTTCCTGTTTAGGTGCAAAACTCATTTGTAAAACTGTATTGTTTTCGATCATATTGATAATGAAATGAATATGCATGTTTTTTATTAAATCCATTTGTGTTCACTTATGTTTTTAATTGATGTCTAACGCTTGTTTAAGCGGAATCTGGGGAGGATGAAGAAGTTTAAAGACGTGCAAGCTTCCAACAATATGCTTTTGAATAAAACCTGCTGATGATGTACAAGCATTTTTTTCAAATTCCTAAACACCGGAGATATAAGGATGATAATCCCTTGTCAACCCCTTTGAGCCTAGTAGTAAGAGTTTCTTTCTGAAAACGAAAAAACCCTCAATCTTAACCCGGGGCAGGGTAGGTGTCAGCTAATTTGACCAACGTCCAAATTGCAAGAGGAGTGTTCCTGTTCAAGGATCAATCACACCTGTATAGGTCGTGCCTAAAAAACCACAGTGGTTATCCATTGCCGATCAAAAAGTGAAACAGTCACAACCCTTTTCAGATAAGTCAGACAAGCCGGTGTCACACGATTTGTCCAAAAAAAAAGAAGGAGAAAAAGAATCAAAAGAAAAAGCCCGCTAAGTCGAATCTTGCAAACAAGCGACTTAGGCAAAAATTAGGGCATCCCGCTGGACTTTGAAATAAAAAAGAATCTCAAAAGAGCCAGTCCAGGCAAAAGTTAGGGAAAAAGCAGAAAAGCAAAAAGGATTGCAAAAGAAAAATCCTCGAACAAACAAGTCGTGTGTTTCAGGCACAAAAGACGTAAAAGCGAGTGACTGTCACTCCCAAGATTTGTGGTTTCTCGAACCATCACTCCTGTCACTTAACCTTTGAAAGGTGAGCGTTAGTGTCGAATTAGCTGAACATAGAATTGGAGAACATCAAGGAGAATGGGTGGGTTAAAATAAACTTTGGGCCTTTATCCTTTATTCCAAACCATGAACCTGACCAAGTTACAACCTTCAAAAGTCCTAATTGAAGCATGGTGGTTTCAAAAGCATACTTCGGTAAAGACCGCGTCGAAACTGACTCCTAAAAGGATTCTGCTCAACTTGCGGGTTTTAATGTTGACATTCTGATAGGTGATTCATTTGCTTTATGTCACAAATTATTTTTCCAATGAACAGACTTGGATTTCAAAACTGTCATATGCATTGTATGAATATATCTTTTGTGCAGAATAATCTGTTTTACTTGCGAGTAACCACTTGACAGTAGGAAAGTTTCCATAGTGGAAGTCTGATCAGGATAGAATGCAGAGCACCCACTCCGTTGAGCCGGGGAAATTTATATCAAATGATCATATCATGGGGGTCATCCATCTGAAAGTCAGTTAATTTGGGGGCAATCAGGTCGAGATTTGATAAACCTCTCAAAGATTAGCCAAGGGTACCACTTCATAAATCAGTCAGTCAGGGGCAAGGGCGTCAAGACTAGGGCAAACTTCCCTAAGAGCATATAAGCTATCCTTATCCAGAAGCCAGCACCATTTCCAAATTCAAAGTGTTGAGGCATTTCAACCCATCAGGTACATAAATTTCAAGTCTTCTCGTGAGGAAGTTTTTGCAGAGATTCCACAAGCTGGGGCAAGATTGGAAACAAGAGATTTGTTCTTCTCCATACCTTCAGAGTTTATCAGAGTTGGTCAACCAGGGATGAATCCTTTCGTGGTACAGATGCTGGGGCAAGCCATCTCGAGGTAGTTTCATGGCAAGCTTCTCTGTTCAAGATGAACTATCCTAGAGATCAGACTGGAGCAAGTTGAACTGCACTAGGGCAGTTAGTCCAGCGAGTCTTGAGAGGGCGATTACTTCGTATGGAATGCATGTAGGCATTTTATTCGTTTCCTCATAGAAGAGATTTTGTCATACTCACAAAGTTCCATTATCAAGTCAGGTATCACCAGAGGAAGTGTGTAGTGATTCTCCGGAAGAGGCAGCGTCTTCGATTCCCTCTCCCTAATGGAGTTGACTTTCTGGTGTTTTCCCGGTAGAACCGGTATTCAGGATTTCTTCCCCAAGCAGAGTTCAGTGTTGATTCCCCTGACATAACAATGTTTGAACAGGGCGTGATCCCTTCCCCAGTAGAGTGGAGTTCTTAATAGAAGTCTCTCATGTTCCCAAGTAGGGAAAATTGTTATTTGTATATCCTCTTAGAGTGGATTTCTTTCCAAAGTAGAGTGGAATGCCCGACATTGTCCTTGATTCCTCACTGAGGGGAGTTGTTGGTGCTTCCCTCAGTGGGGTGGATTTATTTTCTCCAACTGATGAAGTTTGTCAAGGAAGGCCATCCAGAGCATTTCCCCAGCCGAGTTTTTGTCCCCCAAAATGGTTTATTCTGTTGGGCCATCGAGGATGTTTCCCTCAGAAGAGTTTGATTTCATCCTCAGCGGAGTTGGTTTTTTTCTCTCTAGCATTTATTTTGCTAAGAGTGGTTCCTTTGCATTTGCATTTTTGCATAGCATCCTCCCAAATGTGTAGTATTTCCATTTCGTATGGAGTATTACGCCATTTTCAAACATATGCATCTGAAGTGTAAGCCAGGTTTGTTGCCTTTGAAGAGGTTTGCCTTTGATGGTTTGAGTCGTTTGATTCTTTTGCTGCCTATTCTAGATGTGTTATTCCAACTTTTGGTTGGTATTCTCCAGTGTAGTCTAAATCGTGGTGTTTGGTCTTCCAACTTTTGGTTGGTGACCTGTTGGCGTTTGGTCGTGATTCCAACTTTTGGTTGGTAATCTCTAGTTTCCCCTCGCAGAGTCTTCGTTCCAACTTTTGGTTGGCAATCTTTGTATCCTAACTCTTGGTTAGTAGCTTTTGTTCCAACTTTTGGTTGGCAATCTTTGTATCCTAACTCTTGGTTAGTAGCTTCCATCCTAACTCTTGGTTAGTAGCTTTTGTTCCAACTTTTGGTTGGCAATCTTTGTTATTCTAACTCTTGGTTAGTAGTTGTTATCCTAACTCTTGGTTAGTGGCCTTTTATTTCAACTCTTGGTTGATAATTCTGAACGGTCATCCCTACTTTTGGTTGGTAGTCTTTGGTGGTGGAGTTAGCTTCGTGTAGCGTCTTCGGCGATCCTAACTCTTGGTTAGCAGCTTTTATTCCGACTTTTGGTCGAGGAGGATCTATTTTCCTAGTTATCCTAACTCTTGGTTAGTAGCTTTTGTTCCAACTTTTGGTTGGCAATATTTGTATCCTAACTCTTGGTTAGTAGGTTTTATCCTAACTCTTGGTTAGTAGCTTTTGTTCCAACTCTTGGTTGGAAATCTTTGTGATCCTAACTCTTGGTTAGTGGCTTTTGTTTTGACTTTTGGTCAATGAGGATTTATTTTCCTGACGATCCTAACTCTTGGTTAGTAGCTTGTGTTCTGACTTTTGGTTAGCAGCCTTGTTTACCAACTTTTGGTTGGATGTTATCGTTTGCAGTCGTTTTTCCAACTTTTGGTTGGTAGCCTGTTGTTTGATCCTGACTTTTGGTTAGTATCCAGGATCGTGGTTTCCCAACTCTTGGTTGGTATTTGTGGTTGTTATCCCGACTTTTGGTTGGTATGCATGGTCGTTGTCCCAACTCTTGGTTGGTAGTCTGTCGCTTGATTGGATGTTTATTCCGAGTTTTGGTTGATGGTCTTCCTTGGTTGGATGTTTATCCCAACTTTTGGTTGGTAGTCCTCCTCTAGTCATCAGCAGAGTTTGTTATCCCAACTCTTGGTTGGTATAGTTGGTTGTTTTCCAACTCTTGGTTGGTATTCCAGAGTTTGTTTCCCAACTCTTGGTTGGTATCTTTGGTTGTTTTCCAAATCTTGGTTGGTATTCCCGAGGTTGTTTTCCAACTCTTGGTTGGTATCCTTCAGTTGTTTCCCAACTCTTGGTTGGTATCTTTGGTTGTTCTCCACAGAGTCCTCTGATTAGTCTACTCTTTCCCTGGTGAAGTCGCCACAAAACTGTTTGGTTACTTTTTTGTTCCCCAGCAGAGTTCGTTTTCCAACTTTTGGTTGGTATCCTTGGTTGTTTCCAACTCTTGGTTGGTATTTCTTCAATTGTTTCCTAACTCTTGGTTGGTATCTGTTGGTTGTTTCATCCCGACTCTTGGTTGGTAGCCATGGTTTGTTAATCCGACTCTTGGTTGGTATTCCTTGGTTCGTTTTCCAACTCTTGGTTGGTATCCTCCAGTTGTTTCCCAACTCTTGGTTGGTACCTGTTGGACGTCATCCCGACTCTTGTTTGGTATCCGTTGATCTTTGTTCCAACTCTTGGTTGGTATCCGAGGTTTTGTCACCCCAACTTTTGGTTGGTACCCTATCTGTTTGTTGTTCTAACTCTTGGTTGGCATTCCGAGTTCGCTATTCCGACTCTTGGTTGGTATTTTGTGAGAGAAGTTTATCCTGACTCTTGGTTGGTATTTGTTGATGGTTTCGTCCCAACTCTTGGTTGGTATCTTTGGTTGTTTCCCAACTCTTGGTTGGTATCTGTTGGTCCTTATTTCCTGACTTTTGGTTGGTATCTTTTGGATGAAATTCAGATCGTATTGGATTGTTACCCCCAACGTGTTGTTTTCCAACTCTTGGTCGGTGATCGCTGTTTTTCATTCCCGCAGGGTGCAAATTTTCGGTTTCTTTTGTATTCAATCACCTTATACCTTGAATGTTTGAAAACGATTGCTTTTCACCCCTTCAGGTCCAAGTTGTTTGAATAGGGGAAGCTGTAGCACCCCAAAATTTACCTTTCGTTTTAACCGTAACTGGCTTTTGTTTCTTTGCATTTAGCATTTTTTGCATTTGCATAGCATTCGTTCCCGTGGCATGGGATCAAGGCGTTCCTGTGACTCAGATTCATTTTGGAGTAAAAGAATAAACAGCGAACAACAAGCATCAAGAGCTTCGGCATTTATTTTGCCCAACAATCGAGCGATCGATTTTATTCTATTTTGCAGGTTAATTTCAGATTAGAAATCAGCACTCAGGCTCATAACAAGCATTTTCACGGTGACAACGGTAAAAAATGAAGTTCAGCAGCTAAACAGAGCTCCAGATAGTTGAAACAGGGCAAATGGACAGATTTTCCACCAAAAGGCGCCAGAATTCAAAATTTAAAGGTGTTAATCGGTTAACCTATATGGTTAATCGATTAACCATTTGAAAATCAGCCCAGAATTGAAGTTTTAACAGTGTTAACCGGTTAACGCATATGGTTAACCGGTTAACCATAGCAGAATTTGCCCTGTACGTGAATTTTCAAGTGGAGCTGCTTTGGGGTCCAATTTTGATCACTTGAAAGCTCATTTTTGCACTTGGGAAGGATCTAGAACATCATTTAAGATTTGGTTAAATTTCATTTCCCTCCAAAATCCCAAGCCTCATTCCATACCACAATTTCCAAACTAACTTCCAAGCCTTTGTTTTGGATCCCAACCAAAGTGGTATTTAAGCGAATTACTCCAAACCACACTCATCTAACCTTCATAATTTCCATTTCAAATTCAGAGTTGATCAATTCTCTCTCAATTCTCTCAATTTCCTCCATAGTCAAAACCTTTACTCAAAGCTCTTTTCCATTGAAATCATTGATTCTTCATTGGAATCCTTGATTTCTAAGAGCTAAACCTCCACCCATTTCATTGATTGAGGTGATTTCATCATTCAATTCTCATGCAAGTTCAGATCTAGATTTTGAGGTGATTGTAGAAGTGCTTATTTGGAGTAATTTGACTTAATTGTGAAGGATCTTCATTCATACAACATCAATTAGCTTGGATCTTGAAGTATACCGGACTTCTTTGCTTAGATCTACACAATTACAGTTGAGTCAACAATTACCGAATCAATTCTCCAATTTGTAGGTTGGATTTCTGATCTGATTTAATTTTCGAGCTTATTTGATCTTGAAGTATACCGAACTTCTTTGCTTAGATCTACACAATTACAGTTGAGTCAACAATTACCGAATCAATTCTCCGATTTGTAGGTTGGATTTTTGATCTGATTTATTTTTCGAGCTTATTGGCATGTTTGCCATGTTAATCATCATATTTGATTGAATTGTGATTGATTTGAGTTATTTGATCCATGATCTGGTTGTGTTGATCTGTTTGCATGCTGTTTGAATCATGATTTTCTGGTTTAAATTCGTGAATAAGCGATTATGCGATCATCCGGTTGATCGGATAAGTGCTTATTTGCTGGAAAGTGGTTCTGTTTGCTATTTTTCTGCTTCTGGTACAGTGTTAACCGGTTAACGCATATGGTTAACCGGTTAACCAATTCAAATATTCAAAATTTTCAAAGTTTTCAGGGTGTTAACCAGTTAACGCCTGTGTTAACCAATTAACACCTACAAGTTTCCAGATTTTCACTTGTTTTACACAGGTTAACCGATTAACAGTATGTGTTAACCGATTAACACTGTGCCATAATGCCATATTTTGCTGTTTGCTCGCATGTTTGCATACTGGTTCGATTCGAATCATCATAGATCAGTGTGATGCATTAGGATTGAATTGTTTTGGCTATTTGCTGCTGTTTGTGGTTGTTTAATCATGATGTTGTTGCCATGTATGATCATTCTTTCAATTATTTGTATGTGGTTTGAATCGAGTTTTCATTTGGATGTTCGTATGCTTTCATCTCTTGCTTTTCTCCACATGTTTGCATCATTCTTGCATCGCTGTTGAGGTCGAGGCGCGCTTGTGGCGGCTGCTGCCCTACACATTTTTCCTCCCTCCCACCATTCTAATTGTGCATTTTTCATGTTTGCATTTATCTACTTGTGATTGATTCTTCCTTTGTTCTTCTTATGCTTTCTTGCCATGATCCCCATAGGATTCCTAGTCCCTCCGTTTAGGATGGGAGTAGGAGAGACATTAGGTTTTCAATCCAAGTATGATAACATTAGGGTAGATGTTTCGCCTTTTCATCCAAACTTTAGGAGTACTTTGCATGACAACGTTAGGGCCGAGTTTCCCTTAGACCTTCCGTGCGTCTTCTCTTCTCATCTCAAAACCATACTAATTCATTTAATAAAGGCGATAAACGTTGCGCGCTACGAGCCTTAAGCTACATGGGGAATGATGAGCGAGGGGTCTCCTCTCGCTTATCTAGAATGTTTAGTATCCGTCCCGTTTGGGGGCGATATACGACGCATTCTCCTCCGTGTCATAGTCTTTAGTGCAACGTGAATCACAAACCGAATTAATTCACTTCACTAAAAAACACAAAACAAAATTCAAACCTTTTTCTTTCGGGATTAATCGAAACTTTTCTTTTCAAAAAAGAGTGTCGTTAAACTTCGGTTCCACCACAAACATGCTTAGTCCCTAACTGATGGAACAAATGTTTAACCCTACTCGATTAAAACACTTAATCAACCTGTGGTTTCGTGTTAGCCCGAACTACGTTTTCTCTGATATTTCATACCAGATGAAAGTACGTAGGCACAAGACGCGATGTCTTGGCGAGCAACCTTCCCCCCTTTTATCCCGTAGTTAGCCGAAATACGTCGACTCTGATCTTTCATACCAGGTGAAAGTACGTAGGTACAGAGCTGCGACGCTCTGCCGAGTCACTCTCTCTTTCTTTTCTTTTTGTCCCGCAAGCCTGTAGCTTAGATAGTTTAAACACACCCTTAGATAGACAACAAGCATGGATCCCGTCGAGTACGACGGATGTGAGGGGTGCTAATACCTTCCTCTTGCGTAACCGACTTCCGAACCCAGGACTTGGTTGCGATGACCTCGTCTTTTCTCTTTTTGTCAGGTTTTTCCGATCGTTTCCTTTCCCTCTCGTTGGGATAAATAATGAAAGGTGGCGACTCTTCTGTTTTTGCCGGGTGTTTTTCGCAGTTGCGACAATAATGTTCGATGGCGAATCTTCTATTTTTTTTCTGCTGATTATTGTTTTTTTTGCAGTTTTAACACTTGGATCTCGTCGAGGTTTGATTTTTGATGAAACTGTTAACAAGTAAGGCAATGGTATTGGGGAAATTATTGTTACTCCCCATGGATCTCATACTCCTTTCATTGCAAGGTTGGTGTTCACTTGCACAAATTATGTGGCAGAGTATGAAGTGTGTATTATAGGCTTGAAAGAAGCTATTGATTTAAGAATCAAGATTCTTGATGTATATGGAGATTCAGCCTTGGTAGTTAATCAGATTAAAGGGGAGTGGGAGACACGTCAACCTGATTTGATTCCTTATCATGATTATGCAAGAAGGTTGTCAACTTTCTTCAACAAGGTTGAGTTTCATTGTATACCCAGAGCAAAGAATCAAATGGCATATGCTTTAGCAATGTTATCCTCCATGATTATGGTAAATCATTGGAATGATGTGTCGAAAATTAATGTTATGCGTCTTGATAGACCAGCTCATGTATTTACAGTTGAAGAGGTTGTTGATGATAAACCATGGTATTATGATATTAAATGCTTTCTTCAGAATCAAGAGTATCCACTTGGGGCATCTAAGAAAGATAAGAATACTTTGAGAAGATTGGCTGGTATTTTCTTCTTTAATGATGATGTGTTGTATAAGAGGAATTATGACATGGTCTTGCTAAGATGTGTAGACAAGCGTGAAGCAGACATGTTGATGAAAGAAATTCATGAAGGATCCTTTGGTACTCATGCCAATGGGCATGCAATGGCTAAGAAGATGTTAAGGGCAGGTTACTATTGGCTGATAATGGAATCTGAGTGTTGTAAATATGTAAAGAAGTTCCATAAATTCCAGATTTATGCTGACAAAATTCATGTGCCTCACACTCCTCTCAATGTTATCTCTTCTCCATGGCATTTCTCCATGTGGGGCATTAATATGATTAGGATGATTTAGCCTAAAACGTCGAACGGGCACTGTTTCATATTGGTGGCTATTGACTATTTTACCAAGTGGGTCGAAGCAACATCATATGCCAATGTGACCAAGCAAGTAGTGGTCCAATTTATCAAGAAATAAATCATCTGTCGATATGGTGTTCCGAGCAAGATTATCACTGATAATGGGTCGAACATGAATAACAAGATGATGAAGGAATTATGCGATGAGTTTAAGATTGAGCATTATAATTCTTCTCCCTACAGACCTAAGATGAATGGGGTTGTTGAAGCTGCTAATAAGAAAATTAAGAAGATCATCCATAAAATGGTTGTTACATACAAGGATTGGCATGATATGCTCCCTTTTGCTCTGCATGGGTACCGTACATTCGTTTGCACTTCAAAGAAGGTTCGACCTCGTGCTCAAAAATATCTCGACTTTTACCAATGATTCTAGGGGCAAGTGGACTCCTAATTATTAAGGCCCATATGTTGTTAACATAGCCTTCTCTAGTGGTGCATTAATTCTTACAACTATGGATGGTGAAGAGTTCACTCCTCTTGTGAATTTTGATACAATCAAGAAATACTTCGCCTAAAAAAATAAAAGAACAACTGGCTAAGTTGAAAACCCAAAAGGGAGACTATGGCAAAAATGAGCGTCTCGGTGTATTGAAAACCCGAAAGGGCGATCTAGAAAAAAATTAGAGACGAAAACAGAAATAATCATCCTGATAGATTGAAAACCCAAGAGGGAAGTCTAGGCAAAAGTTAGGAATTATGGCAAGTAACTGCATTTGGCCAAACTTGATCGCTTGAAGCAACATTTCCTATCAAGGACTTTACTTCAATCATCCTCAACTTAAGTCTGAAGCACAGTTGAAGTTCAAAGTTGTTAGGGAGAATAGTGATCATTGTACTTCAATGTAGCTCTTCCATTGTATTTACCATTTTTCAAAATTTGTAATGATCCATGGAGTTACACCTTTTTGCAGACTACCATTCTATCAATAAAATTTGGGCCTTTGTCCCTTTATTTGTAATTCTTATTTTGTTTCTATTTGCAGAATTTCATTTTATTTTTAATGATGATTTTTGAAACAAATGTGAATAATTGACTTAAAATTTTGAAAATTATGAAAACATCTTCCTTTGATTTATGAATATAAAAAGGAATATCAATAGTTATTCCAAGAATGGTAAAACCTCGAAGCGTAAAACTTAGTGTTTTCTCAGCAGAATTCGTTCTCATTGATATTCTCCTTAGTAGAGATTGTTGATGTTTTCCTTAATAGGGTTCGTTCTTACTCCTCTTGTAGAATTTAGTGACAACTCCCCAATAGAGTTGTGTTGATGTTTATCTAGTAGAATTTGTTGATATTTCCTCAGCAAGGCTTTGTTCCTATGGATAACTAGACGAGTGTTATTCAGTTTTCCCAGCTAAGTCTTGATTCAAATTTTCTTCATCTGAGTATGTTTCTTTCATCCAGCTAGGTTATGGTCAGGAAGTTGAGCAGTTTCGAGGGCCACCTCTCCTTGATGATGATACCCACGTAGAGATTTGTCCTTGTTGATTCCCAATGGAGGTTATGCATTATTACTTCAGATGTTCCCAAGCAAAGAGCAATGTTGCTTTCTTCTAAGAAGTGTTGATATAACATTTACCTGTCGGGTTTTCTTTCACCTTGTGTTGGGTATTGATTTAAAATCGCCTACAACTTGACTTTTTTCTATGATTTTAACTTCTTATTTCCCCGGCAAGTCTAGGATGTTTCTCTCAGAGTTGGATAGTCCTCAGAGTTCTTTCTTGTATCCCCAGAAGAGTTGTGTTATTCCCCACTAGAGTTTGTGTAGCTGTTTACATGATTACAATCCTTAGTGGACCCATTATATTTTGCAGCAGATCTCTTCGTCCCTTTGAAGCGGGTTTCAAATGGACTTTCCTTATCCCCAGGAAGAGTCAAGAAGATTTGGGTTGTTATTGTTCCCCCAAAAGTTTATCTTCCGTCCTCGAAGCAGAGTAGATGTTACTATCCCCTTTGTGGATTACTGATTATTGAATATTGATCTTTGGGTTTTTCCCCAAGCAATATCTTCCTCTCCTCAGAGAGATTTGAGCCTTGTAGTAGAATTTATTTTCCTTTGATGGCTTTTGCTTATTTCTTGCAGGATTTTTCGGTTAAATCCCTAGCAGGATCTCTAGTGATTTCTCCAGCTTGTTGAGATTAGTCGAGCTTTTCAGTGGTGTTGTGATATTTTGTTCACCCTTTGTTCATCTTTGTCAATTTTGTCAGCATATTGCATACTCATATTTTATTGCATTGTGCATCTTGCATTTTTGTTGGTGCTTCCTTGTTCTCCAGTGTTGTTATCCCCGCGAAGTACATGTGTCCTCTTTCCATTAGAATGTCGACCCTAAGCAGAAAATGCATATTCTTTCTAATTCCCCACTGAGTTTATGCCTCGTGGAAGATGTTTGTTTTATCTTTCCTCCCCAGCTTTTACCTGGATGGAATTGATCCTCGGTGAGATATTTCCTCATCAGATTGAGTCTTGTTTGACCGTTTCTCTCCAGTTTGTTCCTGGATTGAACTTTGGTCTCTTGGAGCGGTTTTTTGGATTTTTCTGGGCTATGGAACCTGGATGATGAAAAGGTATTTATTTCTCTCTTTTGAGGATTTATTTTCCTCGACAGGAATTTTTGATTAATCCCCCTCAGAAGATGAAGATTTCAATTTCCTCAACGGTGTTTTGATAACACTCTCTTGGTAATTGCTTGTTGATCAGTGGTTTTATACGTTATTTCACCATTAGTTTTAGTTAATCGTCTTATATATTTAGTTACATTTTATATCCTTTTATCGCATTTTATGTGTTAGTTTGGTATTTCCGTTGTTTTTAGGTTCAAGTAAGAAATCAAGAAGAACCAGAGCAAAAACCGGGATAAACAGCAGGAATTCAGAAGAGTTTTTGAAGGGAAACAGTAGCCTGACACGGCCACCCGTGTTACTTGACATGGCCCGTGTAAGGAGGATGCCTAGAGATGATATTGTGTAGAAAAGAAGTGGGCTGACACGGGTGCCCGTGTCACCTGACACGACCCGTGTCAGCAAGTCTGGAGTAGACCATGTTTTCATCAGACATCCAGGGGGCCAACACGGCCGCCCGTGTCAGCTGACACGGCCCATGTTGGTTGAAGTGCTTCATCTTCTAATTTTCTTGTTTTTGTGACCTTTGTGATCCCTAAGGGTATTTTGGGTATTTTCCTATTACTTTGTTAGACCTGGGAGTATTTAAGACGTGTTTTGAGAAGGAAAAAAGGAATTTTTGGCCAGAGAAGAATTACACGATCAAGATTGGAGACATCAAGGTGATTAGTGAACTTGAGGTTTTCATGAGCGGAAGCAATTGAAGATCAAAGAATCCTAATATCTTGTAATGTCTAGTTTTTACTTTGTATTTTCTTCGAATAATATGAGTAGCTAAACCCCCCAATGCTTGGAGGTGTCCCTGATTTGAATATGTAATGACTCTGATATTAGTATTGCTTTAATAATTCCTTTGTTTTCATAACTGATTGGATCTCTAGCTATTATTAATGCTTGCCCTGTCGGACCAACAGGGTTTAATTTTCGATTAACAATTAGGCTGGACCGCCGTTGTTAATGCTTTGCTTTTGATCATTCCGTAGTAGATACCACCTAGGACTAGGGATACCCTATAGGAACTGGAATATTCTTGATAATTGATTGCTTAATTTCATTTATAATTATCTATGGACATAGGAATTAGGGTGGACGATTAAAGGTTTTCTCACTAAGGACTTAGGAGTAAACAATTTAAATAATCGGTAATTAGTTAGTTACAATAAGATGTTGTAGTATTAATTCAGAGTTATTACTGAGTCGGATCACACACTTCCCCTAGAATGTTACTCATATCTGTTTAAACCACATAGTCAATTTCTCTCACTTTACTTGCAAATATTTTTATAATTAAACCAAACAATCTCAAAACCCCTAGTGCTTTTGTTCAACTGAATTACTATAGAACTTGTATTTCCTATGTAGTCCTCAAGATCGATATTTGGGAAAATCCCCTCTTATTACTACATTGGCAAAATAGTACACTTGCTATTTTACCGATCAAGTTTTTGGCGCTGTTGTCGGAGACTGCCGAAATATAATTCAATTGAAATTTTGTTGCTCTGCGACCAAATTTTTATTTTCAGTTTATTATTATTATTATTGTTTGCATTCTATACTACTAATCTGCGTCTAACATTTTTATGCGAGGAGAATCGTCAGCTAATTTTTCTTTTGACGCAGAGATCGAAAGAACTATACACGCGAGGCGTAGACAAGCAAGACTGGATGGTTCAGAAGCTGAACCTTCAACGCCAGCACAAGAAGAAGAAAAAGTCTTTGTTCATTTAGAGCATTCTGACTCAAGTTCAAACTCAGATAGAGATACTGTGAATATGGCTAGAGTTCCACCAGCAGAGAGACTACTTGGTGATTACAATGGGGCTAATACACCGGCTGGTAGGTTAACAATTATAAACCAACCGGTGAATGTGGCAAATCTCCAGTTGCATCTGAGCACTATTAACCAACTTTAGAGGAAACCATTCACCAGAAAGGTTAATGAAGATCCCAACAAACATCTACAAAGATTTCTGACTATGAGCACTACTCTCAAGATAGAGGGGCACACTGATGAAGCAAAGAAATTGAGAATTTTTTCGTTCACCCTCTCTGAAGATGCTGAAGAGTGGTTTTACTTGTTACCCGCAGGAAGTGTTGCTACTTGGGAAGAGATGGAGAAGGCCTTTCATAATGAGTATTTTCCCGCCTCTGTGTATTTTCGTAAAAGATATGATATCATGAATTTTAAACAGAAGGAGGGAGAATCATTAGGTGATACGTATAAAAGGTTCAAATGGTTATTAGTTGCATGTCCACTCATAACCTGAATCAAACTGAACATATACAAATGTTTATGAATGGTCTCAAGATGAAGACTAAGCAACTAATTAATACAGCAGCTGGTGGCTCATCAAACTTTACAAAAGCCACTGGTACTAGGAAGATCATTGAAGCTATTACTGGAAATGAGCATTTGGAACTGTATGACTGTAGTGTGAGTAAACCGGAAGGAACGATTGATTTGAAGATGGCTACTCAAGTTGTGAAAATGGAAGATCAAATTAAAGCTGAAGTAGAAAGAAGGCTTAAAGCAATGAATGTAAGTCCTCAACCTGTGGCTCAAGTTTAACCTATCCAAGCTGCGAGTTTTGAGATTTGTAGTGGACCCCATTTTACTGCACATTGCATTGTGATTGCTCAACAAATTAAAGAGATAAAGTTTCTGAAGCAGAATAATCCATACTCTCAAACTAATAATCCAGGGTGGAAGAATCATCCTAACTTCTCCTGGAAAGATCATAATCAACCTCAATATCAACAGCAGCAACAGGTTCCTCAGAAAGCAGAATGGGAAATAGCTATTGAAAAGATGGCAGCTCATAATATTCAATTCCAAGAAGAGACACAGAATAATCATAGGAACACCACCACTGCTATAAATAATCTTGAGGTTCATATGTGATAAATAGCCCAACAACTCTCCACGCACACTCAAGGAACCCTCCCGAGCGCAACAATACCGAATCCAAAAATTCATGAGAATGTTAATGCTGTCACCACAAGAAGTCAGAGAGTCGTGGAAGAAAAGGAATAAAAAGAACCCATTGATTATCAGTGTATAGAGGTTGAGCTTGAAGTGAGAGAAAATAGGAAAGAGCCGAAAAAAGTTGTACCACCTGCAAAGCCCACTGAAGAGAAAAAGAAAGAGGAGGTCAAACCATAAATCAAGCTACCTTACCCTCAAAGAGTTACAAAGAAGGATCAGAAGGAGAAAGACTTTGAAAAATTCAGCACGATGTTCAAAAATTTAGAAAACAATATGTCGTTCTTTGAAGCACTCGAGCAAATTCCCTTGTACAAGAAATTAATGAAAGAGGTAATGGGAAAAAAGAGAACAATGGGTGAGGAGCAAAAAATTTCAACTAAGCAGTGTAGGGAAATATCACAAGGAAGGAGAATCCTCATCAAACGGAAAGATCCTGGACCTCTAGCAATCCCTTGTACTATAAAAGATAGAACTTTCAAGAAGGTTCTCATTGATTCAGGTGCTAGTGTGAGTCTCATGCCTCTATCTATTTTCAAGAAGCTGGGTATTGGAAAAGTGAATGATAGAGAAACAAACTTGAAGTTTGCCGACCACACGACTATGAGGTCATATGGGCTAGCAGAGGATGTACTCGTGACGATTGATAAATTTGCCTTCCCAGTTGATTTTGAGATTATGGATATCCCAGAAGATGAAGAGACTCCCATCATACTTGGACGACAATTCCTGCTTACTAGTCGGTGCAATGTTGATATTGAAACAGGTACTCTAACCTTGAAATCTTTTGATGAAGAAATAACGGTAAAAGTATTGGACATCAAGAAGAAAGGTAAAGATGAATATATTCAACCTTCATTTGGAATGATCAAAATAGTGAAAAAAGGAAAAAGTTAAAAACCATGTCCTGAAAAAGTCTCTGGTGTAATCTATCAGGTTGCGATATCTCAGTTGTCTAAGGCACATAGCGAGACTCCAAAATTCATTCGAGGAGTCAAGAATGGAAAAGTTGGATGTGATTTGATACACAAAGTTGTGTTTATCTCTGAACCTGACCGGTCTTTTATTGCGGAAAGATCAAGCAACATAGTGTGGAAGTTGAGATACCCCCCATAACAATGGGGAGTGATCCGGCGAGCCATGTGACGTTAAACGAAGCGCTGCGTGGTAGGCAACCCACTTTTTAATGACTGATATTTTTTTTTGTGTTTCGTTTGCAGGTAATAAACGAGACCTTATAAGTGCAAGCTAGGGTGTTGCGTTACCCCTCAAGTCCTTAGTAAGGATCTCTATAAGTTACGTCTCTTTCTCTCTTGTTCGAAAACATTGAGGCCAATGTTTAGTTCATGTTTGAGGGAGGATTTACTATTTTGAGTTTTCATTTTAAGTATTTTTGATTGTGTTGGTGTGCTTTTGTTTAAAAGTCACTTTGAAATATCCCCGAATGAGGACCGCAAAGTTGAACACTGTGATGTGTGAAGTAGTCAGGAAAGTATATATAGTTTGAGGGAAGAAAAGTTGAAACTAGGGAATTTGGGAAGGTTTGGAAATTGAGGTATAACCTAAACACCCTAGATTCCCCAAAGTAAGGTAACAAGTCCAACGTGTAGATTTGTACCATATTACTTGGATTTGATCAGTATTCCCCGACTAGTTCATAGTGATAGTCCGACATGATTAAGGAGAATTGCATGTATACAGTTGATTGAGAGAATGAATTATGGTACCCAAAAAATGATGAGTAATGACGGTAAAGATAACTGGTCCTTCCGAGTTGGGTAACCCTCACCCGGTTACTTAGCCTAGCGGAGGTTGAGTCTCTATAGTCGTCCCAAAGTGGACTAATGAACACCAATGCACGAGAAAAAAGAATAAAGATGCCTCGAAAAAGTCTCGATCAAATATTATACATGGGAGGAAAAGCGATCAAAAGTGCCTTAATCTGATTATCCGAATGAAAGGGGTAGAAAATCGAAGAAAAGACTTAAGCCCAACGCATAGTTGGAGAGGTGAACGAAAGGAGGATTTAGGTCTGTGGTTTTACCGCAATATGTGTTTGTATATTACCTTCTGTTACGGTGAGAATCAGATACCAAGCTATTGAATTAACTTGAATCACAAATCATGAAGTTCACCACAGAGCTTTGATTTATCCAAAGGAAAGGGTAAAGATCGAAGAAAACCCTAAGTGCGCTATGTAACAACACAACTAGAGATCTAAGGTTCGGGGGTTGGTTATACCTAGGGAAGGTGTTAGCATCCTAAGCAGCTGTAGTACTTGTTGCACCCCAAAATTTGACCAACAATTATTTATTCATTAAGTGTTTGAAAGTTGATATCTTTATCAGAAGGTTCAAGAGATCCTCAGAGGAGTGGATTGAAACCAGGGTTGTGTGCTTCATAGCTTGAGAGTTGTGGGTGCCCCTCAGATGATTCTGAGACTTTGAGAATGAACTTGATGTTTTGGGAAAGCCTATGAGATGTCTTGATAGCCTTCATGAAGCCCAGAGAGGTCATTAGGCAAGAATTCAGAAGATTCAACCATGAATGGTAGAATTAGGGTTTTGACTGGGTCAACCCTAGGTCAACTGAAGATTTGGAGAAGGTTGAGACCTAATCCAAGGGCCATGAGATCATGGAATAATGTATAGAGATGTTATAGAGATGATTCCTAGACCAACTCATCATGATTGAGGAGTTTGAGAAGTTTTGAGTTAGGGTTTCTGAGGATTGTCAGTGAGAAAACCCTAATTTGATCCCTATTTTCCAGGCAGTTTTAGCTCTAGATGTGATTGATATCTCATCCTCCCCACAACATGAATGTTGTAGATCTTGTCCTAAGCTTTAATTTGAGTGGTGGAAGTCCTTTATAGGAGTTACAGAGCTCAAGTTATGGTTTTGACAAATTACAGGTCAGCTGAGGTGTGTGAATCTGGGTCCTTGAAAGTCACCCAACTTGCAGACAACTTTTGCCCTAGTAGGAGGATTCCTATGATTTCTTGGTCAACATGAATGTTGAAGAGCATCTTCTTAGCTTTAATTTGAGTGGTAGAAGTCCTTGATTGGATTTGTGGAACTCAACTTATGGTTTGAACAAGACATGGGTATTTTGGTCATTTGTCAGTTATAGGTCATTTTATCCAATGCCTAAAACTCCTATTTCCAAGCCTCAAATGGAAAAACTCAAAACATGAAAGTTGCTCAAAATGTGATTTTAAGTCTAGAAGGAAGGTCACAAATTGTTGGAAAAGCTCATAGCATGAGATTACATGATTGGTCAAAAATGAACTAAAAATGGCTTATAAACTTGAAAAGTTGAAATTGAAAAGTGATTTGGAAGATCCACAAATCCAAAATAGGTCATCCAATATATCATTTTGATTGGAAAAACCATTTTGAGAACATTGGTTTAGCTAGAATTTTGATTTGGAGCCTTAAAATGGGTGATGCTTTGAAAAGTTATTACTTGAAAAAGAAGGCAATGTTGAAAAACCCTACACAAGCCAAAGATGGGCTTGTTTTTCACTCATCCCTTCTCAATATCTCATGAAAAGATATTTTAAGACCAAATGGTAAGGCATGAAGCATGGGAGATGAGATTTCCAACTTGTCATCACATGAGAATTTCAAGAAACTTCCACCACATTCTAGATGAATCTAGAAGCATCTAAGGATCAATATATAAAGAAGGCCATGAAGAGAGTTCAAGGTTGGTGATAGAGAGTCAAGTCAGAGGAGAAAGAGAGAGATACATTGCCATTAAAGAGCTACCTTCACAATCAAGCAACTTGAGTTTTCTTCCACTACAAGCCATCTCCACCATCACAAGTGCAAACAGAAAGTTTCTCATCATCCAAGGAACATCTTGAACCAATTCCAAGGCCTGCAAGCATCCCCACGAGCCTTCTCCATCATTACTTGACAGGTTCTTTCTCCTCCTTAATCCTCTTAATTTATTTAGTTTTAGTTCATTCTTTAGGTGTAGAATTAATATGCTAGGATAGAAGATCAATTTCTGAGAGTTTGGGAGCTCTGCGTGAGGTTTCATGGCAGGTGAGTGATTCTTGAATCTTCAAGAACTAGTTGTTTAGGGCGTTTTAGTTAGCATGAGTTAGGTCAGATTGACTAGGGTAGCATGTAGAGCAGGGTTAGATCCTTAGGTTGAAGCTCCACCATGGTTGATCTCAGGTGATCATGGTGGAACCATGATCTTGAAGTCTTCTGTTAGGGTTATCTAGGGCGAGTTAGGGGGAAGTGCGCGTATGGTTGTGTTGCTCTTGAGTAGTAGAGCATTTTTCGTTTTGAAGTCGTGTTAAACCATGGCCTGAGCAGAGAGAACCAGGGATTGGAAGATTAGGGCATGGAGGAGAGGGTTCTGAAAACCCTAGTTTCGTTTGGGACGATGAAGGAGGTCCCTTAGATTGGCTCCAGAGTTTGACAAATTAATCAGATCTAACGGCCGTGAGTGAGTCTGAAGAATGGAGGGAAAGTTTAAAATAATTGAAACGCGGTCGTTTCATTAAACCGCGCTTGGGCTTGCTGGCTTCTATTCGCACCCCCCCTATTGCTGGCCCAACTGAATCCAACTGGCGCCTATTGCTATTCCAACCCCCCTCCCTTTAATTGATTTAAATTCTTTTATTTTCTTCTTTTATTTTTTCTGTTTTGATTAATTCATAAATAATTGATAAAAAATGATTTTTTAATTCTTCCTTTTTCTATGATTAGATGATAATGTGTAGAAAATATTAAAAATAAAAGTGGGATTTTATTTTTTAGTTTAGTACTTTAATAGATTTTTCTTTTAAAGTAGCTTTTATAATGTTTAGTTTTGTATCATGATTTTGCAAGAATTATTTTAAGACCTTCCCTTAGGTTTTTTAATCCATTCTTTTTTGTGCAATTAGATGATGAATCATAGTTCCCCATAGGATTTTTTCTAGAATTTTAGAATTAAATTTTGATTAGTTTAATTAGGGTAGATGTAGGGTATCCTAATTAGGGTTTAGATTGTGTTTAGGTGATGAATTCCTTTCTTTGATTGAGTTTTGTCTTGATTTTTAGGTAGAGGCCTATGTAGATGTTATGAGTAGGTGTTGAGGACCCTTGTGAATAATTGTTAGATTTTTCCCCCTTGGTTTAGTATTTTTAGGTATTTTCTGAAGTTGCCTATTGATTTTGTCTCCCCTGTGGGTATCTGTTCATCTTTGGGGTTCATTGTGGGGAATTTGTTGAGGGGCTTGTGTTGCCTTGAAGACCTTGATGGAGAGCATCATGAAGAGAAGATTGTAGATCAAGACTCAGAGACCCAGAGCTTGGCTTATGCCCTGTCTGTGAGGTTTGAGATCCTGAAGCTTGAAGGAAGTTCATGGTACTTTCCTGTGGAAGGCACTATGAATGACTTTCATTCTTTCTTCTCACCTCTTTCTTAAGTATCCAAGGATGTTGGAGCCAACTTGTGAGTTTAATTTCTCCTGAGGAGGAATGTAAACTGATCACATGTTGTTGAGCCACATGGGATACAATTCCTAAGTGGAAGCCTCCTAGTACTTTCCTGAGGAAGGTCCTATGGGTCTATTCACTTAGTTCCCTTAGTTTGTCTAGGCTTTCCTAAGTATCCAATGATGTTGGAGCCGACTTGTGAGTTTAATTTCTCCTGAGGAGGAATGTAAACTGATCACAGTTGTTAAGCCACATAGGATACAACTCCTAAGTGGAAGCCTCCTAGTACTTTCCTGAGGAAGGTCCTATGAGTCTATTCACTTAGCTCCACTAGTTCAGATAGGATTTCCTAAATATCCGGTGGTGTTGGAGCCTGCTTGTGAGTTTAGTTTCTCCTGAGGAGGAATATAAACTGATCACAGTGGTTGGGCCACATAGGGTATGACTCCTGAGTATACACCTCCTAGTGTTCTCCTGAGGAAGACACTATGAGTCTGCTTGCTTAGCTCCCTTTCTTTGGTAAGCTTGTTCTGAAGCTTGAAGACTGGGAATGATTTCTCTTGTTCAGGGTTTTGCTTCAGTGCTTTGCTTAGATTTGATTCAGATTCTGTGTTAGGGTTAGGATTAGAGAATAGTTGATTCTTTCTCAAGCATGTGTGTTTTGTTTACCTGATGGTACTTCCCTTCTTTTATCTGGTTCATTGCTTGATAGCATGTTGATTATTTTCAGTATGATTACTGTTATTTCATGACTGGCTTGAGGTCGAGATGAGCTTGTGGAGGCTGAAACCCCACACACATTTCCTCCCTCACTTGCATTGCATGCATTTTACTGTTAAAGCTGATGCTTTTGTCTGTTTTGGTGTATCATTGACATGATCCCTTAGGACTCTCATTTCCTCTGATGAGGATTTGATGATAGACTCTTAGGTTGAAACCTATGCATGACAACTTCTAGGAGTTCCCTGTTCGAACCTCAACCATAGGATGAATCCATGGCATGATAACAGTAGGACTTGATAGTCTCCCTCCTAGTTGAGCCATCTTTTCCGTAGTTTCCCGAACTACGTTTGCTGTGATCTTTCATACCAGATGAAAGTACGTAGGCATAGGATGCGATATCCTAGCGAGCAACCTTTCCCCTTCACCCGTAGTTAGGCGAACTACGTTGACTCTGATTTCTCGTTCCAGACGGGAATACGTAGGCATAAAGCGCGATGCTTTGCCGAGTCATTTTTCTTTTTTCAGCCAGCCTTGATAGGTAGATAGATTAAAACCAACCCGTCCAAGTAAACAAACAAGCGAGGATCCCGTCGAGTACGACGGACGTGAGGGGTGCTAATACCTTCCCCTTGCGTAACCGACTCCCGAACCCAGACAATGGTTGCGACGACCTTGTCTTACCCTTATTCGTCAGGTTTTTCCGATCGTTTCCTTTCCCGCTCTGAGGGATAAATAACGAAAGGTGGCGACTCTTCTGTCATGCCGGCACCTTATTTTCGCGCAAGCGACAGCTGGCGACTCTGCTGGGGACTTATAGCATCTAGGGACTTTTCCCATCTCTTATGCTGGGACCGTTTCCCATCCCCTACGCGAGTCAATCCTATCGTTTGTGTGTTTGCTTGTTGGGTTGCGTTTATTTATCGCATTTTTACTTCCCGCATTTTATTTCCCGCATTTTATTTCCAGTTTGATATGATTATCTGTGCTGCTGTGGGAGAGGGATGTTACTGTGAGTGAAAAGCCGGACCTGGGCTTGAGTACACACCTAGATATAGTTGCGGAGAAGTAGTAGACGAACCTGTCTGCTGAGCAGGCACAGTTCCCTACGAAAATCTGCGCTCAGACGAGATTCTTGCAGAGGTGCTCCTTTCCGGTCCTGAGGATCTGAGGGGAGTCCAGACGTGAGGATTGTCGACTCTGGGGACCGATCATTTGGAAGTCGGCTAAGAGAGGCCTCTTCATGATTTGACGATGCCACTCCTTCTGGGAATCGTATTGTCACTCATGAAAGTCTGTGACGCTGACAACCGCATAGGATGCCGTACCTTTGTCCGTGGATTAGGTCCATCATACCTGTGAGTGGGGTTGGGATATTGCAGGAAACTTCAACCTCCAGACTACCTGGTTTTCTTGACGGTGAATCAGTTATGTTGGGTTCTCAGTTGCAGAGATGTTCTTGATAGAGCAAGGGTTTGATCAGAGGATCTTATCATCGGGTGTTTGTCTGTTCCTGATAGAGCAGGTTCCGAACAGAGTATTATTATCAGAAGTTTGTTCTGGATGGAGCAAATTTTTGAGTGAGGTCTGAGGATCTCGTCAGCAGTTGTTGTTTGTTCTTGATAGAGCAGATTTTTGAGTGAGGTCTGAGGATCTCGTCAGCAGTTGTTGTTTGTCCTTGATAGGGCAGATTTTGAGTGGGGTTTGAAGATCTCATCAGCAGCTGTGTGTTTGTTCTAGAGAGGGCAGATTTGTGATTTGGGGTCTGAAGACTTCATCAACAGATATTCCTTGATCTTGCATCCGGGGTCTTTATTATCAGGCCTTCGTTCTTGTCAGGGCAGAATGCTGATCTCGATCCTACCCGATGGTTATTCACTGCAGATCAGATCAGTGGTTTTACACCAGGGTTTCCTTCTCATCAGCGACTGTTGACATCGAATCTCCACAGCAGCCACCCGGATATATTGTTGCATACCTGCATTTTGCATTAGCTTGCATAATCATTCGCATTTCATTAGCGTGTGTCTGTGACAGGTACCATTTCCCTGATCCAAGATCTCTTATTGTGTTACTGCAGCCGTTCTCAGAAAGACTGATGCGTATGAGTTCTCGGTCCTTGATGTGTCGAATCTGACTATTGCTATGTGAGGTTGCTGTTTCCATGATTGGGCCCAGATTCCTCCCCTTATTATTGTCAGCAGGTGCCAGGATCGGGGGAAATCTCTCAAGCACGCAGACACGCGCATGCATCTGCATAAAGCATTTTTGCATGACATACATTCTGTTACCTTTTCCTAACCCTTGATGTTGACAGGTTTGACAGGTACTCAGGTTCCGAGCTGCTTTCGATCTCCAGGATTGATCAAAGATTCATCCACCGCTACTCAACTCGCGCCAATCAAACGAGAATCATGGACCAGGTACAGTCAGATGTTTAGGAGCTTCGTGAACGGATGGATCGTTTTATGGAGCTGATGCAAGTAGTTGCGAATGGGCAAGACCAGCTTCGTACTTTGGTTCAACCTCTCATCTCCAGGGTTGACAGTAATGGAATACTTCACGGCGGGGCCGTGCCTACTCCTCCTCAAGGGGATACTCCACAGAACGTTGTTCCTGCTGCCGGGGGCAACGGCAGTGCTAACGGCAATCTCGTGACTAATCTCGGACTTAACGCGGCGGGCGCCGTCAATGGTGGTTTGGGAGCCAATGTTAACATGGGGCCGGTCAACGGCAATGTTGGTGCAGGAAATTTGGTGGTGCCTCAACCGTGGCTGGAGGACCATCAGGATGACATTTTCTCCCAGAGAGGTGTAGAGACCGAGTTGACTGCTGAGGCTCGACTCAGGTTCAAGGCGCTGGAAGATAAAATGAGAGATATAGAAAATCAGAACGCATTGGGCGTTGACATGTCCAAACTCGGGTTGATTGCTGACTTTAAAGTACCTCACAAGTTCAAGGTGCCTATCTTTGAGAAGTATAGGGGCACTACTTGTCCCCGTGTTCACCTCCGATCTTATTATAGAAAGATGTCCGCTTATTCTGATGATGAGAAGTTGCTGATGCACTTCTTTCAGGATAGTCTTTCTGGTCCATCGCTCGAATGGTATATGGGTTTGGAGCCCGCTGCTGTGCGCACGTGGAAAGATCTCGCTGAAGCGTTTGTCCTCCACTATCAATATAATAGCGACTTGGCTCCCAACCGAGTTCAGCTTCAGAATCTCTCGCAGCGGAGCAATGAAAGCTTCAAAGAGTACGCCCAGCGGTGGCGTGAATTGGCTGCTCGGGTTCAACCGCCGATGGTTGAGCGTGAGTTGGTGCAAATGTTCGTGGCTACCCTTCCCGGAGTCTATTATGAGAAGCTGATCAGTGGCATGTCCGGAACATTCTCAGCCCTCATCACTTTGGGCGAGCATGTTGAGAACGGTATAAAGATCGGCAAGATTCAGGGCGAATCATCCTCATCTGGAGGAGCTAGCAAGAAACCCTATACTGGCAAGCGTCGAGAGGGAGATGCCAGTGCTGTCACTAATGCTAGGAGAAAGGGCAAGGGACCTCAACAGCAGATTGCTAGCATAAACATCCCAGCTGCTCCCCCGCAGCCGCAGCAGCAGCCCCAGCAACAGAATAATCCGGGATATAAGAGATATCAGAATCGGGGTCCCCTCGCAAACCGTCATTTGGAAACTCCTCCTATGTCATATGCACAGCTTCTGCAGACGCTGCTTCAGCTCCAATTAGTTCAAAAAAGGACGTTGGCTCCCTTGACAGGGGCACCACCACCGGGGTATGATGCTAATGCTACTTGTGAATTTCATTCTGGGGCACCTGGCCATACGGTTGAGAATTGCAAAGCTTTTAAGCACAAAGTCCAGGACTTGGTCGACGCCAAGGTTATCAACTTTTCTGACAACGTGCCCAACGTCACCAAAAATCCAATGCCTCACCATAGGGGGGGCGGAGTAAATGCTGTTATCACTGAAGAGAATTCAGACTTGCTGACTGATGTCAAAGATCTGAAGACGCCGTTGAGTTTTGTTAAAGCTAAGTTGCTAAAGAAAGGCTTCTTTCCTGGATGTGGAGAGTTTTGCATGGCTTGTGCTACACTTCCTGATGGGTGTGAGCAGTTGATCGAAGGTATCCAAAGTCTGATGACCGAGGGTATTTTGCAATTCAGTCGGAGCATTGAGAATGCGTCAGGGGAAGTCGTGCTGAAGCAGGCAGACGAAGTTGCTACCATTACCATTCCTCGCCACCCTATCACTATTTCTGCGCCCCGACCGCCTACTATCACCATCACCAGGGCCGGACCAATCCCATTCGAGAGCACTAATGCCGTCCCATGGCATTACGGCGCCGAAGTGTATTGTAATGGTCAGAAGATAGAGCTTGAGTCATCCGGATCGACTGCGCAGAATCTTACTGAAGTCAGTGGTATCACCAGGAGCGGAAGAGTATTCGCACCGGCGGAGGTTGCAGCAGAGAAAGTGGTCCGAGCTGACGCTATGGATAAAGGTAAGGGTAAAGCTGTTGAAGAGGTTCCTGCGGGGGCAGAGAAAGACTTGTTGGTTAAAGATGCTGAAGAGTTCATGCGACTGATCAGGAAAAGTGACTACAAGATTGTAGATCATCTTCACCAGACTCCGTCAAAGATCTCGATTCTTAACCTGTTGCTGTGTTCTGAAGCGCACCGCAACGCATTGCTGAAGGTATTGAATGCTGCATACGTGCCGCAGGAGATATCAGTGAACCAACTCGAGGAAGTGGTAGCCCATGTCAATGCTGGTAATGGGCTGGGATTTACAGATCTGGAGCTGACTCCCAAGGGAAGAGATCACAACAGCGCCTTGCACGTCTCGATAGAGTGCAGAGGCACGATTATGTCACATGTCCTAGTGGATACGGGCTCCTCGCTAAACGTGCTTCCGAAGAAGGCACTGATGAAGTTGGATACCCGGGGACTGCTGTGCACGCCCAGTGATCTGGTCGTGAAGGCCTTTGACGGAACCAAGCGCCACGTCTTCGGAGAATTGACCCTGCCAATTCAAGTTGGTCCAGAGACGTTCAATGCGGTGTTCTATATCATGGATATCATGCCCGCCTATAGTTGCCTCTTAGGTCGGCCGTGGATCCATTCTGCTGGTGCCGTGACGTCCACGCTGCATCAGAAGCTTAAATATGCTGTTGGGGGCAGCATAGTGACAGTCTGTGGAAAGGAGGACATCATGGTAAGCCACCTCTCGTCCTTTAAATATGTCGAAATGGATGGTGAGATCCATGAGACTCTTTGCCAGGCTTTTGAAACCGTCAAGGTGAAGGAGGTAGCTCCCGTTGTTGCAGAGAAACAAGAGTTGAACCTCTCCTCGTTTAAGGAAGCTAGAGCCGTTGTCGAAGCTGGTTCCACCCCAGGCTGGGGGCATGTCTTGGACATACCGATCAAACAGGATAAGTTTGGATTAGGGTATTCTCCTGGAGCTGAAGCTTCATCTTCTTCTGGTAGCTCGTCTCGTGGGAAAGGGCCGATCTTGTTCACCAAGGGGGGAGTAATCTTCGAGAGTATCAACGCTACGTCGGAGGACAGCGGGGACAGTGATTGTGATCTTGATGCCTGGATTCAACCGAGCAAGCCAGGCGAGCGCCTCCACAACTGGACCATCAAGGAGATTATCAAGCTGACAAGTGAAGAGTAATGATTTGCTTTTTACAATCTTTGTACAACCCTATGTCCTGCCCGGGGCATAGTGGTTTTACTGTCAGGGCCTTGTTGGATTATGTGTATGCATTTCGTTAATAAATAAAAGGCGTTTTCTTCGTAATCAAATATTGTGTTCTTTGTTATTCATGCTTTATGTTTGTTTCGAAAAAACAGCAAAATGGCAACGAGGTTCGTGCTAACCTGCATATTCTTGCTTTAAACTTAACCCTTGTTATTGCAGGATCCACGTAACAGACGACATCGACTCTGGACCCTCTACGGCTCACTACGACTTTGATTGCCCGATCTATCAAGCCGAGGATGAGATTGATGAAGACGAAGACCTTCCGGAAGAGTTGGCCCGCTTGTTGAGACAAGAGGAGAAGGTTATTCTGCCTCATGAGGAGGATATTGAGATCATAAATCTGGGTTCTGAGGAGCTTATCAGGAATGTCAGAGTTGGGGCTGCGCTGCAGAATGATGTCAAGCATAGACTGGTCGAGATGCTTCGAGAGTATAGTGACGTCTTTGCTTGGTCGTATGAGGATATGCCCGGACTTGACACAGATATCGTGGTTCATCGCTTGCCGTTGCGAGAAGATTGCCCTCCAGTCAAGCAGAAGCTCAGGAGGACGAGACCAGACATGGCTGTAAAGATCAAAGAAGAAGTCCAGAAGCAGTTGGACGCAGGATTTCTAGCCGTTACCACTTACCCTCCGTGGGTCGCCAACATAGTGCCTGTACCGAAGAAGGACGGTAAGGTACGCATGTGCGTCGATTATCGGGATTTGAATAGGGCGAGCCCTAAGGATGATTTCCCGTTGCCTCATATCGATGTGTTGGTCGACAATACAGCCCAGTTTTCCGTGTTTTCGTTCATGGATGGCTTCTCCGGTTACAATCAGATTAAGATGGCGCCGGAGGACATGGAGAAAACGACGTTTATTACCCCCTGGGGCACGTTTTGCTACAAGGTAATGCCTTTCGGTCTGAAGAACGCAGGGGCCACTTACCAGCGAGCAATGGTAACTTTGTTTCATGATATGATTCATCACGAGATCGAGGTCTATGTTGATGACATGATTGCGAAGTCCCAAACGGAGGAAGAGCATCTGGTCAACCTATTGAAGCTGTTTGAAAGGCTTAGGAAGTTCAAGCTGAGGCTGAATCCTAACAAGTGCACTTTCGGAGTGCGGTCCGGAAAGTTATTGGGGTTTATCGTTAGTGAACGAGGTATTGAAGTTGATCCTGCAAAGATAAAAGCTATCCAAGAGATGCCAACGCCGAAAACAGAGAAAGAAGTTCGTGGTTTCTTGGGCCGAATAAACTACATTGCAAGGTTTATCTCTCAGCTCACGGCCACTTGTGAACCGATGTTCAAGTTGTTAAAGAAAAATCAGGCGATTACTTGGAATGAGGGTTGCCAGAAGGCATTCGATAAGATAAAGCAGTATCTTCAAGAACCTCCAATCTTGATACCCCCAGTGGATGGACGGCCATTAATCATGTACTTGACAGTTCTGGAGAATAGTATGGGGTGTGTTCTCGGTCAGCACGACGAGACGGGCAGAAAGGAGCATGCCATTTATTATTTGAGTAAAAAGTTCACTGAGTGTGAATCTCGATACTCGATGCTGGAGAAGACGTGTTGTGCATTAGCTTGGGCCGCCAAACGTCTACGACAGTATATGCTCAATCACACCACTATGCTAATTTCGAAGATGGATCCGATCAAGTACGTCTTCGAGAAGCAGGCTCTTTCGGGCAGGATTGCCAGATGGCAGATGGTGTTAACAGAATATGATATTCAGTACGTCTCCCAGAAGGCCATCAAGGGAAGCGTATTGTCTGATTACCTTGCCGAACAACCCATCGAAGACTATCAGCCGATGAAGTTCGAGTTCCCTGACGAGGACATTATGTTTCTCAAAGCGAAGGATTGCGATGAGCCATTGCCCGATGAGGGGCCAGATAGGAAGTCTCAGTGGAAGTTGATATTCGACGGAGCGGTTAATTCCTATGGAAGTGGTATCGGGGCTATCATCACGACTCCTCACGGATCCCACATCCCGTTTACTGCAAGACTGACGTTTTCAGTTACCAACAACGAAGCCGAGTACGAAGCATGTATTATGGGTCTAGAAGAGGCAATTGATTTGAGAATCAAGAATCTAGACATATATGGTGACTCAGCGCTTGTAATCAATCAGATCAAAGGGGAGTGGGAAACTCGTCAGGCGAATCTAGTGCCGTACATGAATTACGCCAGGAGGCTGCTTCCGTTCTTCGACCGAGTAGAACTTCATCATGTACCCCGGGCTGAAAATCAAATGGCTGATGCTTTGGCCACGTTGGCTTCAATGTACAAGGTCAATCTTTGGAATGAAGCTCCAAGCATTGTTCTTTCGCGTCTTGACAGACCAGCATATGTGTTCGCAATCGAGAATGCCACTGACGGCAAGCCGTGGTTCCACGACATTCAGACCTTCCTTATGACCAAGGAGTATCCTGCGGGTGCGTCAACCCAGGATAAGAAGACTCTAAGGAGGCTATCTGGAAACTTTTACCTCAACCCTGATGGAGTGCTGTACAAGAGAAACCACGATCTTGTGCTACTCAGATGTGTAGATGAGAAGGAGGCAAGTATGCTCATGGAAGAAGTCCATGAGGGCACATTTGGTACGCACGCCGGCGGGCATGCCATGACGAGAAAGATCCTGAGAGCAGGATATTACTGGCTGACTATGGAGTCGGATTGCTTCAGATTCGCGAGGAAATGTCACAAATGCCAGATTTATGCTGATAAAGTTCATGTGCCGCCGTGCCCATTGAATGTCATGTCCTCCCCTTGGCCGTTCTCCATGTGGGGCATCGACATGATAGGCAAGATCGAGCCCATCGCATCCAATGGTCATCGTTTTATTCTGGTAGCTATCGACTACTTCACCAAATGGGTGGAGGCAGCCTCGTACGCTAATGTGACCAAGCAGGTGGTAGCTAAATTCATAAAGAAGGACATCATCTGTCGCTATGGAATTACCGAGCGGATCATTACTGATAATGGTTCGAATTTGAATAATAAGATGATGAAGGAGCTGTGCCAGAGCTTCAAGATAGAACACCACAACTCATCCCCTTACCGGCCGAAGATGAATGGCGCTGTTGAAGCGGCCAACAAGAACATCAAGAAGATTGTTCAGAAGATGGTTGTGACGTACAAAGATTGGCACGAGATGCTGCCGTTTGCCTTGCACGGTTATCGTACGACGGTGCGTACGTTGACCGGGGCAACTCCTTTCTCCTTGGTGTACGGTATGGAAGCTGTCCTACCGCTAGAAGTGGAGATTCCCTCTTTACGAGTTTTGGTTGATGTGAAGCTTGATGAGGCAGAATGGGTTACGAATCGCCTGAACCAGCTCAGCCTGATGGACGAGAAGAGGCTAGCATCGATTGCATTTGGTCGCCTGTACCAAAGCCGAATGAAGAAAGCTTATGATAAGAAGGTGCGTCCTCGAAGCTTTCAGACGGGTGATCTCGTCCTGAAGAAGATTCTTCCGCCACACTCCGATCACCGGGGCAAGTGGACTCCGAATTACGAAGGGCCGTATGTCGTCAGCAAGGTCTTCTCGGGAGGAGCTTTGTTGTTATCCACGATGGATGGTGAAGATTTTGCATCCCCGGTGAACGCGGACGCAGTTAAAAAATACTTTGCTTGAAAGAGACCCGCTGGACAAAAAAGAAAGAGTCCAGGCAAAAAAGGGGCATCCCGGCGAACCAAAAACAGAATAAAAGGTTCGGGCAAAAATTAGGGATATATTGAAAAATGTACACCCGCGAAGTCGAAAACCTACACTGGGCGGCTTCGGCAAAAAAGGGTATCCCGGTGAACTGAAAACCCGTGAAGGGCGGTTCACGCAAAAGTTAGGGATTTGAATAAGCAAATGACTGCGTTCCGCGTATGGACTTTCATTGTTTAGTGGTTCGGAAGACCTGAGGGCCGTTTATCTGAATCAATCTCTTCCAAAGCTGAAGCATCGGAGAAGTATCGAAGTCGAGTGGGTCTTAGAGGGATCAACTCATGGTGTTCGTCTACACCTCGATTGCCGACATTTGTATATACTGATGTATATTTATGTTTTCTTTTTGCGCGGCTTCCTCATTCCAGGAGCTTGCCTCTGTTGTAAAACATTTTTGCCCATTCAGGGGTTCATCATCAATAAAATGCACATTATTCAGCAATCCTACTTGTCTGCTTAGCATTTATCTGTTTTGTTTGCGAATGATAACGCCGATGTGTTTTTGATAAAATGCGCATACATAAACTTGCGGGCCTAAGCCCATTGATTGTTGAAAAAACTAATTAACTGAACATTGTCACGAGATAATACCCTGGATAGGCCCCTGTGAGGAGGGTACCTTGTCTGTTTGTTTGTGTTGTTGCAGGTGTAGCGCTGGCCAGAAGATGTGCCGTGCGTATCCCCGAAGCAGGATGAGTCCTCCTTCTCCAGCAGAGTTCAGTAGTCTCTCCTCCGCAGGATCTAAACGCAAGATAGTGAGCATTGATATGTCTCCCCGCGCAGAGATGATTCTCTTTCCCAAGCAGACGCATCCTGAAGGAATGTCACCTCATCAGCTGAGTCAAGCACTGAAGCATGATGATAATCCCCAGCACCGGGTCACAAGTGTAGAGTTCATAGAAATGTTTGGGTACTGGAGTTCATGTTTTCCCCAGTAAAGTCGTCGAAGCAGGATTCCCCCCCCCCCCCCCCCCCCCGCACCGGGTCACAAGTGCAGGTTTCGCAAAAGGCTGTTCGTTAGCCGAAGGATGCAGTAACTGATGGTGCCAGACTGAAGTCTCCAGTGAAATTGAGATGCCTCACCAGAGTCGGGCTCTCTCCTGAAGTTCGATGATTCCCTCTTCCCCATTAGAGTGTTGGAACAGCTGATGTTGTATTCCCCTGCAGAGTTGTACTCTCCCCCGAAGGCAGATGATCCTTTCTTCCCCAGTGGAATCGAATTCCTCATCAGAGTCGTACTTTCCAGTGAAGTAGAATGATTTCCCTCCCCGGTTGAGTCCGCAGAAAAGCAGAATCCTTGGAAGTCGGTCAGATCATGATCGATGTTCCCCAGCAGAGCGTGGGGCAGCTAATGCTGTGTTTCCCCAGAATCGCACTCGAAGCAGAATGATTTCTCCTTCCTCAGCCGAGTTTGCAGATGTCCAAGAGATCCGAATCCTTGGAAGTTGATCAGATCATGATTGGTTTTTCCCCAGTGGAGTGTTGAGCAGCTGAAGTTGGTTCCCCACAGAGTGGTCATTCCCAGAAGAGTAGCCGAGACGGCCGCGCAGTTCATTCTCGCGATTGATATCAGCAGATCCAAGTTCTCGTAGAGCTTCGTCCCCTGCAGCAGTCAGCTGAAGTTGTTCCCCTGCAGCAATTCGCGGAAGATCAATTCCCCAGACAGAGCCTGAGTGATATTGGCGTGTTCACGTTCTCCTCAGCAGGATGATTCCTCTACCTGAGTGGTTCTTTCTCCTTGATAGGAGGATTTCCCCCTTCGGCATTTATTTTGCTGATGGGATCGCATCATTATGCATGATTGCATAGCATTGTTCATGATTGCATGGCATTTAGCATAAACGTATAGCATTCCCACTGTGTGGGGGCATGACGCAGAAGCATATGCATCGTAAGCATGATCTAGGTTATTGTCATCCTTGTTGAACAGGTGTACCACCAAAAGACCGGTTGCTCAGGACGATTCTTGATGTTCTCCCCAACAAGGTCGATTTCTTGGGATGATTCTTAAGACCCCGGTGTAATCCCCACAGTTCGCTTGCTCAAGATGATTTTTGAGATCCCCAGCAAAGTCTTCAGTTCGAGATGATTCTCAAATCCCTCAGCAGGGCCATTTGCTTAAGACGACTCTTAAGACCTCAGCTTCCCGAGTGGTTCGCCTAGTATGATACTTGAGCCCCCCCCAATAGCGTCTCCAGCAGGAGTTGCCCAGGAAGATTCCTGGAATACCCAACAGAATGTTTGCTCCAGAAAGGTTATCAGTTCAAGACGATTCTTGAAGATGCCCGATGGATCTGTTTGGTCAAGATGATTCTTGAAGCCCTCAGCAGCATGATATGTCTGCTCCAACAACGATGTCTAATCTGAAGATGGATTTCGTAAGCGCCCGATGGCGATATCAGAAGGTTCCGGTGAGTCCAGATTTCCGTGTTGAAGAATCAACGGGGGGCTAAAGACAAGGTTCCGGAGTTGTAGATACAACAGAATGATCCGTGTGAGTCTGAAGACCAAGTCAGTTATCCTGAGGTGATAATTGATTGCGATCAAGTGAATGATATTTCTTCTGACTGAAGTCGAAGATGTTTCTCCAGCGGTGATGCGGGGTATTTTGATTGTCCGACGGCGATGTCAGATTTAGTTCTCCAGCGGTGATGCAGGGTACTTCGATTGTCCGACGGTGATGTCAGATTTAGTTCTCCAGCGGTGATGTTGGGTATTTTGATTGTCTGACGGTGATGTCAGGTCGATATTTCTCCAGCTAGTTGTTGAGCAGCTAGTGTTGCAGTATTCAAAGATTTGTTCCCCGCAGAGTACCGTGTGCTCGTGCAGTTGGCAAATTTTCGGGTTTACCGATATTCAACCGTCTCGTGCCTTGATTGGTTGAGAGCCGTTCGCTTCTCACCCAGTCAGGTTCAAGCCGTTTGAATAGGGGCAGCTGTTGCACCCCAAAATTTGACCAACAATTATTTATTCATTAAGTGTTTGAAAGTTGATATCTTTATCAGAAGGTTCAAGAGATCCTCAGAGGAGTGGATTGAAACCAGGGTTGTGTGCTTCATAGCTTGAGAGTTGTGGGTGCCCCTCAGATGATTCTGAGACTTTGAGAATGAACTTGATGTTTTGGGAAAGCCTATGAGATGTCTTGATAGCCTTCATGAAGCCCAGAGAGGTCATTAGGCAAGAATTCAGAAGATTCAACCATGAATGGTAGAATTAGGGTTTTGACTGGGTCAACCCTAGGTCAACTGAAGAATTGGAGAAGGTTGAGACCTAATCCAAGGGCCATGAGATCATGGAATAATGTATAGAGATGTTATAGAGATGATTCCTAGACCAACTCATCATGATTGAGGAGTTTGAGAAGTTTTGAGTTAGGGTTTCTGAGGATTGTCAGTGAGAAAACCCTAATTTGATCCCTATTTTCCAGGCAGTTTTAGCTCTAGATGTGATTGATATCTCATCCTCCCCACAACATGAATGTTGTAGAGCTTGTCCTAAGCTTTAATTTGAGTGGTGGAAGTCCTTGATAGGAGTTACAGAGCTCAAGTTATGGTTTTGACAAATTACAGGTCAGCTGAGGTGTGTGAATCTGGGTCCTTGAAAGTCACCCAACTTGCAGACAACTTTTGCCCTAGTAGGAGGATTCCTATGATTTCTTGGTCAACATGAATGTTGAAGAGCATCTTCTTAGCTTTAATTTGAGTGGTAGAAGTCCTTGATTGGATTTGTGGAACTCAACTTATGGTTTGAACAAGACAGGGGTATTTTGGTCATTTGTCAGTTATAGGTCATTTTATCCAATGCCTAAAACTCCTATTTCCAAGCCTCAAATGGAAAAACTCAAAACATGAAAGTTGCTCAAAATGTGATTTTAAGTCTAGAAGGAAGGTCACAAATTGTTGGAAAAGCTCATAGCATGAGATTACATGATTGGTCAAAAATGAACTAAAAATGGCTTATAAACTTGAAAAGTTGAAATTGAAAAGTGATTTGGAAGATCCACAAATCCAAAATAGGTCATCCAATATATCATTTTGATTGGAAAAACCATTTTGAGAACATTGGTTTAGCTAGAATTTTGATTTGGAGCCTTAAAATGGGTGATGCTTTGAAAAGTTATTACTTGAAAAAGAAGGCAATGTTGAAAAACCCTACACAAGCCAAAGATGAGCTTGTTTTTCACTCATCCCTTCTCAATATCTCATGAAAAGATATTTTAAGACCAAATGGTAAGGCATGAAGCATGGGAGATGAGATTTCCAACTTGTCATCACATGAGAATTTCAAGAAACTTCCACCACATTCTAGATGAATCTAGAAGCATCTAAGGATCAATATATAAAGAAGGCCATGAAGAGAGTTCAAGGTTGGTGATAGAGAGTCAAGTCAGAGGAGAAAGAGAGAGATACATTGCCATTAAAGAGCTACCTTCACAATCAAGCAACTTGAGTTTTCTTCCACTACAAGCCATTTCCACCATCACAAGTGCAAACAGAAAGTTTCTCATCATCCAAGGAACATCTTGAACCAATTCCAAGGCCTGCAAGCATCCCCACGAGCCTTCTCCATCATTACTTGACAGGTTCTTTCTCCTCCTTAATCCTCTTAATTTATTTAGTTTTAGTTCATTCTTTAGGTGTAGAATTAATATGCTAGGATAGAAGATCAATTTCTGAGAGTTTGGGAGCTCTGCGTGAGGTTTCATGGCAGGTGAGTGATTCTTGAATCTTCAAGAACTAGTTGTTTAGGGCGTTTTAGTTAGCATGAGTTAGGTCAGATTGACTAGGGTAGCATGTAGAGCAGGGTTAGATCCTTAGGTTGAAGCTCCACCATGTTTGATCTCAGGTGATCATGGTGGAACCATGATCTTGAAGTCTTCTGTTAGGGTTATCTAGGGCGAGTTAGGGGGAAGTGCGCGTATGGTTGTGTTGCTCTTGAGTAGTAGAGCATTTTTCGTTTTGAAGTCGTGTTAAACCATGGCCTGAGCAGAGAGAACCAGGGATTGGAAGATTAGGGCATGGAGGAGAGGGTTCTGAAAACCCTAGTTTCGTTTGGGACGATGAAGGAGGTCCCTTAGATTGGCTCCAGAGTTTGACAAATTAATCAGATCTAACGGCCGTGAGTGAGTCTGAAGAATGGAGGGAAAGTTTAAAATAATTGAAACGCGGTCGTTTCATTAAACCGCGCTTGGGCTTGCTGGCTTCTATTCGCACCCCCCCTATTGCTGGCCCAACTGAATCCAACTGGCGCCTATTGCTATTCCAACCCCCTCCCTTTAATTGATTTAAATTCTTTTATTTTCTTCTTTTATTTTTTCTGTTTTGATTAATTCATAAATAATTGATAAAAAATGATTTTTTAATTCTTCCTTTTTCTATGATTAGATGATAATGTGTAGAAAATATTAAAAATAAAAGTGGGATTTTATTTTTTAGTTTAGTACTTTAATAGATTTTTCTTTTAAAGTAGCTTTTATAATGTTTAGTTTTGTATCATGATTTTGCAAGAATTATTTTAAGACCTTCCCTTAGGTTTTTTAATCCATTCTTTTTTGTGCAATTAGATGATGAATCATAGTTCCCCATAGGATTTTTTCTAGAATTTTAGAATTAAATTTTGATTAGTTTAATTAGGGTAGATGTAGGGTATCCTAATTAGGGTTTAGATTGTGTTTAGGTGATGAATTCCTTTCTTTGATTGAGTTTTGTCTTGATTTTTAGGTAGAGGCCTATGTAGATGTTATGAGTAGGTGTTGAGGACCCTTGTGAATAATTGTTAGATTTTTCCCCCTTGGTTTAGTATTTTTAGGTATTTTCTGAAGTTGCCTATTGATTTTGTCTCCCCTGTGGGTATCTGTTCATCTTTGGGGTTCATTGTGGGGAATTTGTTGAGGGGCTTGTGTTGCCTTGAAGACCTTGATGGAGAGCATCATGAAGAGAAGATTGTAGATCAAGACTCAGAGACCCAGAGCTTGGCTTATGCCCTGTCTGTGAGGTTTGAGATCCTGAAGCTTGAAGGAAGTTCATGGTACTTTCCTGAGGAAGGCACTATGAATGACTTTCATTCTTTCTTCTCACCTCTTTCTTAAGTATCCAAGGATGTTGGAGCCAACTTGTGAGTTTAATTTCTCCTGAGGAGGAATGTAAACTGATCACATGTTGTTGAGCCACATGGGATACAATTCCTAAGTGGAAGCCTCCTAGTACTTTCCTGAGGAAGGTCCTATGGGTCTATTCACTTAGTTCCCTTAGTTTGTCTAGGCTTTCCTAAGTATCCAATGATGTTGGAGCCGACTTGTGAGTTTAATTTCTCCTGAGGAGGAATGTAAACTGATCACAGTTGTTGAGCCACATAGGATACAACTCCTAAGTGGAAGCCTCCTAGTACTTTCCTGAGGAAGGTCCTATGAGTCTATTCACTTAGCTCCACTAGTTCAGATAGGATTTCCTAAATATCCGGTGATGTTGGAGCCTGCTTGTGAGTTTAGTTTCTCCTGAGGAGGAATATAAACTGATCACAGTGGTTGGGCCACATAGGGTATGACTCCTGAGTATACACCTCCTAGTGTTCTCCTGAGGAAGACACTATGAGTCTGCTTGCTTAGCTCCCTTTCTTTGGTAAGCTTGTTCTGAAGCTTGAAGACTGGGAATGATTTCTCTTGTTCAGGGTTTTGCTTCAGTGCTTTGCTTAGATTTGATTCAGATTCTGTGTTAGGGTTAGGATTAGAGAATAGTTGATTCTTTCTCAAGCATGTGTGTTTTGTTTACCTGATGGTACTTCCCTTCTTTTATCTGGTTCATTGCTTGATAGCATGTTGATTATTTTCAGTATGATTACTGTTATTTCATGACTGGCTTGAGGTCGAGATGAGCTTGTGGAGGCTGAAACCCCACACACATTTCCTCCCTCACTTGCATTGCATGCATTTTACTGTTAAAGCTGATGCTTTTGTCTGTTTTGGTGTATCATTGACATGATCCCTTAGGACTCTCATTTCCTCTGATGAGGATTTGATGATAGACTCTTAGGTTGAAACCTATGCATGACAACTTCTAGGAGTTCCCTGTTCGAACCTCAACCATAGGATGAATCCATGGCATGATAACAGTAGGACTTGATAGTCTCCCTCCTAGTTGAGCCATCTTTTCCGTAGTTTCCCGAACTACGTTTGCTCTGATCTTTCATACCAGATGAAAGTACGTAGGCATAGGATGCGATATCCTAGCGAGCAACCTTTCCCCTTCACCCGTAGTTAGGCGAACTACGTTGACTCTGATTTCTCGTTCCAGACGGGAATACGTAGGCATAAAGCGCGATGCTTTGCCGAGTCATTTTTCTTTTTTCAGCCAACCTTGATAGGTAGATAGATTAAAACCAACCCGTCCAAGTAAACAAACAAGCGAGGATCCCGTCGAGTACGACGGACGTGAGGGGTGCTAATACCTTCCCCTTGCGTAACCGACTCCCGAACCCAGACAATGGTTGCGACGACCTTGTCTTACCCTTATTCGTCAGGTTTTTCCGATCGTTTCCTTTCCCGCTCTGAGGGATAAATAACGAAAGGTGGCGACTCTTCTGTCATGCCGGCACCTTATTTTCGCGCAAGCGACAGTACTCTACAGGAGCCTCTTATTAGTATTTGTGTTATGCTAAAGTTTCTTGCTAAGGGAACTTTACTAAGGTAAAGACATAGGGGTATATACACTAAGTATGCTCGCCAAGACGTTACATCTTGTGCCTACGTATCCTAACTAGGATAGAATCAGAACAACCGCAGTACTCCTAACTAGGGATGGGGAACTCTTGATAACTATCAAGGTTCCAGAGGGGAAGTAAGTATCCATAACCATGATACTTACACAGAGTTAACCAACTCCATAAGTCTAAGTTGAAAATCCTAACTAGCGTTGACTTTAACAAAAGTCAAAGGGGAAAAATAAGTACTCATAACAATGATAATCACATAGAGTTTACAAACTCTACACCTAATTTTAGTTGCAAGACCAATTGGTTCTAACCAGACCAAAAGAAGGGAGATGACAGTTAGTTGTTAGAGGTTAGAGGGCTCAACAAGATATCGCATCTTGTGCCTACGTATCCTGACTAGGAAAGGGAAATCAGAGCCTCCGTAGTTCGGCCTCTTAGGGGTAAGGAACTCTTGATAACGATCAAGGTTCCAAGGGGAAGTAAGTATTCATAACCAGGATACTTACACAGAGTTAACCAACTCTCTACCTAAACTAGGTTACAATGGGCAAAACTCTCACAGGGTCTCGGGGAAAAATGGACAAGGCTATCCAACATGACTTACAAGTAAACAAAAGAATCCTTTCCTTTAGAATCGAGAGGAGGGACAAGGAGATGAACCTCAAGTATCAGATGTAAGAGGAATAACAATATATACAATATACACTCAGGTAAATTAAACAGTGAAGAGATAAGATATGGAAATCACAACTTCCAATAGCCAAAGGCAACAAAAGATAGATCAAACATCAGGAATTAATGAAAATGTAGAAATGTCATGATTTATTTTTAAAAAAAATCTAATTACACTAAAAATCTAATTAATCAACTAATTCACTAATTAAACTAAAACTAATTAACCAATTAATCATCTAAAAATCTAAATTAAAAACTAAATGACTAAATTCTAAACAACTAACTAAACTAACTAGAACTAATAACTAAAACTAAAATAATTAGATTCTAGTTGAAACTAGTTAACTAAAAAAAACTAAATAGATAAACCTAACTAAATTCTAATTAACAAAACTAAATAAATAGTTAAACTAAAAGGGGGGACTGGTAATAAATGGCAAGGGTGGTGTAGAAACAGATCAGGGCGTGAGAATAATATCATGGGCCAAAAGCCCAATAGCAACAAAAAGAGGTTTACAACAAAGTCAAAAATTAGGTTTAAAAAAAAAGGAAAATTGAAACAAATTTGGTCAAGAGACTTCAAAACAACTCTCATCATCAACTCCTCTAAACGTAAGACACGAAGGGAAAAAAAAGTAAAACTACAATCCAACCTTTCATCTCAACCTTGTTCACGAAAGCCAAATCGTTCCTCTGTCTCAGGTTTGTGTAGAATCATGTTTCATTTCATTCTCTTCATCTCCTCTATCAGTTCTTGCTTCCTTTGGTTGTGGTTACGATGACAGTTTAATGCTGGGTACAGTGGCAACTTCACAGTTGTTGGCTTTGAGATACGGAGGAGAGGATGATGCTTCGCGGCGGATGCACAGCAGTGAAGGTGATGCTTCGTGGCGGATGCACGATGGTGAAGGTGAGGGTGTGTTAGCAGAATTTGTTTCTCAATAGGAAATAAAATATGGTTTGAGAGAGAGTTTTTTCGATCAAGGTTCCCCCCTTTTCTTATTGCTCTGCCTCTCTTTTTAACCAAAAACAAACAGCCAACCTCGTGCTTTTTTTTTTCAATTGGTCCTGTTGTATCGTCTCTTTCAAATGTTGAATTGTTGTTTTTAATGGCAGGTTGTGTATGATGGAACTGTTTTGTTGATTCTTGTGGTGAATTTAGTGCAGTCTTATCTTGGTTGTTTTGGTGCAAGTATTCCTGTAGGTATAGGTCTCTGTTACTTTGTAGAAGAGTAGTGAGCAGGGCCTCGTGGTTTCCCAACAGAGATTGATAGCAAGCTCGTTTTTGTCTCGTTTTTTGGTAGGATTTCTGATTCAGGTATTTGGCAATTATGGCTATCGTGTTATCACTATGACAGGTATTTTGTGTTATTGTGCAAAGTCGTGACATATTATTGACAAGTTGCATAGATTTTTGCAACAACATGGATTTTGTTTGACTACCTATTTGGTTTGTACAACTTGTTGCAGCATCATGTCTTGGGCTTGGGATTGTAGTGATTTGGATTGCAGGCCATAGCAGGGTATAGAAGAAGGTTGGACAAAATGTTTAGTGTGATGCACAAAACTCTAGGAGTGTGGGGTCAATTGGTTTTTTGTCATCTTATTGTAAATGGGATTTGAAGTGTAGAAATGTATCCTAGTGTAATTAATAATGAAATTGGTAATTGTATGATGGGCTTATGTGAATTTTTATGAAATGACTTCTTTGAGAAATTTGGACAATGGGCCTTCTAACAAAACTTAAATGTGGTTTACAAATGATGGATTGAGAAATGAACGTAAAAGATAGATTGGATAGATAGAATTGATTTAGAAAGAAACGAGTAATGACAAATTGATATAAAAATAAAAGAAATGGATAATTAAGATGAATTGGATTGTGAAAATGGATATGAAATTAAAAAAAAGAAATTGGATTGGTTTCTTGCACTATTGAATAATAAAAAAAATGGTAAATGGATAATTAAAATGGTCATTAAAAAAATGGATATTGTAAATGAATATTGAAGTTGGTTGAAAAAGGATACATAAAAAAAAAAGAGAATGGTTATGGGATTGGACATGGATTTTGTAACACACCACCAAACTTGGAAAAAACTTAAATCCTTGACAAGTGAAACTTGAATGCCACAACTCTTGAATTAAATCGAAGAATATCATCCTTGAATCAACTTCTAGTTAATAACACCACAACCTCAACTCAACCTTGAAATGATATGAGTTGAGTAACAAACCTGAAGTCTTTAAATCAATGAAAAGAAACCGACCCACTCAATCAATACTTGCGCATGACTCAAAATATACCAACTGCTTTAACCTCTTTAATGACTCTGCAACTTGACTTCCACAAACAACTTGAATTGGCGAGAAACCCCAATTTGATGATCTGCGAAATCCTCTGCCATAAACTTGAGTGCAACAACCGAAAGAAACAACCTCTAAATAATAGAAATCCAGCTCAACAGAAAACCTCCAGTCCTATTTCAACCACCTTTGAAGCTTTTGAAATTGAACCCTGATTCATAAGTGAGACAAAACAAACAAAAGCTGGAAAACTGGTTAGTTATGCAATATGATTGACCTAGAATGTTTATGTCAAGGATGAAAGAATCTGAGGGTAAAATTTGGGGTATGACATTTTCCCCTATTTAAATATCTTCACCGGATGTCATGAGTGATGAAAATCCTCATGAAATCATGGTGGAAGATATTTAAATATAGATAACCAAATTTTTTGCCCTTAGATACAATGGTCATGCTATGCTATGGGCAAAAGAAAACTATGCAGTGCCGACATGCAATGAACTCAAGCATGATGAAACTGATGGAATGATAAGTGCAAAAATGCAGACGAAATGAAAGCAAACATGGATAACGTCTCCATGATGAGTAACCACTCACCGGGGAAAGACAGCGACACTAGGGAAGCTGAAACAAACCGGGGAAATCTAAAGAGATGGAGCAATTGGTTCAAGCATGGCCATATGACACCTTGGAAGGAAGGAATCCTCATTGGAGGTAGAACCGAAGGATGGTCTCCACTGGGGAAAGAAAATTCTTCATAAATGAGTGATATCGTCAAAGAGTTGATGGAGAAATACACAAACTTGAGAGTCATCTTTGAAGGGCGATGGAACAAAACCACAAATTCAAATCTGAAGGTACACAACCTGAACTCGGAGAACATTGTCAAAGAATTGAAAGAAATAAATAATTCATATCCGAAGGTACACAACATGAACTCGAAGCATATTGTCAAAGAATTGACAGAAAGAAATAATTCATAATCATTATCAACATTAAAGAGTTGACAGTAAGAAACATCAAAAGACATCTGAAGGTACACAACCTGAACTCGGAGCACATTGTCAAAGAATTGACAGAAAGAAATAATTCATAATCATTATCAACATCTAAGAGTTGACAGTAAGAAACATCAAAAGACATCTGAAGGTACACAACTTGAACTCGGAACACATTGTCAAAGAATTGACAGAAAGAAATAATGCATAATCATTATCAAAGTCAAAGAGTTGACAGTAAGAAACATCAAAAGATATCCGAAGGTACACAACCTGAACTTGGAACACATTGTCAAAGAATTGACAGAAAGAACAAATCATCGAAAGATATCTGAAGGTACATAGCCTGAACTCGGAACACATTGTCAAAGAATTGACAGAATGAAACACCTGAAGATATAAAAAGGTACACAACCTGAACATGGAGCACTCTGTCAAAGAATTGACAGAAAAACCAACATATCGAAAGATATCTGAAGGTACAAAACATGAACTCAGAACATATTGTCAAAGAATTGACAGAAAGAAACACCTGAAGATATCTGAAGGTACACGACCTGAACTCAGAGCACTTTGTCAAAAAATTGACAGAAAGACCAATCATCAAAAGATATCTGAAGGTACACAATCTAAAATCAGAACACATTGTCAAAGAATTGACATAAAGAACAATCATTAAAAGATATCCAAAGGTACACAACCTGAACTCAGAACACATTGTTAAGGAATTGACAGAAAGAAACACCTGAAGATATCCGAAGGTACACGACCTGAACTTGGAACACATTATTAAAGAATTGACAGAAAGAATAACCATCAAAAGATATCCGAAGGTACACAACTTGAACTCAGAACACATTGTCAAAGCATAAAGACCATAAAACATCCAAAGGTACACAACCTAAACTCGGAGCACATCGTCAAGCAGAGTTGACGAAAGAAATAATTTGAAAGCCGTCATCAAAAGGGGTTGATGACAAATGACTGATCGAGGGTAACAACTATTGTAACCACAAAAGTTTGAATAACACCAAGGACGGATAAGCTTCTCGGGAGAGATTGCCACTTATCATTGTAAAAACCTGAAGGAAACACCAAAGATAGATAAACTTCTTGGGAGGGACTACCATTTGTTGAGTATAAATTCCAAGGAGATGCTGTTACAACAACACTACTGGAGAAGAAATTTTGTCTTCAAAGAGGATCTATAAAATATTCTTCTTGGGGAATATAGTGTACAATAAATGCACGCCCAACATAGATTTGGAAACCACACCCTCTAGGGACCAGAGTTCAATCTAGGAACAAACTAGAAAGAAATAGTCAAACAAGACTCCAACCATTGAGGAATGAACTCAAACAGGACTTATCTTATCCTAACAAGGAAAAGATAACTGAAACGACCATCATCCACGAGAATCGAACTCTGTGGGGAATTTATAAATGATGGGCACTTTATGCCTAAGGGCTGATAACTCTATTGGAGAGAAGAGATAAGCCCAATCACTTGGGGAGATAAACGCCAAAGTGAACAACACAGGTACACACCAGAAAAGGATATAAAAATGCTCGGATGACATGAAAATGTATGAATGCTTGCATGCCATGTTTATGGTTATGCTGACAAAGCAGACAAGGGAAACAAAGCGAGAGATGAAATAAACATTTCGACAAGGATACCCAACCAACCTCACTAGATTGGAAACATCACTAGGGATGAACATGCAGAACCAATGGTTCTACTTCAAGGTCACAACCTGTTAGAACACAGATTGGTGTTTAATATATCTCATAGTTTTAATGATAACATTAATGAAATTTTGTATAGAGAATTTATATACTCTAATTTTGTTCAAGTGTTTATTTGTTTCAGATATCAAAATTAATATTATTCTGGAAGCAAGAACGCCTCTGAACACTACAGAACGAAAAAGCTCTGAGCGTCAGAAGCAACACATCAGAAGACTCTGATCTGCTACAAATGACTCTGAGCGAAGCTGAGAAGAATTTGTGCAAAGAACATATGTAAAGATTCAGAAGACTTTGGAAGCACTTAACACTGCAAGTATAGAACCTCTGATAAGCATGTATGCTCTGATAAAGAATTTCACGCTTAAAACACTTTGCTGCAAAATCTGATAGAGAAACTCTGAGTGAGTTAACTCTAATCTGAAGAACTAGGAACATCATCAGAAGTTCTGATGCAAGACGTTCCATAGTTATTGAAGATGATGCTGTTCAAATAAAGATCCGTTGGCATATTCCTTGCCCTTATCCAAACGGATCTTTCCTCATTTGTGCTTGACACAGGATTTTAGACAAAAAGGATTTGTCTGAACATTCCCCTTCTAAGAAAGGAAAAGTCAATAGAAAACAAAAAGAACAGAATGCACAAATTGCTTAGTCTTTGAGAAATGGATTTCAAAGTACTATAAAAGCAAGTATGAGCATAACTTCAAAGGTTGACGGAACTATTGAAAAATCACTTGACAAACAAATCATTCAAACATTCTTCAAGCTGAACAGTTTTATTTCGTTCTTTAACTTGTGTAAAAATCACTGTTGTGATATAGCTTTTTAGAAGCACATCTTAAACACATTGTTAGTTTATCTTTGTAAAAGATTTTCTTAAGAAGACCAAGTTGTGCTCAGAATTTCTTGAGAAGACTAAGACAGTTGTCTTAGTGGTTTACACTGTAATCAAGTTTGATTTAGTGGATTAAGTCCTTGTTGAGAAAGGCAAATCACCTTGATAGGGTGGACTGGATTAGTTTGAGTTCAAACGAACCAGGATAAAAATACTATGTTATTTTGCTATCATCTTAATCGTTTTAAAACTCTTATTCAAGCCCCCATTCTAAGTGTTTTTCCTACCTTCAGTTGGCATCAGAGCTCCGGTTCTGTAAGTGCTCTCACTTAACCGTGACAGAAAAAGATCCTGTTGGGAAAAACTCTTAATCTATTGTTCTTGATTTATCATGGCTGCTGAAGCTTCAACTTCAACTTCATACAACAACAAATACGATGATAGAGACAGAATCAACACCAAACCTCCCATGTTTGATGGTGAGAAGTTTTATTACTGGAAAGATAGAATAGAAAGTTTCTTTCTAGGCTATGACGCTGACTTATGGGATTTGGTTACTAATGGTTATATTCATCCTACAAATGATGAAGGCAAAAAGGTTGACAGAAAGTCTATGTCTGATCAACAGAAGAAAGAGTTTAGAAACCATCACAAGGCGAGAACCATTCTATTAAATGCTATATCTCATACTGAGTATGAGAAAATAACAAATAGAGAAACAACATTTGATATGTTTGAGTCTCTAAAAATGACGCATGAAGGAAACTCTCAAGTAAAGGAGACAAAGGCTCTAGCTCTCATCCAGAAGTACGAAGCCTTCAAAATGGAGGAGTCTGAATCTATGGAAACTATGTTCTCAAGATTTCAGATCCTAACTGCTGGGTTGAAGGTTCTGGATAAAGGTTACTCCACTTCTAACCTTGTCAAAAAGATCATCAGAAGCTTACCTACAAGGTGGAGACCAATGGTGACAACGTTGAAGCTGGAAAAGGATCTGAATAAGATCGCTCTGGAGGAACTTATCAGTTCCTTAAGGAGTCACAAGATTGAGCTGGAAGAAGATGAGCCTCAGAAGAAAGGTAAGTCTATTGCGTTAAAATCTAACAAATCTGCTAAAGCTTTGCAGGTTATTGAAGAAAGCTCTGAAGAATCTTCAGAAGAAGAAGATGAACTGTCTTTGCTGTCTAGAAGGATAAACCAACTCTGGAAGCACAAACAAAAGAAGTTACGAAACTTCAAGAGATCTGATCAGCGTGGCGAATCTTCTGGACATAAGAAATCTGGAAAGAAAGATGTAGTATGCTACGAGTGCAAGGAGCCAGGTCACTATAAAAATGAATATCCCAAACTTCTGAAGGAGAAACCTAGAAGGAAGTTTGAAAAGAAGAAGAAATTTCTAATGGCCACGTGGGATGATTCAGATGCTTCTGAATCGTCATCAGAATAAGAAGATGAATGTGCTAATGTAGCACTGATGGCTGACATGGAGGACCACGAAGAAACTGTTGAATTTGGATCAGAATCAGATTCAGAAGAGGTATTTTCTGAACTTTCTAGAGCTGAACTTACTGAAAGTTTATCTGAAATTCTTGAAAGCTACAACAAGATCAAACTCAAATACAAGAGGCTTCAAAGTTGTCTTACATCTAAGAATGATCAGCTGAGATCAGAAGTTATGAGCTTAAAGTAAACAATCTTCAAATGAAAAATGATTTAGAAAAAGCTCAAAAATTTGACTCAGATCCTATATCATGCTCTAAAAACATTTTAAAAGAGTATGACTATAGCTTTCAGAAATTTTTGTCCAGAGGCCTAGATAGAAGCAAGATGGTTTCCATGATCTATGGCGTAAGCCGAAACAACAGAAAGGGAATTGGATATGAATCACCCTCTGGGAAGGATTTAAATCCAAAACCTGTTGATAAATTGATCATTAAGTATTCTCCTCTGTATACTCACTTCAAATATGGTCATTTAAATGATATTAAGCACACAAGTTCTGATCAGAACAAACTTGTGTTTAATAAACCAAAACCTCAGCAGAACAAAGATGCTTTTAAGGGAAAGAAATTCAGAAAGAATTTCAAACCTACTAACCCCAGAGGACCCAAGAAAATATGGGTATCTAAGGACAAAATAATCTTTGTTGCAGATGTCCTTAGTAGCAAAGTTGAAACACCAATCTTGGTACCTAGACTCTGACTGCTCGCGTCACATGATGGGAAGAAGGTCTATGTTCCAAAGCCTGGAACTTAGATCTGGAGGTGACGTAAAGTTTGGAGGGAACCAGAAGGGCAAAATCATAGGCTCGGGAACTATTGGTAATGGTAGCCTCCCTTCCATATCTAATGTTTTACTTGTTGAAGGATTAACACATAATCTATTGCCCATAAGTCAATTAAGTGACAATGGTTATGATATAATCTTCAATCAAAAATGTTGTAAAATTTGTAAGTCAAAAAGATGGTTCAATCCTCTTTAATGGAAAAAGGAAGAACAATATTTACAAAATCAATCTTTCAGAACTTAAAGTTTAGAATGTAAAATGTCTTCTGTCTGTTAACGATGAGCAATGGGTCTGACATAGAAGATCGGGGCATATTAGTATGAGAAGTATATCTCAAATTAATAAACTCAATCTGGTCAGAGGAATTCCTCAGTTGAAGTTCAACTCAGATGCTTTTTGTGAAGCATGTCAGAAAGGAAAATTTTCAAAATCTTCTTTCAAAGCTAAAAATGTTGTTTCTACATCTAGACCATTAGAGTTGCTTCATATTGATCTGTTTGGACCAGTGAAAACTGCATCCATTAGAGGCAAGAAGTATGGATTAGTCATAGTTGATGACTACAACAGATGGACATGGGTAAAATTCCTGAAACACAAGGATCAGTCACATTCTGAATTCATTAACTTCTGCAAACAAGTCCAAAACGAAAAAGAATTTAAAATTGTTAAAGTCAGAAGTGATCATGGTGGAGAGTTTGAAAAAAAATACTTTGAATTTTTTTTAAATAAAATGGCATTGCACATGATTTTTCTTGTCCTAGAAATCCTCAACAGAATGGAGTTGTAGAAAGGAAAAATAGAACATTGCAAGAAATGGCCAGAACCATGATTAACGAGACTAACATGGAAAAACATTTTTGGGCAGAAGCAGTGAATACAACTTGTTATATTCAGAACAGAGTGTCTGTAAGACCTCTTCTGGAGAAGACTCCTTATGAATTGTGGAGGAATAGAAAGCCCAACATTTCTTATTTCCATCCTTTTGGATGTGTTTGTTTTATTTTTAACACTAAGGAAAATCTGAACAAGTTTAATTCTAAAGCTCAAAAGTGTCTCATGCTTGGATATTCTGAACGCTCTAAAGGCTACAGAGTATACAATACTGAGACACAGATTGTAGAGGAATCAATTCATGTTAGATTTGATGATAAGCTTGGCAATCAAAAGCCAAAGCAACTTGAAATTTCTACAGATAGAGAAGTCCTTCTCACAGACTCTAAAGAATCAGAGGCAGACAAAGCTCAAGCAAAAGCACCAGAAGCAACGTCAGATGCTACTCCCTTGACTGCTCAGATGGATAGCCTGACAATTTCTGAAGAACCGACTGTTAAAGGATCATCTAGAATCAAAGCCTCTCATCCAGAGGAAATGATAATTGGAAAGAAGAATGACCCTATCAGAACAAGATCATTTCTCAGATCTTCTGGAACGTCATTGTTTGGTTTGGTATCTATCATTGAACCTACTTCTGTGAATGAGGCTCTGAACGATAATGATTGGATACTTGCTATGCAAGAGGAGCTTAACCAATTCACAAGGAATGACGCCTGGGATCTGGTTCCAAGACCAAATAGATTCAACATCATTGGAACAAAATGGGTTTTCAGAAACAAGCTGAACGAGCAAGGATAAGTTATCAGAAACGAGGCTAGGCTGGTGGCTCAAGGATACAATCAGCAAGAAGGTATAGATTAAACAGAGCCATATGCTCCTGTGGCAAGGTTAGAATCTGTTCGCTTGCTTATTTCTTTTGCTGCATAAAATAACACCACTCTGTATCAGATGGATGTTAAAAGTGCTTTCTTAAATGGTCTCATAGAAGAGGAAGTTTATGTTCATCAACCCCCTAGTTTTGAAAATGAAAAATTTCCAGAACATGTTTTTAAACTGAAGAAATCACTCTATGGCTTAAAACAAGCTCCTAGAGCTTGGTATGAGAGGCTGAGTAATTTCCTTCAGGAAAATAATTTTATCAGAGGAAAAGTTGATACCACTCTCTTCCATAAATCAATTAAGAAAGACATTTTAATTAGTCAAATTTATGTTGATGATATTATTTTTGGAACTACCAATATTACGCTTGGAAATGAGTTTGCTCAATCTATGCAGGCAGAATTCGAAATGAGCATGATGGGAGAACTCATATTCTTTCTAGGAATTCAAGTGAATCAGACTCCAGAAGGAACCTACATACATCAGACAAAGTATGTAAAGGAGCTTCTGAAGAAATTCAACATGACAGAAAGCAAGATAGCGAAGACTCCAATACATCTTACAAGCACGCTAGGTAAAGAAGAGGTAAGTAAAAAGGTAGATCAAAAGCTCTACAGAGGTATGATTGGTTCTCTTATGTACTTGACTGCTTCCAGACCTGATATCCTCTTTAGTGTCTGTCTATGTGCTAGATTCCAATCAGATCCTAGAGAATCCCACTTAACAGCTGTTAAGAGGATTCAGAGGTATCTGAAAGGTACTGCTAACGTGGGTTTGTGTTACAGAAGATCTGATGAATACAGATTAGTTGGATTATGTGATGCTGACTATGCTGGAGACAGAATAGAACGTAAGAGTACTTCTGGAAGCTGTCAGTTTCTGGGAAGTCATATGATCTCATGGTTCAGCAAGAAGCAACCCACAATAGCGCTTTCAACAACAGAAGCAGAATATATTGCTACTGTTGGTTGTAGCACACATATGCTCTGGATGAAGAGTCAACTAGAAGATTATTAGATACATGAGAGTAACATTTCTATTTTCTGTGATAATACTTCTGCTATTTGCCTTTCTAAGAATCCCATTTTACATTCTAAGGCAAAGCATATAGAAATTAAGCATCATTTCATCAGAGACTATGTTCAGAAGGGAATTATAAATTTGAACTTTATTGATACAGACCATCAATGGGCTGATATCTTCACAAAACCCCTTGCTGAAGATAGGTTTAAATTTATTCTGAAGAATATTAGTATGGAATTTTGTCCAGAATAAAACTATTATTCAAAGTCAAATTTATTCAGATGAAATATGACTAATATCTATATTCTGTAGTAATTCTTCTGATTATTTCTTTTGGTACATTATTTTTTTGTGAAACTCTGATCTAACAAGTTTCAGAAGATCTGAGCGTTGTTTAACATTTCTTATTCTAAAGAGATTCAGAGGCACATCAACATCAAACACGTGTCACGTGATATCTGAAAAGGTGGAGTGTACTCAATGAGACGCCATTTTGAGGTACTGTTTGAATTCTCAATTTCTCGTTTTCCTCCCCACGCTTGTCAGAATCATTAATTGCTTTTAATTATTATTCTTTTTGATGTGAATTTTTGTTTTAATTTAATTGAATTAAATGTTGAACGTGTGTATGTATGCCCTAATTGTTGCCTCTATAAATTCCACAACACAACACATTTCACACTTTTCACTCTCTCTCTCATGTTTATGCATTTCTGCTTGCTTCATTGCTTCTTCATCTCTCCCAAACCTAAATCCCAAAGAAGAACTCGTTATCTCACTTCATCAACAATGGCAACTTCGTCTTCAACTTCTCAACAATTTGAATCAACAATGGCTGCCGTTTCTTCTTCTACCATGGGTCCTACCCGTTCAAAGAACCAGTAAGAACTCTCCTCACACCCGTTGATCAACTGGAAGTTTTATGTGAGTTCTTGGTTGATTTTGAAAGCATTACTGAAAATGGATTTGATTTGCGTCCAACTGTGTCATCACAAGGATGGACAAAGTATTTTGACAGACTGGTTGGTCCAGTTCATCCTTGCTTGGTCAAAGAGTTTTGGATTCATGCAAGCGCTTTCCCCAAATTCATTATGTCTTCAGTTCTGGGTAAAGAGATCATTATAACTAGAGATCTGATTCGCAAGCTGATAGGATATCAAGAATCAGATGGTGTTACTCATCTGCCATCAAGTCGTATGGATATGGATGAAGTGTACAGTGAAGTCTTCACGTCTGGGGAAGCTTCAAGCAAGATAAAGGATTTGAAGGTTCAATACAAGATCTGGGCTAAGATCTTCTTGGGTTGCATTCATCACAGGAAATCTACAAATTCTCCTGACTACATCAACTCTGATCAGATGTATTTTATGTACTGTTTGGGTAAAGGCATCAAGGTGGATCTGCCTTACTTGCTTTTCACTCATCTGTGGGGACATGTAAAAATGTCCAGAGAATCTGTCATAACAAAGCATCAGAAAGTGAGAAACTGGATTCCTATGGGAAGACTCATCTCAGATATTCTGACTGAGAATGGACTAGTTGGTCATCTGACAGAAGTTGATATGAAAGAAGAGTTAGCTTCGGTTGTTGGAAAACCTATGAATGGCAAAATTCTGCAGAGGATGAGGATAGTGGAAGAACTTACTTCTGCACCAGGTCAGATCAATTGTGAAGAAGTAAGCAAGAGAAGAATTCTTGTAGATGATTTTCCTCTTTTTTATGCTAACGAACCAAAGGAAACCATTCTGGCGTACATAGCTGAATGCTTAGCAGATGGAACCCCCTTGCCAAAACATCTGATCAAAGAGCAGATGAACTTGAACTAGATTTCTATGGGGAGAGACAGAGGAAGAAAAGAAAGGTCTCAGAAGAAGGATCTTCTAAGCCCAAGAGGAAACCTTCTGGCGAAGCATCTTCTGCAAAGCCAAAGCACATTAAGAAACAGAAAGGTAATCCTTCTGCCAGATTATCTTCTATTTTAGAAGCAGTAAGAGAAGTACTAGCATCTGAACCTCCTCCTTATGACCCAATTCCCTCACCTTCTCCTCCTCACAACTCTGAACCCACTCCATCTGAACCACAAAAATCTCAACCACTACCTTCTACACCTCAACAACATAAAACTTCTGAACCACAACAACCACAAGCATCTGAACACACATCATCTGTACCATCCACACCTTCCTTCAACATACATCAGAAAACTACCCTAAGAAAACCCCCACATCTGTTCCACAAACATCTGAACCACAACCTTCTATAAACCAATCTTCTGAACATCCCCCATCTGAAAAACAAACTTCTGAACAACCACAACTAGAAACGATACCATCAGATCCTGAACCCGTTGTTCTTGATCTCCAACCTCTGACAACTGTATTTCCAGTTCCATCTGGATCATCTGAATCTTCTGATTCATCTGATTCCACTGATTCTGATAGATCAGCTGTCATCTCATCTTTTCTCAAACCCTATGTTACTATTCTTTCTGATCCTGATGATGATAAGTTTTCATCAGAACCATCCTCATCTGAACCTCAGATTGCTAAACCTTTATCTGTCCTCACTCCTTCTCCATCATATCCACCTGTTATCATTATTCCTTCTTTTTCCATACCTTCAACTTCTGCACTTATCAAAACACCATCATTAGAAGCCTACCTAAAACCCAAACCTAGGCTGGATGTTGGTACATTATTTGCTGGTTTTGAAAAAGAAATAAACATGTGGTTATCGACTGTCAAGAAGGAATGCATGTCTAGTTTGAATCCTGATGATTATGAAGCTATCTGGAAGAGATTCAGGTCCAGATTTGACTCTATAGCTTCCAATCTTTAAGAGATTTGCATTGATGATGCCAAGGTTAGATTTGCTGAAGCTGTTAAACAAACTCTTATGAGAGTCAGCAGAAATCCAACATTGCTTCTGGAAAACACACCTGCAAAGAGCGTGTGTATTCCTTCTGAAGACTTGGCTGCTTCTGAGACTGCTGAAGTGTCTAAGCCTGAAGAAATCGTTCCAGAAGTTTCTGCTCCTGGTCCAGAAGAGACTCTTGATTCTGCTCAACCTTCTGATATGATTGTCCAGAATGCTTCTGCTTCTTTGGTTATTCACGATGCCTCTGCTTCTGCTTCTGCATCTGCTCCTGAGTCATCTGAAGTGAAGAAAGAAGACGAAGATCTGCATGCTAAGTTTGGTGAGCTCAAGGCTAGTAACTCTGAGATAAAATCATGGATGGTCAAGCAGGAAAAGACAACTGAAGAAATCAAGACATGGATGGCGAAGCAAGAAGAATCCACTTCTGAGATAACAAATCTTCTGAGGATTTTGGCTTCTCGTCCTTCTTAGTTTCTTTGTTTGTGCATTTTTGTGTTAACTGTTTGTTTCTGTGTTTGGATTATCTTTACCAATGCATCTGAATGTTGTGTCTTTCTGACTGAATCTATCTTTTGATTTATTATTTTTCCTCTGTTTTTTTTTCTGTCTTAAAGTTTTTCTTAATTAAGATTCTTTTTGATATGACAAAAAGGGGGAGAAAATGGTAATTTTGATAATTCACATAAACAGTTACCAAAGGTAACTCATACATGATAAATTTCATCTAATCATATTTTTGAATGTTCTTGAGCTAATAATTCTCATCTGACAAAATTCTAAGAATTAACTCTGAACTAAAGTCTGAGAATCTACAAGTTTCCTCTGATGCTGAAAAGAATACAGAAGCTGAAAGGGAAGTATTTAATCTTTTCCAAAAGTTTCATTTCAGGGGGAGATTAATATTATCAGAGGGAGAGATATTTCTTTTCTATTTAAACAAAATTTCCCATAGTTTTTGTCATCATCAAAAAGGGGGAGATTGTTAGAACAAAGATTGGTGTTTAATATATCTCATAGTTTTGATGATAACATTAATGAAATTTTGTATAGAGAATTTATATACTCTAATTTTGTTCAAGTGTTTATTTGTTTCAAATATCAAAATTAATATTATTCTAGAAGCAAGAACGCCTCTGAACACTACAGAGCGAAAAAGCTCTGAGCGTTATAAGCAACACATCGGAAGACTCTGATCTGCTACAAATGACTCTGAGCGAAGCTGAGAAGAATTTGTGCAAAGAACATACGTAAAGCTTCAGAAGAGTCTGGAAGTACTTAACACTGCAAGTACAGAAGCTCTGATAGGCAAGTATGCTCTGATAAAGAATTTCACGCTTAAAGCACTTTGCTACAAACTCTGATAGAGAAACTCTGAGTGAGTTAACTCTGATCTGAAGAACTAGGAACATCATCAGAAGTTCTGATGCAAGACGTTCCATTGTTGTTGAAGAAGATGTTGTTCAAATAAAGATCCGTTGGCATATTCCTTGTCCTTATCCAAACGGCTCTATCCTCATTTGTGCTTGACCCAGGATTTCAGACAAAAAGGATTTGTCTGAACATTCCCCTTCTGAGAAAGGAAAAGTAAATAGAAGACAAAAAGAACAGGACGCACAGATTGCACAGTCTTTGAGAAATGGATTTCAAAGTACTATAAAAGCAAGTATGAGCATCACTTCAAAGGTTGACGGAACTATTGAAAAATCACTTGACAAACAAATCATTCAAACATTCTTCAAGCTGAATAGTTTTATTTCATTCTTTAACTTGTGTAAAAATTACTGTTGTAATATAGCTTTTTAGAAGCACATCTTAAACACATTGTTAGTTTATCTTTGTAAAAGAAGACCAAGTTGTGGTCAGAATATCTTGAGAAGACTAAGACAATTGTCTTGGTGGTTTACACTGTAATCAAGTTTGATTTAGTGGATTAAGTCCTTGTTGAGAAAGGCAAATCACCTTGATAGGGTGGATTGAATTAGTTTGAGTTCAAACGAACCAGGATAAAAATACTGTATTATTTTGCTATCATCTTAATAGTTTTAAAACCCTTATTCAACCCCCCCCCCCCCCCCCCCCCCTTCTAAGTGTTTTTCCTACCTTCACAACCTTCTCTAGGGAAAAGAGTATTCCGCTCAGGATATAGCATCATGACTTCACCATGGATTACTATCATGATCCTGACTTCCTTGTTAGAGGAGGAAATCCATGAGAAAATGCCAAGGTCAACTGAAGTAACAACCTACTGGGGGAGCTGTCAAAAGATGTCACAAGAACTAAGTAGCTCTGCACTCTATCTTGCATAATGATTGTCACAATAAGCGACGACTCTTGCCATAAATAAACCTCAAATTTCTTTTGCCCCAAATTAGATGATCTATAGGAAGAAATCATCAAGAGGATTTTACAAAAGAATTGACATACAAGATGCTTCAATATCTCCAAAATCTTGGAGAGATTCACAAATCTTGATGTAACTTCCCTAGTTTAACTGCAATTACACATCAAAGTTCTCAAACTTGTCCGTCAGGCTGTGAGGGTAACAATTGGGGAACAAACTTGGCCCTGCTAACTGGTAACTATGAAATAATTGCTCAGACTGACCGCATTCGAGAGATTTATCTGATCTCGACTTGATTGCTTCTAATTAACTGGTCCTTGAGAGATCTGTCGAATCTCGACCTGACTGCCTCTGATTAGCCGAATCTTGTAGCAGTTGATTAACAAACCCTCTAAATTGGTTGCCCCAGGCTGAGCTTCCTTTACCAAGTCAAATTCCCTAACTGGCTGCATTTGTTGGGATTCCTTTAATATAGGGTTGTCTTGCAAATATATTGTTCATTAAAATTGGAAATTTCAATGCAACATTCATGCAAGCTTTTGAAATCAAATTTATTAGTAAAACAAGCACAATGGAGTGATTCAAAGATCAAAGCAAAAATGGATCTCGTCATTTACAGAATGATAGGTGAAGTGACCATTAAAAGGAAAAGATCATTAGGAGTCAGGTTATCCAACCTTTTTATAGTATGCTTTCAAAACAACTTTACCTCAATTAGGTCTTTTAAGGGTTGTAACATGGCCCGGTTTAAGGTTCATAAAATAAAGGATAAAGGCTCAAAGTTTATTTGTTTCCACCCGATCTCCATGATGAACTTCCATCCTACGTTTAGTTAACTCAGGTTATGCACTCAGGTTCCTATAGGCTAGGATTTGAACTGATGATAACTGTTGATGGTTCAAAAACCTAGGGTAGTCACGACTCCCTTACAACACTCGGATATTTTTGATATTTGACTTTCAGACTGAGAGCTTTAAGGAGTTCCTCTTTTTATTATCCCTAATTTTTGTCTGAACTATTTCTTTTGGATATACAGTCAGTGGGATGACCCAATTTTGCCTAAGTCTCCTTCATAGGTTTTGACTTAGCGGGATTTTTTTTCTTTTGATGTTTTTTTTTGAGAAAGAAGGTGACTACCCAACTTAATGGCTATGGTGAACCATCATTAGCCCTTAGGCTTGGAAAACATCTTCGGCCCTTGTTCATTGTGTGTGAAGGAAAAGCTATGAGCACAACCATCATATGAAAGGTCTCTTGTATATCGCCAAGTTAACTGAGAACTACCCACCCCAGGTTTGAGATTATGGGTTTTGGAATTCAAAGAAAACTCCGACTTCTAGGCTTAAAGGGGTTAACAAAGGATTATCTTCCTTATTTCACCAGTGTTTGGGAATTGAAACAATGCCTTACATCATCGGCAAAGTTTAATTAAAAGCATACCAACAACAGTTATGGGTATCACATTTTCTTCATCCTCCCCAATCTTTGATTAAACAATAGTTTGATAAAGATAAGTGGATGGAAAAAAGATAAATATTTTACTTTTTTATGAAAATAAAAGAAAATGAAAAACAGTGAATACAAATGGACTTAATCAAAAGATGCATAAACATTTCATTAATCTTGCCAATTTAAAAAAAAACAAACAACTTACAACCAAAATTTAAATTCAAATGGCAAAGAAAATACAATAACAAATGCTGAAACAACCAAAAATTGCCAGCTTCGGGGAACTGAACTTTCCTTTCTTGATTTGTCAACTGAGATAACCATCTTCAGGGTTGATTGTCGAGATCTGTCAGAGAAGCATCTTCACATCTAATCTCGGTGATTTCTTCCATAATATTGACTGATGAATCCTCTTAGCCAAATGAAGGATTGTTGATTTGAATGCCTTGAGGTGTGAATGAGAACATCTCGAAGTCAAGCAAATTTTGAACCTTACTCTTGAGCACCTTACAGTCTTCAGTTGAATGCCCCTGTGCCCTAGCAGGGTAGCCACATCGGGTATTGGCATCAAAGCCTGGTGGGTATGGAGGGATCACTAGATCTATCTCCTTCGGCACAATCAATCCATTTTTGATCAAATCTGGCAAACTCTGACTATATGTCATTGGCAACGAAGCAAAATGTCTCTCTGGATTCCTTGGCCTTTGTCTGGCATGCTGACACGACTGATGGCGATATGACCGTTGATATTGAGGAAGTCTTTGATTTGGAGGAAAATATTTCCTTTATGGAAAGAAAAGTGTCTGACATGGAGGTCCAAGAGATTGCTAACTCTGAACAGTTGAGACGCATGAGCGCTGAGATCGAGATATCAGGGATTCTTGGACATAATTACTTTCTTCCTCCAATTCTTCTTGAGAATTGACAACTGATTCACTCTCACTAGCTGTGATGTTTGAGATGTCTTGAATTTTTCTTCTCTTAAGGCCACTCTCGATGCGCTCTCCAGCTATTACTAAGTTTGAGAAGTTTGACGTCACAATGATAAACAGCTTTTCTTGGTATGGGCCTTACAAAGTATCCACGAACCAGTCAACCAATTCCTTATCCAAGAGTGGTGGTTGAACACGGATAGCTATTTCTCTCCATCTCTGAGCATACCTTCTGAAGGATTCATTGTCTTCTTGAGATAAATCTATAAAATGAAAGTGACTAGGAGCTAAGTCAAGATTGTAGTTGTATTACTTCACAAAGGCACTAGCTAGGTATGACCATGATTGGATGTGACTGCTCTCTAGCTGCATATACCAATTCAGCGATGCCCCACTCAGACTATCTTAGAAACAGTGGATCATAATCTTGTCGTTGCAGATACGTGAAGTCATTTTTCTACAATACATCACCAAATCCTACTTCGGACAATTATCTCATTTGTACTATTCAAACTTTGGTGTCTTGAACTTAGGAGGCATCATAAGGTCAGACATCAAACACATGTTCAAAGCATTCAGATCAACAAAGTCGTAACCCTTAATGATATTCTTTTCCGACGCAAGACACTTCTCCATAATCTCAACGTATCGTGGGTCTTTATTTTCCATCACAGGGATTTCCTTTTGAGAATCTGGCACCAAAAATGCAAAAGTCTGATAGTCTGTATCATCAAGAGAAGAGGAATGTCCATCTCGGACAATGATATGTTCTTGTATAATCTGGTTCACAACAGGAGTCTGCACAGGCTGATCTTGAGCCAAATTATTCATAGAAGTTCTATGAACATGGCCATCTCTCTTTGCCAAGGCTGTCATAACTTCCACAATCCAATCCAACTGGCTTTTCAATAATTCAAAATTCTCTCTGGTCACAAACGGGTTCTGCTCTTATGAATTCATGATCCTTCAAAATCTACTTCAAGTCCAATGCTGATATCGATAAGTTAACTAGGTTATGGACAAAGGATAGATGAGACACAAGACTGAGAAATGAAAATTCAAGTGCAAATGTAACCGACATGCGCATGGAATGCAAATGCAAGCCAAATGGTTTCAAGGAACTCAAAAGGAAGTTGCAAACATTTTGGGAAAACGTTTCGCTTCAAAATCCATAATCTCAATTGATTTTGCAAAGAAATAATTGTTTGAATTCCTTGAAACCAAAGGGTTCCCTATGAATGTGGGAATGCATAGATGGATGCACAAACACACGCATACAGATATTCACATATATCGATATGTACAGGAAAACAGAAAAAGGCCTAGGTTTGAAGATCACGAGCATGGAGCCATGGTCTACCTATCCCAAAAGGTGTATACTATGGGTATGTTCCTGCACAACAGGTTCTAAGAAGTTCCCAGGGTCACCAACCCATATTTCAGATATTATCGATTTCCCAAATTACTCGGTAGTCGATAATATTCTCAAGAGAGTTTCATCTGAGTGTAGCATCACGTATCAACTACTTTGGGACTACTCCCTCATAGTCATCGCACTACGTCCTAATAAGGCCAAAGTGGGGTAACTATGTAATCTAAAGGTCCTCAGTGTCACGGGCTCCTAGGTCGAAAATAGTAATGTTTTCACGAATACTCGTTCAACAAAACTACTCCCAAGAGGGCCTCCACTGAGCGATGGTTTCTTAAGTCAGCTTGGTCGGGAATCAACTCCCTATAAGACTTCTTGAATATACCACCTTCCTATCATAGGTGCACTCAAGTCCGAGTATAGAACTTATCCTCATCGCTCAAGGTGACAACCCTGCATACAGAAAACCCAAGCATAAAGAGATATATATACAGATATACAAGCAAGCAAACATATAACACAAATACAAACAAGGTGGGCTTAACCCTCTTAGGGGAGTTATTCCCCAGTGAAGTCGCCATTTCTGTTACGGTGAAAATCAGATATCAAGCTATTGAATTAACTTGAATCACAAATTATGAAGTTCACCACCGAGCTTTGATTTATCCAGAGGAAAGGGTAAAGATCGAAGAAAACCCTAAGTGCGCTATGTAACAACACAGCTAGAGATCTAAGGTTTGGGGGTTGGTTATACCTAGGGAAGGTGTTAGCATCCTAAGCATATGTAGTACTCTATAGGAACCTCTTGCTAGTATTTGTGTTATACTAAAGTTGCTTGCTAAGGGAATTATGCTAAGGTAAATACATAGGGGTATATACACTAAGTATGCTCGCCAAGACGTCACATCTTGTGCCTATGTCTCCTGACTAGGATTGAATCAGAGCAACTGTAGTTCTCCTAACTAGGGATGAGGAACTCTTGATAACGATCAAGGTTCCAGAGGGGAAGTAAGTTTCCATAACCATGATACTTACACAGAGTTACCAACTCTCTAAGTCTAAGTTGAAAGTCCTAACTAGGGTTGACTTTAACAAAAGTCAAAGGGAAAAAATGAGTACTCATAACAATGGTATTCACATGGAGTTTACAAACTATACACCTAGTTCTAGTTGCAAGACCAATTGGTTCTAACCAGACCAAAAGGAGGGAGATGACAGTTAAATCTTAGTGGTTAGAGGGCTCGACAAGATATCGCATCTTGTGCTTATGTATCTTGACTAGGAAAGGGGAATCAGAGCCTCCATAGTTCAGCCTAGTAGGGCTAAGGAACTCTCGATGACGATCAAGGTTCCAAGGGGAAGTAAGTATTTATAACCAGGATACTTATACAGAGTTAAGCAACTCTCTACCTAAACTAGGTTACAATGGGCAAGACTCTCACAGGGTCTCGGGGAAAAATGGACAAGGCTATCCAATATGACTTACAAGTCAACAAAAAAATCCTTTCCTTTGGAATCGAGAGGAGGGACAAGGAGATGAACCTTAAGTATCAGATGTAAGAGGAATAGCAATATATACAATATACGCTCGGGAAAATCAAACACTAAAGAGATAAGATATGGAAATCACAATTTCCAATAGCCAAAGGCAACAAGAGATAGATCAAACATCAGGAATTAATGAAAATGTAGGAATGTCATGATTTATTTTAAAAAGAAATCTAATTAAACCAAAAATCTAATTAATCAACTAATTCACTAATTAAACTAAAACTAATTAACCAATTAAATATCTAAAGATCTAAATTAAAAACTAAATGACTAAATTCTAAACAGCTAACTAAACTAACTAGAACTAATAACTAAAACTAAAATAACTAGATTCTAATTGAAACTAGTTAACTAAAAAAAACTAAATAGCTAAACCTAACTAAATTCTAATTAACAAAACTAAATGACTAGTTAAACTAAAAGGGGGTGTTAATAAATGACAACAATGGTTTAGAAACGGATCAGGGCGTGAGAATAATATCATGGGCCAAAATCCCAGTAGAAACAAAAGAAGGTTTACAACAAAGTCAAAAATTAGGTTTCATAAAAAAAAGGAAAATTGGAACAAATTCGGTCAAGAGACTTTAAAATAACTCTCATCATCAACTCCTCTTAACGTAAGACACGAAGAGGAAAAAACAAAAACGGAAATCCAACGTTTCATTTCAACCTTGTTCACGAAAGCCAAATCGTTCCTCTGTCTCAAGTTTGTGCAGATTCATGTTTCATTTCATTCTCTTCACCTCCTTTCTCGGTTCTCGCTTCCTTTGGTTGTGGTTACGGCGGCAGTTCGATGGTGGTTACAGTGGCAGCTTCACAGTTGTTGGCTTTGAGATATGGAGTAGAGGATGATGCTTCACGGCAGATGTGTGGTGGTGAAGGTGAGGGTGTGCTTCGTGGTAGATACGCGCTGTTGAAAGTGAGGGTGTGTTAGCAGATTTTGTTTCTCAATGGGAAATGAAATATGGTTAGGGAGAGTTTTTCCGATCAAGGTCCCCCCCCCCTTTTCTTATTTCTCTGCCTCTCTTTTTAACCAAAAACAAATAGCCAACCTTGTGCTTTTTTTTTCAATTGGTCCTGTTGTATCATCTCTTTCAAATGTTGAATTGTTATGGCGGATTTAGTGCAGTCTTATCTTGGTTGTTTTAGGGCAAGTATTGTTGTAGGTACATATCTGTGTTGCTTTGGCTTTGTAGTAGAGTAATGAGCAGGGCCTAGTGGTTTCTCAACAGAGATTGACAACAAGCCCGTTTTTGTCTCGTTTTTTGGTAGGATTTGTGATGCAGGTATTTGGCAATTGTGGCTATCGTGTTATCACTGTGACAGGTATTTTGTGTTATTATGCAAAGTCGTGACATGTTTTGGACAACTTGTGTAGAGTTTTGCAACAACATGGCTTTTGTTTGACTACCTATTTGGTTCGTACAACTTGTTGCAGCATCATGTCTTGGGCTTGCGATTGTAGTGATTTAGGTTGCAGGCCATTGCAGGGTATAGCAGAAGGCTACACAAAAGGTTTAGTGTGATGCGCAGAACTCTTGGAGTGTGGGGTCAATTGGTTTTTTGTCATCTTATTGTAAATGGGATTTGAAGTGTAAAAATGTATCCTAGTGTAATTAATAATGAACTTGGTAATTGTATGATGGGCTTATGTGAATTTTTATGTAATGACTTCTTTGCGAAATTTGGACAATGGGCCTTCTGACAACACTTAAATGTGGTTTACAAATGATGGATTGAGAAATGAACATAAAAGACAGATTGGATAGATAAAATTGATTTAGAAAGAAATGGCTAATGACAAATGGATATAAAAATAAAAGAAATGGATAATTAAGATGAATTGGATTGCGAAAATGGATATGAAATTGAAAAAAAGAAATTGGATTGGTTTCTTGCAATATTGAATAATAAAAAAAAATGGTAAATGGATAATTAAAATGGTCATTAAAAAAATGGATATTATAAATGAATATTGAAGTTCGATGAAAAAGGATGCATAAAAAAAAGAGAATGGTTATGGGATTGGACATGGATTTTGTAACACACCACCAAACTTGGACAAAACTTAAATCCTTGACAAGTGAAACTTGAATGCCACAACTCTTGAATTAAATCAAAGAATATCATCCTTGAATCAACTTCTAGTTAATGACACCACAACCTCAAATTCACCTTGAAATGATATGAACTGAGTAATAAACCTGAAGTCTTTAAATCAATGACAAGAAACCGACCCACTCAATCAATACTTGCGCACGATTCAAAATATATCAACTGCTTTGACCTTTTTAATGACTCTACAACTTGACTTCTACAAACAATTTGAATTGGCAAGAAACCCCAATTTGATGATCTGCGAAATCCTCTGCCTTAAACTTGAGTGCAACAACCGAAAGAAACAACCTCTAAACAATAGAAATCCAACTCAATAGAAAACCTCCAGTCCTATTTCCGCCGCCTTTAAAGCTTCTGAAATCGAACCCTGATTGATAAGTGTGACAAAACAAACAAAAGTTGGAAAACTGGTTAGTTATGCAATATGATTGACCTAGAATTTTTATGCCAAGGATCAAAGAATCTGAGGGTAAATTTTGGGATATGACACCTTTGTTAACGGACGGTTACCAAGAGAACTAGTTTTAGCCGATCGGAACAAAGACTCACGTATGAGTATCGACACATCTTACCTTCACAAATATTTTATTTGACGTGTACCATTTGATCTGAAATATGTTTATCCATTATTGTTGCTTGAGGTCAAGCAATGGTTTATGTTTGGGGGAGTTTAATCAGTGGTTTTTATACTTTACTTTACCATTATTTTTAGTTAATCGTCTTATATATTTAGTTGCATTTTATTTCCTTTTATCGCATTTTATGCGTTGGTTTGTTATTTCCATTGTTTTTAGGTTCAGGTAAGCAATCAAGAAGAAACAGAGCAAAAACTAGGAAAAACAGTAGGAATTCAGAAGCGTTTTTGAAGGGAAGCAGTGGCCTGACACGGCCACCCGTGTTACTTGACACGGCCTGGATAAAATTGTTTTCTGGTTCTCTAGGGCATTTAATCATGAGTCCTCAGTGAAAAGATCTTTGGTTATGTAACCTAATTACTATGTTCATAGATAATCATGTTCATTCCCGAGCATTCAAATAGCAAGAATTTCCGGTTCGGATAAAACACCCATAGTCCTAGGTAATATTTATTATCCAAAGTTCTTATCCAGATCAATAAATAAGTTGATGTCCAGCCAAAACATTTTTAAAGGTTAGAATTCGTTGGTCTGACGGATAAAGCATGAAAAACAGTAATAAGAACAAACCAATTTTAATGAATAAAAAGAGTCAGTGCATTGAATAAATCAGAATACGTTACAATCAGAATCAGGGTCACCCCCTAGCAATGAGGGGTTTAGCTACTCATAATCATAAATAAAACAAAAATAAGAATGGTTGTCATTACAGAACTTCGTGAGGAATCTATTTTCAATTTTCAGAAAAACACTTGAACATATGAAACCTTGACAAATCTCTACGCTTCCAACCTTCAAATCGTGTGTTTTTCTCCAGAAATCGTCTAACCCAGATAAAATCACGTTATGAAAATAAATAGGTGCAATTTGGGCTTTCTGAAACTTTTGGGCTCAATACACATATTGACCAAGGAGATACGCGTATTGCCCTAGTACACAGCTCATCCTCCTACGCGTACGAGCAGAATAGCCTGTCAGCAAGCAACCAATACGCATAATGCCAAGCTTATATGCGTATTGGCAGGAGACCTGTTTTTCCTCTAAAAATCATCCCTCTGCTGGAATGCGTATGATACACGTAAGCTAGGGGGTCATACACGTAACAGCTAGAGTGTTACACGTATGGGCAACAGATCCTCCATTTTTCAGCTTTTTCTTCTATTTTCTCAATTCGGCTCAGTTTCGCATCTGATGTTTAATCCTATGAGCTTCCAAACCTGTTTTTGACCTGCTAACATACCAAAAGTGTAAAATATCCTCAAGAAACTCATAAGTAATGACACACTGCATATAATTAAAATACTCTTAATTCTAATTAAAAACGCTTAAAATCACATAGTTTACCTGATTTACTTACAGTTAAATAGTGAAATACCTAGCACAAATGGTGACTGATCACAACCCTAAACTTAGTTTGTTGCTTGTCCTCAAGTAGCACTTTAGAACCATAGATCACGTCACCCCAAACTTACTGAAAAAACAGTTCTTACCACAATACTGCTGAAATTTTTCGCATTGGACCCATTGATGTTGCCTTGGGTTTTCTGATTTTTCCTCATAACCAGTGAGCCAGAAACCTTTTCCTCAGATACACTACTTCACTTGTTAGCTTATATCACACTCTTACCAAGTCTCTCGGGGTTAAAGTGTTATCACCCTCAAATCACAGTAAGCAATATCATATCAGTAATTTGAATAAATTCTCTAATCCTATCAACATGCAAACACACACACTTTTTGAGGTCTTAGGGTTGTAACGGGGCTTGGTTAAGGTAGGATATAAATAGGAAAACAAGGGTTTTTGGTTCAGAGTACGTGAGATCATTCGTGTCACCATGTTTTTCATTAGTGCTTTTGTGGGGAATTTCGAAATCCATTCGATGAATGCAAATTTATATATTTTTTTCTTTTACTCACCGTGTTTTACTTTCATCAACTGCATAGCTACCCCAAACTCAAAGGTTTCTATTCCAACACCAACCCCAAACTTAGAATTAAACACAGATCCAAAAAAAATCAAACATACTCTAAACAAAGTAGGATAATAATAATAAGGCCAGGGGTTAATCATAACGGGTAATTATCATGCAAAGGGGTAAAGGCTCAAATGGGGTAAACAAAGGATAATAATAATAAAGGGATGGATTGAAAGGCTCTAGGTGATAAGAAAAAACTTGGGTCAATGTGAGCATTCATGCAGTCAATATGCAAAAAGAACGTACACAAACTATGATAGATAAAGTCATACCTGATGTCTCTCTCTTGATGATAAGTGTTTGGCCTTTTTTGATCTCACCAGGACGGGGGAAACTGACAGGTTCTATAATATCACATTGTTCAAGGTTCATTTGCTCCTGGTTCTGATGTTTTATCTAACCATTGTGTTCGATCATATAGAACAGTATCAACAGTCAAGGTGGCTAAGTGAGAGGACAATCAAGTCATTGGTGGAAGTAATCAGGACATTCACTTAAGCCAGGAACAATCACATATCTAAAAGAAATAGGAACCAAAAAACTGTGTAAAATTCCCAAATGTATTCAGATGTTTTCAAAACCCGGAAACAGGCAATTACAATCATAATAAAATAAAAACAAATACATAAGGGAAATTAAGCGTACATTGAACGAAAAATCGAAGAAAGTATAAATAATAACGAAATAAACTAAAAGAAAAAGAAATAAAAGAAAAACTCAATCCTGCACTTCTGTGTCATCCTACATGTGTGTATCGAAGTCAACCGCGCCGAACGGGTCAAATGAGGGATCATTCACCGCTCTCGTAAGTGGTGTCATGCCATCCGGATTTCCAGGCGGGGTCTGGAACTGAGGTCTATAAGGACTCTGCTGATGTGGTGTCTGATGCTGAGGAGGATGGTCGGCTGGTGCGGTGGCTGACGCATTAAACCTCCAATCTAAACAGGATGCGTCTACCCAGGAAATGTGAACTGCCCATGATGAGGTGCGGGCGGCTCACTGCTGAATTGGTCTCTAAAATGCTGGGCAACCTCCCACAAATCAGTCTGAGGTGTCAGATGTCTACCCGAAAGTCCATACAGATAGTTGAAGTCCTACAGCATGCAAAAGGTGGACATCCTCAGACGGTGGTCTAAGGTGTCCTCATCAACGCCGGGAGGTGGTGGGGCAGTATGTGTCTCCGTCTGTGCACCACTACCACTGACCTCATGGTCATGTTCTCTCCTCAGAGGTCGCGGCTAATCATCAGTAATTGTCCGGTCCTTCATCTAATAGGCATTCAATGGGGCTGCTGGTCTCAATATTATCGTTCCCATCGGATCAGTCACATCAGCCTTCTTGCATAGAAGGTGAATAACCATCGCATGTCCTAACGATTTCTTCAGCGAGTGAGCAATTTCATCCATATCATTCGCAATAATCTGTCCAATATTGACTTGCTTCAGCTTAAGCAAGTGAAAGAGAAGTAAAGCACGCTCAGTGATCAGCTTTGAACCGCCTTGATTTGTGCTGAGGTTGTGATGAATATAGTAGGCCATATCTTTTGAGATCGGTGCTAAGTCTACAACCATGATCTTAGCCGGAGCAATCCTGGACGATGGAATCCAATCACGACCTGGTCTTGCAATCAAACTTTTGATGTCATCGTAGGGTCACCTATTCTTATCAGAAAGTTTGAACTCAACAAAAGTACAAATAGAGTCCAATAATCTGCACTTGAGCACATTGTTCATCATTTTCCAATCCACGAAACATACTATGTATTCTCAGTTGGATCCTCTTCATCCATGAAACCCACGAAACATACTCTGTATTCTCAGTTGGATCCTCTTCATCAGAATTAATTCTTTGTGCATTTGCCTAGAATTCCCACAATACTTCCTTTGCAACAATGCAGATATGATCATTGAAGAATATCAATTTTTGCTTCTTGAGGAGTGCAGTCACTTCTGGAAACATATCATCTTGATACACTCATTGTTTCTCTTCAATGATATTGTATGTCTTGATTTGCTCATATCTGGCTTCATGATGAGATGTGCAAAAAATTTGAACCTCTTCAGGTGATTGAGACATGATAGAAACCTATGGTTCTGAGAAAAAAATTTCGACAGAGTAATACGCGAAACTCATGTAATGTAAAAGCAGAAAAATGGCACGACAGTACAGAAAAGAAATATAAACCTAACCTAAACGAAATACGTGTATGGGAACCTGTTATGCATATGATACGCAAGAATCCTAAGTGTAAACTGCTCTTTTGTGTAACAAATCACGTATTGAAGGATGATGCGCGTATCAGTTTGAGGCAATATGCGTATTAGAGTTCAATACGCGTATCAAGATCACGTAAGGATCCAATACGCATATGCTACGCATTTCACCAGGGTGCCTCGTTTCTCACACCAATATGTGTATCACTCAATCCATACGCGTATTGGCAGTGGACATGTGATTTTTTCTCAAAATGTTTTTCTTTTCAATGTTTTTCTAAGTCCACATTTTTTCGAGGCCATCCCTTGACGAAATTTGCCCCAAAAGACATGAGAAACGTACTCACAAATTCAAAATTAAATCGAAATTACTCAAACAAAAATTAAAATAAAACATAAGCTCCCTTGGGTTGCCTCCCAAGAAGAGCTTCGTTTAACGTCGCATGGCTCGACAGGTTACCTCATGCTCAGATGAGTTTAACCTCTTCGACTGGTCTTCCTTGACCTTAATAGTAAAGTTTTAACCTCTGAACATTAACCTTGAAGGTATCTCCATTTTTATCATTCTTTAATTCTATTGCCCCAAGAGGGAACACCTTCTGAATGAAGAACATACCAGACCATCTTGACTTCAGCTTACCAGGGAACAAAGTCACTAGAAGAAAGAGGTTATTGAAGTTTGATGAGCTGGAAGATATAGGACTTAGAGCTTATGAAAATGCGGTAATATACAAGGAGATGACCAAAAAGTATCGTAAAAATAATTTTGTGAGAAGAGAATTTGAAATAGGACAGAAGGTTCTGTTGTACAACTCTCGACTGAGGTTGTTTCCAGGTAAGTTAAAGTCTAGATGGTCTAGTCCTTTTATTTTTAATAAAGTGTTTATGAATGGTGTTGTAGAAATACAGGATACTGGAGATTCTCACACTTTCATTGTGAATGACCAAAGGTTGAAGATTTATTCGGGAGAGGACATTCCAACTGTAAATGTGTCTCTAATACTCTCATAGCCTTAGATGAGAAATTTAAGATAATAACTTTAAAGGAGCGCTTAATGGGAGGCAACCAATTAGAAAAGAAATTTAATTCATTCGCAATTTAAATTTTATGTTATTTTTATTTATCTCTATTTTTTTGTATAAAGTTGTTGGAAGAATTTGTGTGAGAAAAGGATAAAAATAATGGGAGAAAAAGGAGAGTATGAAAAAATAAATTGAAGAAAAGAAGAGGAAAAACCTCGGGAATATTAGTGATCGCGATGCTCTCATCGTTGGCGTGTTACTACTACATTGTGATCACGATGGATCTCACAGTTGTCTCTATAGAGACATTACAAATATACGTTGGAGTTTTGACTGTAGGCCATAACCATTGTGTATCGCGATCACATCATGGCCGCGATGGCTCTACATTAGTGCTTATAAAAGGCCATTTAAGGCATATTTTTCATACAACACAATTAGAGGCAAAGATCTTCTACTCTTAAAATATTTCTACTAATTTTCATCTTTCATTTTCTTTGTGTTATACAAATTGGCCTGGTTTTTCAAAGGAATGACTCCTAAAAGAAGTTGTGTTTCTTGTGCGACCACATGATCTACACCTCCCGCTCAAGACACCTCATTTGTTTCAAATTACCAATTTATCTCGCAAGCTAATGTTGACAAATATCTTAAGGTAGTGAATTATAAAGTGGTGCACGAGAATTTCTTTGATTACAAACAATTGGTGGGATATGAAGAGTTGGTGGAAATGTTGGAAGAGGTGGGTTGGATGAAATTTAACAACTTGATTCAAGGGACCAACAAGTCTATTGAGTTGGAACTTTATTCTATTGTCGGGTATCATCCTCGTAACAAGTTCATATCTTATGTGCGAGGTAAATGATAAGTTCTAAATTATACTGATTTTAAGTGTGAATATTTGGAACTTATTGGCTTGATTCGTTGATTTTCTATTAATAATCCTATGTTTTTGTGTACTTTTAGTATAAGTTTACATTATAAGGTATATATTGCGTACCATATAAATATCATTAGAGTGTGCATCTTGACGATCCAGAGTCGAATGCACTACAATCGGAATAGACAGACCGTGAGATTTGTATTCTTCTTCTCTCTTCTCTATGTACTCTCGATTTGTTGGGGTTTTGTATGTAACTTTATCTTGATTGTATGTATATTTATAGATCTTTGTATAAAATCTCTTTTACAACTCTTTATCGATGGTTATCTTAATTTTTTACTTAATGGGTTTGGATTGTTATAGACATATAAGATTCGAACTCGATCTAAGATGAACATCTGTTAGATTCTAAACTCTATACATAGATTTAGGACTAATATTCACGTGGGTATTGATTCTTAATGCTCCATGTTGTCGAGTTGCTTGAGACATCACCGATGAGACGATACGATTGATCTCTCGACTTTGCGTTAGACATAACCTCTATTATGAGCGATACGTGATAATATTGATGAGCGATTTAAGTTACGTGCATTTGATCCATATATTTTTGAGTACATGATGGGTGGAATGAAATACAACTCCTGACGAGTTTTCTCATTTCTTAAGAATGTATTTATTTTCTTAGTTTATGTTTTTCCTTTTGCATTTTTATCCCAAACCATTTAAACCCAAGCTTAGAAACATTGAGATTGCCGAATGGCATGCTTTCCCTCACATCGATCATTGTGTAGACAACAAAACTGGGTATTAATATTTTTGCATGCTGCTTTACCGCTCCAACAAAATGGCGTCATTGCCAAGGATTGGTATTAATATTGAATCGCATTGCGATGATTTTTATGTTTTTAAACTTTGTATATAATTGTTTATAGTTGTTTTCCATAAGTTATTGTATATATGTATTTTGTATCATGTGTATGTTTTTGCGCATATTTTTATTTTTGGTTTATATTTTCTCAAGCTTTGTGCAGGTTTAATTTGTATTAGCCGGTGAACCAAGCAACATGGAGGAACATATGCATAAATAAAGGCGTCGAGCTTACGACATGAAACAAGCGCTTGTTGGGAGGCAACTCAATAGTTTTTGAGTTTGTATTGTTTTATATTTAGTATTATTATTAATATAAAGTGAGAATGTATGGACTATGTGTGAGAAAAAACATGAAAATTCAAGTTTTCCTGCCCATGCTTAGCACCTTGTTTTACAAAGACAAATCTCTCATTTTCCATCCACTTTCACCAATTTTGGATTTTTTTTTTTGTTATTTTTAGTTCAATTTGTTTAGGTTGTTAGAATAATGTTTGTGCTTGCTCTCAAATTTTTTTTGATTAGCTTGAGGATACATTTTGTGATTTTCCAAGTTTGATCGTTTCAACTTCTGAATGTATGATTTTGATATCGTTTGAGGTTGGTACATTGCAAGGTACTCGTTTATCACTCTCTAGAAAATAGCATGGTTAGGATACTTCTCATTTGCACAATTTTCATGTCATTCATTCTTTTGTCATACTTGTTCAGTTTTGAATCACTTTAGAACTAAACCTTTTATTGAGGAGCTTTCCATTGTTTACTATATGCAGGACACCAACATTCTTGCTTACCTCGGTTTTATTATGTTTAATCTTGTATTTGTGTTGATTTTTATGATAGCACTAAAATGATCAAGGCATTTTGTTTAATTTTGAGCATAACCACTTGACCAAATAGTCAATCTACCTTGTGAGTGAGTGAGAATTCGCTTACTTTGAGCCTTTGTTAGAATCCATGTTGGTGTTAATTTCATTTTTGTATGAATTCTAATACTTTTTCTTGAACTATAACCATGACTTATTATTTGAGTTTTTTACCCTTGCCTGATAAATTTGGAAGCATTCATGTCACTATGTGTGGTTGTATTCAAGTTGGGGGGAAGAGGTTGGTTGCTAAGAGGTTGAGAAAAAGAAAAAGTTTGAAAAAGAAAGAAAAGAAAGAAATGAAAAAGAAAAAAGAAAAAAACAGAAAAGAATTGAAAAAAAAATAGCATTATGTTATGCTAATAAGTTGTGTGGAATGGTGTTACAATTTGGAAAAAAGAAAAAGATGATTGAAATTTGTGAGTGCTTGAGGTTGTGAGAAATGATCACTCTCGTTTGATTAGGCAAGTTTTTGTTTCTTTTACCTTGAGAAAAACAATTGTTTATTACCCAAGCCACATTATAACCTTTAAATCCCTTTTGATTTTTGCTTTTATATTGTTCAATGTGAGTTTCTTCTTGATGAATGCATATTTTAACTTGTTGTTAGTATGATTTTTAGGTGAGAATTAAGCCCCTAATATTTTATTTTCTTCATCTACCGGTGAAGTGTGTGCTAGGTGTGATTCATTTTTCAATATTGTATTGTCTTAGAATTTTTTACATGTGTTTTGTATTTAGGAGGTCTTTCGTTTTCATGTTATAGTTGTAGTTTAGTGGTATGTTTTGCTTTGCATGCCCGTTTTTCTGTTGAACCCTACATTTGTATTTGTTTTTTGAAACATGATGAATCATGATTGCTTGGTTATTACTTTTGTTTCCTTGATTTGCTTGATTCTTGTTTGAGGACAAACAAGTTTAAGTTGGGGAGAGTTGATAAGTGCTAAATTGTACTGATTTTGATTGTGAATAATTGGAACTAATTGACTTGATTTGTTGGTTTTCTGTTAATAATCCTCCGTTTTTGTGTACTTTTTGTATTAGGTTACATTATAGTGTATATATTATGTATCATATATATATATATATATATATATATATATATATATATATATATATATATATATATATATATATATATATATATATATATATATATATATATATATATATATATATATATATATATATATATATATATATATATATATATATATATATATATATATATATATATATATATATATATATATATATATATATATATATATATATCATTGAGTTTAATTGTTTTTCAGTCATTTTTTTAGGTATGTAAGCAATGATACTTTGTCATTGTCTTATAGAGCATTGAATAAGATTTCCAACGCTTCCGACCGCGCGTAAACGGAGTTACGGTTTAAAAGTTATGGTCGAAACAAGTGCTAGTCTATTGTCATGTTCGTTGTGCGAACTAGAGACGAGCGAACTTGCCAAGAGTTTGCACTGCGAACTCAAGGCGAATAAAAATTTCCCTGAAGCATGGAAAACACTATTTTGGCAGTAGCAAAGGTGGCATATGTTCGTTTGGCGAACGTAAGTTCGCAGTGCGAACACGGGAACCCATTTTTGCCTATTTAAGTCACTTTTCAATATTTTTTAGGTTATGTTGTTGGGAACTTTTTACCCCAATTTCATAAAAAACATTCTTGAGTAGATTTACCTTAGAAAAAACATTAGAGTGTGCATCTTGAAGATCCAGAGTCGAATCCACTTCAATCGTAGTTGACAGACTGTGAGATTTATATTTTTTTTCTCTCTTCTCTTTGTACTCTCTATTTGTTGGGGTTTTTTTATGTAAGTTATCTTGATTGTATGTATATTTATGGATCTTTGTATAAAATCTATTTTACAACTCTTTATCGATGGTTATCTTGATTTTTTACTTAATGTGTTTGGATTGCTATAGACATATACGGTTTGAAATCAATCTAAGATGAACATTTGTTTGATTCTAAAGTCTAGACATAGATTTAGGACTAATATTCACGTGTATATTGATTCTTAATACTCCGTATTGTCGACTTGCGTGAGACATCACCGATGAGATGATACGGTTTATCTCCCGACTTTACGTTAGACATAACCTCTGTTGTGAGTGATACGTGATGATATTGACGAGCGATTTAAGTTGTGTGCATTTGATCCATATATATTTTAGTACATGATGGGTGGAACGAAATGCAACTCCTGGCGAGTTTTCTCATTTCTTAAGAATGTATTTATTTTCTTGTTTTATGTTTTTCCTTTTGCATTTTTATCCCAAACCATTCAAATCTAAGGTTAGAGACGTGGAGATTGTCGAATGACATTCTTTCCCTTGCACTGATCCCTGTGGAGACGACAAAATTGGGTACTTAATATTTTTATTATTGCATTACCGCTCCAACAAAATGGCGTCGTTGCCAGGGATTTTTATTAATATTGAATTTCATTGCGATAATTTTTATGTTTTTAAGCTTTGTATATAATTCTTTATAGTTGTTTTCCATAAGTGATTGTATATATGTATTTTCTATCATGTTTATGTTTTTTTGCATGTTTTTTTTTGTTTACGTTTTCTCAAGTGTTGTACAGGTTTAATTGGTAGTAGTCGGTGAACCAAGCAACATGGAGGAACATATGCATAAATGAAGGCGTCGAGCTTACGACATGAAACAAGCGCTTGTTAGGAGGCAACCTAACAGTTTTTGAGTTTCTATAGTTTTATATTTTGTATTATAATTAATATAAAGTGAGAGTGGATGGACCACATGTGATAAAGAACTTGAAAATTGAAGTTTTCCTGCCCCCGCTTAGCGCGCCTTGTTTTGCAAAGACAAATCTCTCATTTTCCATCCACTTTCACCAATTTTTGTCTTGGTGTTTTGTTATTTTTAGTTCAATTTGGTTAGGTTTTTAGAATAATGTTAGTGTTTGCTCTCAAGTTTTTTTTATTAGCTTGAGGATGCATTTTGTGATTTTCCAAGTTTGATCGTTTCAACTTGAGAATATATGGTTTTATATTGTTTTAAGTTGGTACTTTGCAAGGTACTCGTTTATCGCTTTCTAGAACATAACATGATTAAGAGACTTTTCATTTGTACAATTTTCATGTCATTCATTCTTTTGTCATACTTGTTCTATTTTGAATCACTTTAGAAAAAAACCATTTTGTGAGGAGCTTTCCATCGTTTACTATATGCAGGAGACCAACATTCTTGTTTAACTTGGTTTTATTATGTTTAATCTTGTAATTGTGTTGATTTGTATGATAGCACTAAAATAATCAAGGCATTTTGTTTGATTTTGACCATACCACTTGACCAAATAGTCAATATACCTTGTGAGTGAGTGAGAATTTGCTTACAGAGCCTTTGTTAGAATTCATGTTAGTGTTAAGTTCAGTTTTGTATGGATTCTAATATGTTTTCTTGAACTATAACCATGACTTATTATTTCAGTTTTTTACCCTTACCTAATAAGTTCGGGTGCATTAATTTCACTATGTGTGGTTGTATTCAAGTTGGGGAGAATAGGTTGGTTGCTAAGAGGTTGACAAAAAGAAAAAGTTTGAAAAAAAGAAAAGAAATAAAAAAGAAAAAAGAAAAAAAAAGGAAAAGAATTAAAAAAAGAAAAAAAAGAGAATAATGTTATGTTAATAAGTTGTGTGGAATGGTGTAACAATTTGGAAAAGAGAAAAAGGTGACTGGAATTTGTGAGTGCTTGAGATTGTGAGAAATGATCATTCTCATTTTATTAGGCAAGTTTTTGTTTCTTTTACCTTGAGAAAACCAATTGTTTATTACCCAAGCCATATTAAAACCCTTAAAGCCCTTGTGATCTTTGCTTTTATATTGTTTAATGTGCGTTTCTTCTTGATGAATACATAGTTTAACTTTTTGTTAGCATGATTGTTGGGTGAGAGTTAAGCCCCTAATGCTTTATTTTATTCATCTACGAGTGAAGTGTGTGCTAGGTGTGATTCATTTTTGAACATTGTATTGTCTTGGGATTGTTTACATGTGTTTTGTATTTGTCGCACCTCGAAAAAATAATTCGAACATACGACCCTCGCGCGAAAGGCGCGGAAATGCGGTTCGACAGAGTCGCCACCGAACTTTATTTTTCCCGAATAAACGGGAGAGGAAAATATCAAGAAAACCTCTTAGAAACGAAAGGATAGGAACAAGGCTGTCGCAACCATGTTCCGGGTTCGGGAGTCGGTTACGTGAGGGGAAGGTATTAGCACCCCTTACGTCCGTCGTACTCGACGGGAACCTCTTAAGGTAATTGTGGGGAGTGTTTTTTAGGTTTACTTGTTTTCTTCTCGTTGGTAAAGGTAGAATTGGTAGGGTAAAAAGGTTAAAGACGCAAAGGAGAGATGGGTGGTTAGAGAATAGGGCGCTCGCCAAGGATTGGGGCCCTTGTGCCTACGTATGTTCATTCGGACGAGAATGAGAAATCAGAGCGTCGTAGTTCGACTACGGGTAAGGATGGGGGGAAACGGAAGATGGATAGAAATGTGCTCGCCAAGATCATCGCAATCTTGTGCCTACGTATCTTATATTCAAGAATGAATAAAGAATCAGAGCGTCCGTAGTTCGTGGTAACAACCACGAAAGATGAGGTTGAATAGATTGGAAGTTTGAGAAAAAGACGAAAGGTGACTGACAAGCAACCTAAGAGCGCGCCTCAAGAGCTTGTCACTCAAGAATTCAAGGAATGCGAGATTCCAAGAACTCAATTCTTTCGGGAATTGACTGAATAAATTGAAGATAAAGAGTTGGATGTTTTGAAGTCGAAAGAATGAATTAATAACAACTCAAGGGCGCGCCTCGAGAGTTACTCATTCGAATATTCAAAGAATGCTTGATTCCGAGAATATCCCTCTTTCGTAAGTTTTAAAAAAAAGTTTGTGAAAGGATCGAGTCGAAGAATGGCATGCGAGGCCACAAAGAAGTTGTTTTGAACTGGTTCGACAACGTGTCGAAGATTTGATTAAAGATGGAACCGACTTGACAACGTGTCAAGTGTTAAGGTCGTGAGAAACGATATTAGTCCCTGAGGGTGCTCCTAATATCGAGACCACGAGGAATTGTGAATGAAATGGGTTGCGAATGCGGACGAGCATTCGACTCAAGAGAATGTTTAAAAAGGATTGAATTCGAAAGGTTGAGTGAATAGCAACTCAAAGGGCGTGCTTCGAGAATTATTCACTCGAAGACACAAGGAATGCTAGACTCCAAGTCCTCTTTCTTTCGGGGTTTTGATCAAAAAGACGTTGAGAATATGCTTGAGAAAATCAAAAGATTGAATGAACAACAACTCAAGAGCGAGTCTCGAGAGTTGCTCATTCGAAAATCCAAGAAACGCTAGATTTCAAGAATCTCCCTCTTTTGGAGTTTTTTTTTCGAGAAAATGTTTAAAAGATAATTTGAAGTGCAAGTGAAATAGTCTCGACTAAAATTATCATCTATCAATAATTTTGACCGATAATAATTTAAAAAATGTCATTGACCAAAATAAGCAAGAAATCGATAAAAATCGAAAATGAAAGAAGTTAAAAAGAAAACGGTCTCGGGTTTGTCATTACTCGTCAATAATTTGACAAAGTTATAACTTGGGGTATCGTCATCGACCAAAAACAGCAAAAAGATGCCCAATAACAAATGCGTAGTAAAAATCAACCATAAACTTCTAACATTATAAATTTAAAAGAAAATAATATTATAAAAATTACATACATAATATAATAAAATTCGTTTTAAAACTAATATAGAAATATAATACACTATGTTTATACAAAATTATAAAAGAAAACAATAACAGTAAAACATCATCATTTTTTTAAAAAAATAAATAAATGAAACAGGGGGTATGTACAAATCCAGCGGGTGTATGAAAACCAAACAACAAGGGATCCTTTGGGCCTTGAGGGCCCATCACCCTTCAGCAGAACCCATAAAAGGGGAAGGGAAATGAAAACGGGGGGTGAGCAGATGAACTCCAACCAAAGGCTTTATCAACCCATTACTAGCAACCTAAATAATTTAAATGAAATAAAAAATAAAAAAAAGAAAATAAAAAATAAAAAAAACGATACATTGACAAAAAACAGAAAAAAATGGATCCCAAATCAGAATCCTTCACTCACTCGTTCTCCGCTTTGAATCTCTCTCTCACTGTTTCGTCACCCCCTCCGTCAATTGCTTGCCTTCTCTGTTTTTTCATTCGCGGTTTCAAACTCCCAACCTCCTCTCTATCCGTTTGACTCAGGTTTGTGAACTCTCAATTTTGCTTTTGTTTCCCATCCTTTTCACCTTTTCGATTCGAACTCCTCTCTAATTTCTGGTGCATTTTTGCTTCAGATACGGCGATAATGGGGAAAAAGGTTCGATGGAAGGAAGTAGGTTCGAATCTGGAGATGGGTCTAATGGTGATATTCGAAATGGTTTTGAGTAAGTATACCGATAAAAAGGTTTCCGTTTTAAAATGGTAAATGGTGGAAAGTTGAAGAAGGTGGAGGGTAATTTGGGTTAAAGGTTTTTTTCGATGAAGGTGTTCGTGTTGTTGTTTAGATGATGAAGGTTTAATGAGGGTTTCAGCTTGTTATTGGTTGAAGGGTAAACGTTGAAGTTGATGGAGAAAGACGGTTTGGTTATTATTCAAGTTTTGTTTCTGTTGAGTTTTGTTTGGAGTTTTTTTTTGAACGAAAATGGAGGAATTGTTGAAGAAGGTGACCTGATTTGAAGCTTGAGGTTTGGGGAGGAAGAATAAGGTTTAGGGGTAAGAAGAATGATGAGTTTTGGTGGTTGAAGGTTGGAGAGAAGAGATTATGAGGTGAAGGAGGTTTTTGTTGAAGGTCCCCCCGTATTCTCTATCCTGTGAGTTCATTTTATGGTCTCATTTTTAGTGGGAAGCTGTGTGGTTTTGTCCTAGTGTAGCAGTATACAGAGATAACAGCCAGAGCTCTGTGATGTTGGTCTGGCGTGGTCATATGGACTGTGGTGGCAGGGTTTGTTTTATTCTGTAGACTTACCACTGGTACATTTTAGCACAGGTCAGTATGTCCATTCCTATTTCGGTGTAAAATTGGTGCAGGTTATTTTGTTGATTTTGTGAAATCCTCAAAATACTTCTCTCCGCATTCACTTAAGTTGTTTGTGGTTTTGCAGTGTAATTGGATGGTAGCACTTATTGGAGGGTTTTGGCTGGTTGCAGCAGAATGGTCTGGTGTGATATTGTGTAGCAGCTGGCTTTGAAGGTACGATTTGTTGTACGTCCTTTTCAACTTTTGTCTCGTACTATTGCTGCCTGTCTGGTGTAGTGGGATAATTTGGTTTTCACTGAAGGTTGCAGCAGGTTTGTATGTTGGTGAATCATTTGCCTCCTGTTGTAAACTCTAGTCGTTTTTTTTAGCAGGTTTGAATATGTTGTGGGTGGACATGTTTGTTCGGTATTGAAAACTCCATGGCAACAATATTGATCCTTAAAAGCTAAGCAAGCACTTTTACAAGCAATCACACTCCCATCAGAACCTCTGACTTGAAGGTCTGAAGGACAAACAAGATTGATGTTCGTTGGACAACCGGAGGTTTTGCAGTCACCACTCCTACCTTGTGGCGTTACAGACATGGGCACGTTGAACCCGTCAACATTGCTCACATCGTAGAAATCTTGTCCCCCATTTGATGCTACTGTTACTTCTAAACCGACCTGAACAAGGAGATGGAAGATCCAATGAGGTGATTGCACCTAGTTGTAACTCGAAACTTGTTGATGATAGTTGTGTTTTTTGGGTTGCCGGTTAAAGTTCCTGGCCATACTATATACCGACGCCAATTCGTGAATGTCACCACACCTCCAGCAACCGCATAGAAGAGGAATGCCAAGCTAAGGAAGAGAAACATGGGTGCTTGTTATCATGATTTTTCTTTTTCTGTTTGCTGAGTGATGAATGTTGTTCTCTGCTTCTAGCCTGGCTTGAATCTTCAACCATCAATAAAAAACGTGCAGGTACATATATTGAAAGGTTCTACGGAGGTTCTTTATCAAAACCATCATTTTTCTCCAATTCTTAGCTAGGCATTTTAACAAACATGTTATCTGCAAAATTCGCATTAACGGTTTTAGTGACCTTTCCTTCACTGGTTTCCTCATTCTTCCTTACATACCTTTTTCAAGCTGTAATGAATTCCACTGAGTTGTGATTTTCAATTTTTGCAGGTTCATCGTATTACATAACAGACAACTTGTAATGATATTGAAAAACTTTGCGCAGAGATTGTAGCAGTTCGTCTTTGTCTATGGCGTGAGTGTATTGTTGTGCAGGTCCTCCTCTCTCTCAATTGCAGGTACTCGTATATGTAGCGAAAACCGAGGCTTTTGCGGTAATTTTATGAACAAGATTGTGTGGGGATCCCCGACTGTCTTTCCTACCTCATGAAAGTTGCCTCCTTTATTGCCGGTAATGATCTATTGATGCGTACGATTTCATCTTGTATTATGCATTCTTGCATTGATGCTGCCGTACGTTTGTGCCGTCATCTTTTGTCGCAGGTAACATTTTGCGACTGGTGCGTGGTACGGAACGAATTCCCCACTTGTTGGCTGCATATAGCTTGGTGAATAAGGTTTAACTGTGATGCGTTGCTGCATAATGTACCAGCTGGAACTTGTGAAATTTCGGTGATAGTTGCTGCGTGAAATTACTGTTGGTGCCGCTTGTTATTCAAATCTCCAAATATTGTCACTTTTGTTGCTTTTATGCATATGGTCTTTATTTGAGGAGAAAAAGGGTCACGCATGAGGTGAGCTTGCCGACGGATTTACGGGCTGGTAGTTTGGGAAAAGCTATGGTTTTTTTCTATAATACATTTACTGTAAAGTTATGGGCACTTCTGTTATATAGCCATGCATTTACCGTGCATCATGTATTGTCTTTCCAATTATGATTGTGAAAAACTATGCAAATCCTGATAAATGAATTATGTTGAGGTCAGGTGTGCGTTTTGCCTCATGTCTCTTGGAGTATCATGGCTTGAGATACCTTCGAAACATATCCTGAAGTAAGAGTCAAAAATCAAGTAGTCATAGGAACTAAAATTTAACCTTGGAACCAATTGATTATCTTGAGTAATTTGATTTGCAACCCAATTTGACCATGCTTTAAAATGACTCCGTCGCATAAGTTGACTTGACAACAATCTGTTCATAACCCGAACCTTCTTGGTTCGAGAGCCGTGCCCATGGTTTGACTACACCATACAAAACGGTTCTCAACTCTTCAAAAAGGAACTGATGACCTTAATTCCTATAGTGGCATTAACCTTCATGCTTGATCACCAACTTGATCTTACCTTCAAAGAAATGGATGACCTTATGGGCGCGAGTAATTTTTATGGTTTTTCAAGAACAAAACCATTCCAATTATTACATTGGATTGATTTTTAAAAAAAGTGACATAGAATCATTTTGAACAAAAAAAGAGGCAGTAACTTGAAGATGTACTTGAAACCAGATGAATCAAAATTAGAGAGGTAAATGGTGCTTGCTCAATGTTTGGCATAATCAACTAATCACATTTTGGCTATGAGAATGTAAGCATTCTCCCCATTTCTTCCTAGAATCAGCCACACTTAACATGTAGCACAAACGTAACCTCCAAGACCTAATTCTTTAGCTGATCATGGCCACCAGCTACAAAACTTGATGCATAAAAAAGTGGTGGGACAAATTTAGGGTATGACAGTATTTAGGAGGTGTTTCGTTTTCATGTTATCGTTGTAGTTTAGTGGTATGTTTTGCTTTGCATGTACGATTTTGTGTTGAACCATACATTTGTTTTTGTTTTTCTAAACTTGTTGAATCATGATTGCTTGGTTATTACTTTTTTTCCTTGAGTTGATTGATTCTTGTTTGTAGAAAAACAATTTTAAGTTGGGGAGAGTTGATAAGTGCTAAATTATACTGATTTTGAGCGTGAATAATTGGAACTTATTGACTTGATTCCTTGGTTTTCCGTTAATAGTCTTATGCTTTCGTGTACTTTGTGTATTAGTTTACATTATAATGTATATATTGTGTATCATATAAATATCATTGAGTTTAAATGTTTTTTCATTTTTTAGGTATATAAACAATGATACTTTGTCATTGTCTTATAGAGCATTGATAAAGATTTCCAACGCTTCCGACCGCGCGTAAACGGAGTTATGATTTAAAAGTTATGGTCGAAACAAGTGCTAGTCTATTGTCATGTTCGTTGTGCGAACTGGAGACGAGCGAACACGCCAAGAGTTTGCACTGCGAACTCAAGGCGAATAAAAATTTCCCTGAAGCATGGAAAACACTGTTTTGGCAGTAGCAAAGGTGGCATATGTTCGTTTGGCGAACAGAAGTTCGCAGTGTGAAAACGGGAATCCATTTTTGCCTATTTAAGTCATTTTTCAATATTTTTTAGGTTATGTTGTTGGGTACTTTTTACCCCAATTTCATAAAAAAACATTCTTGAGTAGATTTACCTAAGAAAAAACATTAGAGTGTGCATCTTGACGATCCGGAGTAGAATCCACTTCAATCGGAGTTGACAGACCGTGAGATTTGTATTTTTCTTCTCTCTTCTCTTTGTACTCTCTATTTGCTGGGGTTTTTTATGTAATTTATCTTGATTGTATGTATATTTATGGATCTTTGTATAAAATCTATTTTACAACTCTTTATCGATGGTTATCTTGATTTTTTACTTAATGTGTTTGGATTGCTATAGACATATACAGTTTGAAATCGATCTAAGATGAACATCTGTTTGATTCTAAAGTCTAGACATAGATTTAGGACTAATATTCACGTGTGTATTGATTCTTAATACTTCGTATTATCGACTTGCGTGAGACATCACCGATGAGATGATACGGTTTATCTCCCGACTTTACGTTAGACATAACCTCTGCTGTGAGTGATACGTGATGATATTGACGAGCGATTTAATTTGTGTGCATTTGATCCATATATATTTTAGTACATGATGGGTGGAACGATATACAACTCCTGGCGAGTTTTCTCATTTCATAAGAATGTATTTATTTTCTTATTTTATGTTTTTCCTTTTGCATTTTTATCCCAAACCATTCAAATCCAAGGTTAGAGATGTGGAGATTGTCGAATGACATTCTTTCCCTTGCACCGATCCCTGTGGAGACGACAAAATTGGGTACTTAATATTTTTGTTGTTGCATTACCGCTCCAACAAAATGGCGTCGTTGCCAGGGATTGGTATTAATATTGAATTTCATTGCGATAATTTTTATGTTTTTAAGCTTTGTATATAATTGTTTATAGTTGTTTTTCATAAGTGATTGTATATATGTATTTTCTATCATGTTTATGTTTTTTTGCATGTTTTTTTTTGTTTTACGTTTGCTCAAGTGTTGTACAGGTTTAATTGGTAGTAGCCGATGAACCAAGCAACATGGAGGAACAAATGCATAAATGAAGGCGTCGAGCTTACAACATGAAACAAGCGCTTGTTGGGAGGCAACCCAACAGTTTTTGCGTTTGTATAGTTTTATATTTAGTAATATAATTAATATAAATTGAGAATGGATGGACCACATGTGAGAAAGAACTTGAAAATTGAAGTTTTTCTTCCCGCGCTTAGCGTGCCTTGTTTTGCAAAGACAAATCTATCATTTTCCTTCCACTTTCACCAATTTTGGTCTTGGTGTTTTGTAATTTTTAGTTCAATTTGGTTAGGTTTTTAGAATAATGTTAGTGTTTTCTCTCAAGTTCTTTTTATTAGCTTGAGGATGCATTTTGTGATTTTCCAAGTTTGATCATTTCAACTTGCGAATGTATGGTTTTGATATTGTTTGAACTGGAGACGAGCGAACACGCCAAGAGTTTGCACTGCGAACTCAAGGCGAATAAAAATTTCCCTGAAGCATGGTGTTGCACCCCAAATTTTGACCTTTTAGATCCTCCTCATCATTTTAGGATCATATTCATTTGATTATCTAACCTTGACCCATTTCAAGTTTGTCTTTGTCAAGATGCAAATGAATCAGGGTTCCGTACCGTCAAAAATCGAGGCTTCGATGGTTTGATCAATCAATGTTTTGAATTGATTCAACTATAAACAAGATTAAGGATACTACATTGGGTCAATTATGAATCCAATTTGAGGTTGTCACCCAGAAATTGAGAACAGTGCAGTTCAGGATACCTGATTAGGGTTTTCGATCAGGAAGAGTCAACTGTAGTTTGACTTTTGATTTAAAAGGTGTTCCAATGGTGGGATCATGGTCTGTGAAGTTCCTATGGCTTAGTAAAGTCTACTCAAGAAGTTTCAAGGTCTCAAAATTCCTGGAACATCAACAGTCGACTCGGTAGTCACCGATTGATCGTACGATTGACCGAAAAGTCAACTCTTCAACCATAAGGATTTTGACTTCAAGATGTGAATAAAAAATGTTCCTTATGTCATATTACACCTGCCCATAAAATTTCATGACCATTGGATTAAGGGTTGAGGAGTAATTGCAAAAATCGGGAATTAGGGTTTCGAAAGGGGCAAGACCATAACTCCTCAACCACAAATCCAATTGAGTTGGTTCAAAGCTCATTGTAGAACTCCTCAATAGCATTTGTGAGCTGAGAGTTATGGATCATGGAAGTTGGGGCTGCCACACTTGAAGTCACCACTTCAACTCTTTCCAAAATTTAAATTTCAACAACTTGGGTCACCCTCAGCCATTGGATCATGTTTTATTCTGATAATATGAAGCTTAGATGAAGCAAAAACCAGAAGAAAAGAAGGATTAATGGGCTTTTGCAACTTAGAGCAAGTGGCTAATATAATAATCATTTAAAGGAGGAAGAAAGAGAAACTTTTTGAAGGTTTATGCAGCTGCAGTCCCCTACCCTTATAGCTTCACTTCAGTCATCTCATCCCTCCCATCTCACTTGATATTTTGCTCAACATTTGTCCAAGAATTGATGATAAAATCTGCCACATGATCTTGGCAAGATTTCCTTCAAAATTTCGCTCCAAGAAGCCAAAATCCAAATCTGCCCTCACCCTCACTCTCCCTATAAATAGAGACCTTTCTCTATGTTGTTAACCACACCAGAGCTATCCAAAACATCATAAACAAATAGCTCTCCTTCTTTCCCTCATTACTTGTAAGTGAAGAAAAATCACAAAAACACCAAGAATCGCCCTTTTGCATTTTTCACACCAGCTCCATTTCTAACCACTCAATCACCCTAAAAACCATCCACACAATCTCTAAATCACATTTAGAAGGTGTTCCAACCATTAACTCAGTCAAAAACACCATAACACAAAAATTCAACCCCTCACACCATAGATGTTGACTTTCTGTATAAATTGATAATACGCAGTGCCTAGACAAGTTCTAAACTTCTTGTCCAGTTTGTGTGTTTGCTGCTGTTTGAAACAGATTTAGAGCTGCTAAGCAGGTCTAGCCTATACAAGTTAGCTAGGCTGTTGAATGTTGGTAAGAGTGTTGATGCGTGATGTTGAAACATATGGAAAACTGAGAATTGACATTGTTATGTTGAGCTTGTTTTGTTCCTCATACTAAAAACCTGTTATGAATAAGCAATTGTCATTTGAAGTAGGTTGATTATGAACATTGTCATATGTGAACTCATAATCATACTGTTAGAACTGTTTTGATTTCTACTTGTTCAAACTTGTTCTACTTACAATACCTAGCATTAATGTTTGCATTTTTGATAAAACAAATTGTGTTTCTGCTTCTTGTTTTCAGATAAACTTCTTTGATCAGGTTTTTATGGTAAAAATCTGTCAATCATGTTATGTGACTCTGCTGTTAAGTTGTGTAATTTTGTTTGGACTTGGTAAAGGCATTGGGATGATTCATGTGATGTTGTTGAGTCCTAGTTTTAGAGGTTCATGCTTAACATTGTCATGTTACTTGTAAACTTCAAATTCGTGCTTTAGTTTAGATCTGTCTAGCCTTTTTTTAGAACTTGCATTAGGTTTATCTGTTAAGCTCTTTGTTTGAGGGATGCAGTGGAAGGCTGTGTTGGATCTGTCAAGAATATATTGATGTTCAGAGTTGTTAACTCTTTATATTAGTGTGCATTCCTTTTAGACTTGACATTGCATTGTCAACTTTCATGTTTCTGTTTAGGTGTAGTTTAAGTACCCTTACTGTTTTAGTGAAGTAGGAACTTCATTTTGTATTGAATTTGGCATTGTAAATACTAGACCATGAGCTGCTTCTGTTTTGAATATTTAGAGTTTCAGACTTAGTTGACATTTGGATTTGAGGCTGTACCTGTTGTCCATTCTTGTTGGTAGGGTCACTAACTTGTTTTCTTATCAGGCTTGCATTTTGTCTGTAGAATTACTCCATGCCTTGGTTGAGTTGGTTAGATTGCAAAGCTTTTGCCCTCACTTTGTATAGCTCTGAAACCAATATGGAACATTTTGTTTGCTTTGATATACTTAGGTTATCACGTTTTTTTTTCAAGACTGTTCTTGTGGACATTGAGTTTGTCAACTCATATTCAGTTGTTACCAGGGGTGGTTTATCATGCTAGGAAGTTAGTTTAGGTTGTGGTGAGTGTTTGTTTGGAACAAGGGAGTGACCAGTTTTGCTGTCATGAATTGGGGGTTGTTCAGATTTGTGTTTTTACTCCTTGCCATGAACTGATTTGGTGACTGTCATGAAAAGTCCAATATTTGATCATTTTTGCAATATCCATGTTGCCATTCTTTTTTGTAAAGTCTATTAATTCATGATTTGTTGCTGTTGGAGTTTACCTCATTGCCAGCTATTACTTGTATGCATTGGTGACTGACCTTAGAGCCTTGTGATGAGTTTGCTTGGTTGTTGATAGCACAAAATTCTGGTTGTTTGTTTCTTATGCATTGCTGTCATAAGGCATTAATTGGCAAATGTAAGTTTGTAGAATGATCAGGGTTGGTTTCACTTTTATGTTGCTAAGTTGGCTGCCATATTTTTCATTGAGCAATGTGTGTCTAAGTGATTTGCAGGACATGATTTCATGATCAAATAGGTGTTGATTATTGCTGTTGAGTTCATACTCATTGTCTGCCAACTTTGTTTTCTTTTATAACTAAGCATATCAGTTGTTACAGTTTTGCTGTCATGGATTTTGCTTGCAAATTAGCACCAACTCAAAAAGTTATTTTTTTTGTGTTTTAAGCAAGAACCTCTGTTGGAACTCACCCCACAATATGTTTGAAACATGGATAAACCTCCAAACTAGTTTTGAAATTAACATTGTCGACCTCTCATTTGATATGCGTCATGACTGCTTTTGTTTCCTTCAACATCATTTCACTAGTTTGCAATATGGTAGTCATGTGTTGTTCTAGCAAGAAATTGAATTGAGTCTTTGGATGAACCTTATTGTTGAACTATTAAGAAGAGGTGCATACTTTCAAACTGATACAAACTGGTTTGCATTGCACTCAAAACTCCAAAATGCTTTTCAAGATTCATACTTGCGTGTTCATTATAATTTGATGATGTGTGGGTACTATTTTAAATCATGGTTGTTATCATTGTGTTCCTCACCAAATTTCAAGTATGTTAGACTTTTATTTGGTAGAATTTGATGTTGTTTTGAGCAAGTTTGAACCAATCCGCTTGGCCATTTTTGCTTGAGTTTCTTAGCCCAGAATGTATGCTTAGCAAGGTTTATATGTTTGTAGGGGTGGCTTAATACACGGATGTATTGCCACCCCAGTGGTTATAGCATGCGCGTGTTATCCTTTGTTTCCTACCAGTCGTGTGTTCGATCCCTGAGTGGGACTTTTTTTTGGTTTTATTTCATTTACATGGTTTCATCTTTTTCCTCTCCTTTTTCCTTTGTTTAGCATGCGCGCGCAAGTGGCTAACTTGGTAAAGTGTTAAGGTTGTAAGTTAAGGGTCTTGGGTTCAACACCCACCAAGTGCATTTTTTTTATCACTAGTTTATTTGTTTTTTATATAATTGTCATTAAATTTCAAAAACTCACAACTCCTTCATTTTTAATCATTTTTCAATGATTCTTTTTTATAATCTCTTGTTTTGTTGCATATTTTCATATGATCTTGGCTTGTTAGCATCCTTGTGTATTTAATTCTTGCCTTATACCTTTGCTTGTGAGTATTTGTGATTGATTAATTCTTCCCTTCTTCTTGAAACTTGAAAGTTTTCCCCCTTGAAGTTTTTGAACTTCTCACTTACATTTGTTGTGACATTATTTGATCGTAGGCATGATGCCTGTAAGTATACACGTCATTTTGTAAGCCCTATTGAATCCTCGTCTTTGTTAAGATGCATCTTTGTTAAGATCCCCTTCCATCTTTATTAAGATGTACCCCATTCTTTGTCAAGATATGTCTGTGGTTTTCACCCTTTGTGTTTAGTCTTGTAAGAACTTCCCCCATTTCTGATATTATAATATCTTGATACTTGCTTTGGTTGTGACCATCTATCTTGATTGAAATCATTGCCTGATATTGTAATATCTTAAATGCTTGCTTTGGTTGTAACCATTCATCCTGATTGAAATCCTTGCTTATTGTAATATGCTTGATTATTCTTGGCTGTAACCATACCCCTTGTATTCTTCATGCTTGTTTGTTTATATTGCTTTGTTAAGTTTATTTTACCCAAGTGGTGGAATTCTTTAGTTCTCTTCCAAGATTGCCTCCTCTCTCCTTCCAAAGGAAAAGTCTCTCTATTGACCCGTGGGTCATAGATAGCTCATTAAATCATAGGTCTGAATAGAACCTTCTCCCCCTTTTGGTCTAGATAGAACCATAAGGATTTAACTCATAGGTCTGATAGAACCTTCTCCCCCTTTTGGTATGAATAGAACCATTAGGATTTAACTCATAGGTCTGGATAGAACCTTCTCCCCCTTTTGGTCTGGATAGAACCATTAGGATTTAACTCATAGGTCTGGATAGAACCTTCTCCCCCTTTTGGTCTGGATAGAACCATTAGGATTTAACTCATAGGTCTGGATAGAACCTTCTCCCCCTTTTAGTCTGGATAGAACCATTAGGATTTAACTCATAGGTATGGATAGAACCTTCTCCCTCTTTTGATCTGGAAAGAACCAATTGATCCTTATTCTGTAGTTCGTGCCTGAACTACGACCGCTCTGATTTCTCATTGGACAATGAGAATACGTAGGCACAAGATGCGATATCTTGACGAGCAACCTTCCCCCTTCTCCCACCTTTTGGTCTGGATAGAACCAATTGGTCTTACAACTTAGAGATAGGTAGAGTTTAGTTAACTCTACGTAAGAATCATGGATATGATTACTTACTTCCCCTTCTTGAGTATTCAACATAAATCTAGAGAGTTTTGTTAAACTCTATACAAACATTGTTATGTTTATTCCCCTTTGAACCTTGATCATAATCAAGTATTTTTCAACCCTAGTGAGGTGAACTACGATTGCTCTGATTCTATCCTAGTAAGGATACGTAGGCAGAGGACGCGATGTCTTTGCGAGCAAACTTAGAAACTATCTTTAGTTCTTTACCTACACCTTTTACCCAATCCCAATCCATAGCAAACATTTAATAAACATAGCATGCAAACAAACAAAAGGTTCCTGTAGAGTACTACAGATGTTTAGGATGTAAAATACCTACCATATGCATAACCAACCCCCGATCCCCGAATCTCTTAACGTTGTTGTTACATCGCGCAAAAGGTTCTTTCTTTCTTTAGACCTTTCCTTTGGATAAATTAAAGTCCGGTTGTGAATTCAAAGAATTAAAGATTCAAGTTAATCAATAGCTTGGTATCACGATTCTCACCGCAACATAAATGGCGACTTCACTGGGGAGGCATTTAACTTGAGGGTTTAGCCTATTTTGTTTAAATTGCATGCTATATTTGTAAATATTTGCTTAACATGTATATTTGTCAATATATTTGTTTGAATGTTGGATATTGGGTGCTTTGAGTGGTGAGACGGTCCTATACCCGGACTCGAGTGCACTTATGATAGGGTGGTGGTATATTCAAGAAGGCTTATAGGGAGTTGATTCCCGACCAAGCTAACTTGAGAAACCACCACTCAGTGTAGGCCCTCTTGAGAGTTTAGTATTGGTGATCGAGTATTCGTGAAAACAATGCTACTTATGACAAAGGAGCCCATGACACTGTGGACTTTTAGATTACATTCTACCCCACTTTGGCCTTACTAGGACGTAGTGCGATGGCTATAAGGAAGTATTTCCGAAGTAGTTGATACGCGATACTACACTCAGGCGAGACTCTTATGAGAATGTTGTCGATTACCGAGTGATTTTGGAAATTGATAATATCTGAAAGATGGGTTGTTGACCCTGGGAAGTTTGTTAAGAACCCGTTCGGCAGGTACAAACAGCTCATAGTATAAATCCTTGGGGATGGTTAGACCTTTGACTTCTTGCTTTGATCTTGAGCCTAGGAGGTCTTGGTATATGCATTGTATTTGTGAATACTTGCCTTTATGTTATGTGTGCATCATCTCATCATATCACCACGAACATATCATGTCGCAACTAGTTTTGTAAAGCTCAGCCGATCTCTGGTATTTTCAAAAAAAGGGTGGTAAATTTTCCAATGATGAATGAAATGGGGTTTTAACCTAATCAAACTTCTGAGTTTTGTAAAACCAGTTGCGTTTTTGCACTTACATCAGCATTTTGCATATCATTCTTCGTTGTGTCGGTCCTTTGGTTCATTCTGTGTTCTATTGATATCAGAAGAAAAAGGGAGAGAGTATATTACAAGGGCTAGCATTCAAAAGGATGGATCGCTTTGAGCAGGAAAACCAAGCACTCCGAGAAGAAGTTTCTCGTTTAAAGAGTAACACAGAGGCATTCATTGCTTCCGTCAGGGATATGATGGATACTCAAGAGCAGGAAAATCAGAAGCTCAGCGACGAGCTAGAAAGAGTGAAGCGTGCAAAAAGGGGTTTGACAAACTTTTTCAAAGATTTGATCTTATCCCAACGGCAAGCAGGCTCAGCCTTGTCTACCAATCAGCCATATAAGCAAACTGGTGGGTCCCAGGGTATTTCTATACCTTATGCACGGTTGTTCTCTATACTCTTGCAAAATGGTTTGGTTCAGAAGGAAATCCCGCCCATTCTCCCTTCGGGCCACCAAAGTTATTTCACTACCGAGGCTTTCGGTGCCTTCCACCATGGAGCGCCATGTCATGATATCGAGAAGTGCTACATCCTCAAGGGCAAGGTACAAGAGATGATCGAAGCAGGAATCATATCTTTCAAGATATGCAAACCTCAAGTACAAGTCAACCTGTTGCTTAATGAAGAAGCAATCCCTTCCCTGCATATGGTGGAATAAAAAGAGAAGACCCTAGACTCATGATGTCAGAGGATAGTGCTCTTTCTATGTTTTCTTAAACAATTTTAATTCCCTAAGGCTGGCAGCTGTGGACTGTTTCAACATTGTGTTGTATTTTCTTGGCATTTGAATTGCTTGTAAGTCGTTGTTTATTTTGAATTGGCAAGATTAATGAAATGTTTGTGCATCTTTTGATTAAGTCCATTCGTTTCACTCTTTCTCTTTCCTCTTATTGTTATGAGATGATGAAAAATGCAAAAAATTTCTTTACTAAACTGTTGTTTAAAGCAAAGATTGGGGAGGATGATGAAAACTATGTCCATAACTGCTGACGATATGCCTTCAATTTAACTTTGCCGATGATGTAAGGCATTGTTTCAATCCCTAAACATTGGAGAAATAAGGAAGATAATCCCTCGTTAACCCCTTCGAGCCTAGAAGTAGGAGTTTTTCTTTCTTTACAAAAACAGAAACCTTAAATCTCAAACCTGGGGCGGGTAGTTCTCAGTTAACTCGAAGATATATGCATACAAGACACTTTAAAAGGGTGCATTCAGGTTTTCCTTCGTACACAACAAAACAAGTGTCGAAGTTCAGAAGATGATGATGGTCCGCCGTAGCCACTAAATTAGGTAGTCACCTTCTTTCTCAAAAGAAAAAAGGAAAAGTGAAAAAAGAAAAAGCCCGCTAAGTCGAAACCTATGAAGGAGACTTAGGCAAAAATGGGGCATCCCATTGACTGTATATTCGAACAAAGAAGTTCAGACAAAAGTCAGGGATAACAAAAGAGAGGAATGATGTAAGAGTTATCACTCTTAAAAAATCCTCAAATAGTCAAAAAGCTATCCAATACTGTAAGGGAGTCGTGACTACCCTAGGTTTATAAGCCATCACCAACTATCATCAGTTCAATTCTTAAGTTTGTAAGAACCTGAATGTGTAGTTTGAGTTAACTGAGCGTAGGATTGGAGTTCATCATTGAGAGTGGGTGGGACAAATAACTTTGAGCCTTTATCCTTTGTTTCATGAACCGTGAACCAGTCCACATTACAACCCTTAAAAGACCTAATTGAGGTAAGGTTGTTTTGAAAGCATATTATAGCAAGGTTGGATAACCTGACTCCTAATGATCTTTGTTAATTATGTGTGTTCATCACTTTATCCATCATTTATGATTGAATCGCTTTCACTTTGATCACTTGATCACTCCGCTGTGTATGTTTCATCAAAAAATATTTTCAAAAGATTGCATGAATTTTACACTGAGAATTGCCAATTTTTAATGAACAAATTTGCGTGCAAGTTGATCCAATGTCAAAGGAACCCCAACAAACGTTGTCAGCTAGGGAATTTGACTGGGTAAAGGAAGCTCAGCCTGAGGCAACCAATTTGAAGGATTTGTTAATCATTTGTCATAACGTTCAGCTAATCAGAGCCGACCAGGTCAAGATCAGATGAAGCTCTCAATGAACAGTTTAGTCTAGGGAAAATCTTTTGCAGTTACCAGTAAGCAAGGGCAAGTTTGTTACCCAGTCGTTACTTCCACAGTCCGAGACTTTTTTTTGTGCAAGCACCGTTAAACTGGGGCAATCACGTCGAGATTTGTAAATCTCTCTCTATAAGAGTTTGAAGACATTGAAGCATCTTTATGCTAGTTCTCTTGATGGTTTCTTCCCACAGACCATGTAATCTGGGGAAAAAAAAGTTTAAAGATTGTTTGTCGCAAGAGCCGTTGCTCACTGAAGAGGATTGTTATATTATCAATGGGGCAGAAAGATTTTGTTCTCATGATACCCTTCTGTCAGCTTCGATTAAGTTGTTACTTCGGTTGATCTTGGAACTTCCCTTGGTGATTTTTTCCTTCAACAAAGAATTCAAGCTCATAATGGAAATCCGAGTGAAGTCATGATGTTGTGGCCTAAGAAGATTACTCTCTCCCAAAGAAGGTGGTATTGTTGTTCTTCATGATCATCCCTTTGATGTCCAATCTTGGTGAGGTTGGTTGGGTCTCCGTGTCGAGATGTTTATTTCATCTCCAGTTTTGTTTTGTTTGTTTTCTCAGCATAAACATAAGCATGGCACAAAGCATATGTTTAGCATCCGTGCATTTTTTCTATCTCTGGTTGTTACCTGTTCCTATTTCACTTTGGTTCCCTCCTCAGTGATTGGGTGTGTTATCTCTCTCTCTAATAGAGTTGTCAGCCCTTAAGCATAAAATGTCCATCCTTTCTCAATTCCCCATAGAGTTTAATCCTCGTGGATGATGGTTGCTTTAGTTATCTTTTTCCATGATTGGATAAGATGTGTCCCCATTCGAGTTCATTTCTCAATGGTTGGAGTATTGTTTGACAGTTTCTTTCTAGCTTGGTTCTAGATTGAACTTCGGTCCTTGTCGGTCGCCGAACCTACCTAGACGTGCATTTATTTTGCACTATCTATAAAGAAGAACATCTTACATTGCGATACAGATAAGTGGCAGTCTCTGTAGAGATGCTTATCAATAAGTGGCAGTCTCTGTAGAGAAGCTTGTCAATAAGTGGAAGTCTCTGTAGAGAAGCTTATCAATAAGTGGAAATCTCTGGAGAGAAGCTTATTATCTCAACGATAAATGGCAGTCTCTTCGGAGAAGTTTAATCGTCTTCAGCGATAAATTACAGTCTCTTCGGAGAATTTTAATTGTCTTCAACGATAAATGACAGTCTCTTCGGAGAAGTTTAATCGTCTTCAACAAATAAGGTGCAATCTCTGGCGAGAAGCTTATCATCTCAACGATAAATGGCAGTCTCTTAGGAGAAGTTTAATCTTCTTCAGCGATAAATGGCAGTCTCTTCGGAGAAGTTTAATCGTCTTCAACACATAAGTGGCAGTCTCTGTAGAGAAGCTTATCAATAAGTGGCAATCTCTGGCGAGAAGCTTATCATCTCAACGATAAATGGCAGTCTCTTCAGAGAAGTTTAATCGTCTTCAACGATAAATGGCAGTCTCTTCAGAAAAGTTTAATCGTCTTCAGCGATAAATGGCAGTCTCTTCGGAGAAGTTTAATCGTCTTCAACGATAAATGGAAGTCTCTTCGGAGAAGTTTAATCGTCTTCAACAAATAAGTGGCAATCTCTGGCGAGAAGCTTATCATCTCAACGATAAATGGCAGTCTCTTCGGAAAAAGTTTAATCGTCTTCAACGATAAATGGCAGTCTCTTCGGAGAAGTTTAATTGTCTTCAGCAAATAAGTGGCAGTCTGTGTAAAGAAGCTTATCAATAAGTGGCAATCTCTGGCGAGAAGCTTATTATCTCAACGATAAATGGCAGTCTCTTCGGAGAAGGTTAATCGTATTCAACGATAAATGGAAATCTCTTTGGAGAAGTTTAATCATCTTCTACGATAAATGGCAGTCTCTTCGGAGAAGTTTAATCGTCTTCAGTGATAAATGGTAGTCTCTTCGGAGAAGTTTAATCGTCTTCAACAAATAAGTGGCAATCTCTGGCGAGAAGCTTATCATCTCAACGATAAATGGCAGTTTCTTCGGAGAAGCTTAGTCGTCTTCAGCGATACGTGGCAATCTCTTCAGAGAAGCTTATCCTTCATTAGCAATAAGTGGCAGTCTCATTTGAGAGGCTTATCTTAAGGACGTTGATGCACGGTTGCAACCAGCATTGTTTGAAAATCTAATGGATAATGGTATAATTAATTTGGTGGTGACCAATCATGTTTCAAGTAAGGCCCGTTGGTGACTGGCATTATGAGAATCCATGGACGACGAATACTGGCAATTTGATTGTGTATCATTCCAAACTAAGTCATGATGGTTTCCACTCCAAGCACAGGTTTCATACCTTTGGAAGATGTATTGTTTGATTCCAAGCACATGTTTTGTACCTTTGGAGATAGATGTTTGTCGCCATCCCAAGCTCAGGTTTCGTACCTTTGGAGATGTTTTGTTTGATTCCAAGCACAGGTTTTGTACCTTTGGAAGATGTATTACTTGATTCCAAGCACAGGTTTCATACCTTTGGAAGAGGTTTGTTTCTATCCCGAGCACAGGTTGTGTACCTTTGGAGATAGATGTTTGTTGCCATCCCAAGCTCAGGTTTCGTACCTTTGGAGATGTATTGTTTGATTCCAAGCACAGGTTTTGTACCTTTGGAAGATGTTTGTTGCCATCCCAAGCACAGGTTGTGTACCTTTGGAGATGTATACTTTGAATCCCGAGTTCAGAAATTCCCAGAGACTAAAGTGGTTGCATTTGCATGAAGTGTTCTATATCCTAATGTTTTGAGGGTATTAGTTTTTGATCCTAAGGTTTTGAGGGTCTTCGTCCAATCCTAACGTGTTGAGGGTTGTCTCTACTATATCCTAAGGTTTTGAGGGTATTAAATTTTTTGATCCTAAAGTTTTGAGGGTCTTCGTCCAATTCTAATGTGTTGAGGGTTGTGTCTGTTTTATATCCTAATGTATTGAGGATGTTCAGCTTTTGTTCCTAATGTTTTGAGAGCCTGGGTACAATCCTAACATGTTGAGGGTTGTGTCTCTGCTGTATCCTAACTACTTGAGGATATTAGCATCTGTTCCTAAAGTATTGAGGGATATATTTATGCTTCCTGTTTGCAGACCTGGTTGTCACCAAACTCTTTGAAAATCCAGTTCTTTCTAAAATCTAGTGGTTACTGGCACTGTTCGAAAACTAATCGTTATTAGTCGATTCTTACCAATTCCCCCAGCCGAAGTCCTGTATTTTACCAATATTGTTTGGAATTGTAATTGGAACTTTGATTTGGTCGTCACCATCATCCCCAGGAAGTCTAGTGGTATTTAGCACTTTTTGAAACCGTTTGTTGGATTGGTCGTCACCATCATCCCCAGTAAGTCTAGTGGAAACTAACACTAGTTGAAACTGTTTGTCGTTCTGGTCGTCACCGGTTTCCCCATTGAAGCTTTGCTTTCCCAGTCGAGTCTCGGAGAACTAGTGGATACTAGCTTCCCCTGCGCGTCCAGTATTGTTTCTAACCTTTTTCTGAAGATCCCATTTGAACTCTTCGTTATAGGAAATTTCTCATCTGGTTATCCCCAGTGAGGTTCGTGTCTTCGTTCCGTCTTTTCCCCGGTGAAGATTTGCTTCCCCAGTGGAATTATTCCCCAACAAAGTTTTCCCCAGTGGGTTTCTTCCTCAGTGAGGTTTGCGTTTCTTTTCTTACGTTTCCCCAGTGGAGAATTGCCTTCTTCCCCAGCGGTGTGTCTCCTTTTCCCTAGTGAAGATGTGTTTTTCCTGGTGGAATTTGTATCCCCTGTGTGAAGGTTTCCCGTGAACAGCATCTCTAGTCATGTTTGAATTATCTTGCTTAATTTGCCTAGGATCTTTCCCTAGTGTATTGAGTCCCTCGTGAGTGGTTACTCGTCGTATTGCCATTCTTTTATATTTGCTCGTGTGTCTGCATCTGTCTTGCACTCAAGCATCATAAAACACCATTTAGAACTCATTGCATTTCGGTATTGGTCCTTTTGGATACCATCGGATCTAAGGGACAAAATTTCTGGTTTGCTATATTTAAATACCTTTCACTACGATTCAATGAAGATTGTCATCTCATTGCCATCTAGTGAAGATATTTAAATAGGGGCAACTGTTGCACCCCAAATTTTTACCCCTTAGATCCTTCTCATCATTTTAGGATCATATTCATTTGATTATCTAACCTTGACCCATTTCAAGTTTGTCTTTGTCAAGATGCAGATGAATCAGGGTTCTGTACCGTCAAAAATCGAGGCTTCGATGGTTTGATCAATCAATGTTTTGGATTGATTAAACTATAAACAAGATTAAGGATACTACCTTGTGTCTAGTATGAATCCAATTTGAGGTTGTCACCCAGGAATTGAGAACAGTGCAATTCAAGATACCCGATTAGGGTTTTCGATCAAGAAAAGTCAACTGTAGTTTGACTTTTGATTTAAAAGGTGTTACAATGGTGGGATCATGGTCCATGAAGTTCCCATGGCTTAGTAAAGTCTACTCAAGAAGTTTCAAGGTCTCAAAATGCCCGGAACATCAACAGTCGACTCGGTAGTCACCAATTGATCGTACGGTTGACCGAAAAGTCAACTCTTCAACCATAAGGAATTTGACTTCAAGATATGAATAAAATTGTTCCTTATGTCATATTACACCTGCCCATAAAATTTCATGACCATTGAATCAAGGGTTGAGGAGTAATTGCAAAAATTGGGAATTACGGTTTTGAAAGGGGCAAGACCATAACTCCTCAACCACACATCCAATTGAGTTGGTTCAAAGCTCATTGGAAAGTTCTTGACAAGTCCTACAAAAGTCCCAAAGTGGTCCATGACCAGAAAATGCATAGATTTGGAGTTATGACCAAATTCATTTCAAGAAGGGAAATAACTTAGAAAAATTCTAAGTTATTTGGCCTTTTAGGTATGTTTTTCATCAACTTTGAGAGGTCTTTTGACCTAGTTTCATTGAGAATTTGAAAATCTCAAAAACATGAAATTTGTAGAGCTACATGAGGGCTTTCTAAAATATGGTATAACTCCTCAATAGCATTTGTGAGCTGAGAGTTATGGATCATGGAAGTTGGGGCTGCCACACTTGAAGTCACCACTTCAACTCTTTCCAAAATTCAAATTTCAACAACTTGGGCCATCCTCAGCCATTGGATCACGTTTTATTCTGATAATATGAAGCTTAGATGAAGCAAAATCAGAAGAAAAGAAGGATTAATGGGCTTTTGCAACTTGGAGCAAGTGGCTAATATAATAATCATTTAAAGGAGGAAGAAAGAGAAACTTTTTGAAGGTTTATGTAGCTGCAGTCCCCTACCCTTCTAGCTTCACTTCAGTCATCTCATCCCTCCCATCTCACTTGATATTTTGCTCAGCATTTCCCCAAGAGTTGATGATAAAATCTGCCACATGATCTTGGCAAGATTTCCTTCAAAATTTCCCTCCAAGAAGCCAAAATCCAAATCTGCCCTCATCCTCACTCTCCCTATAAATAGAGACCTTTCTCTATGTTGTTAACCACACCAGAGCTATTCAAAACATCATAAACACATAGCTCTCCTTCTTTCCCTCTTTACTTGTAAGTGAAGAAAAATCACAAAAACACCAAGAATCGCCCTTTTGCATTTTTCACACCAGCTCCATTTCTAACCACTCAATCACCCTAAAAACCATCCACACAATCTCTAAATCACATTTAGAAGATGTTCCAACCATTAACTCAGTCAAAAACACCATAACACAAAAAGTCAACCCCTCACACCATAGATGTTGACTTTTTGTATAAATTGATAATACACACTGCCTAGACCAGTTCTAAACTTCTTGACACTTTGAACACCTCATATATATGTTGTACCAACTATCCAAGTAATTAAAAACCAGGTACAACACCATTTGTTGAAATTGTCATCACTCATCACTCATTACTTCAAGAAGAAGCAACTCAATCTTACAAAGACTCAACTTGAAGAAGGGTTGTTCTGAAGCTTGCATCAAAGGGTGGATTAATTGTGCGAAGTATTCTCAGCTAGTCATCTTGCTCACCTTGGAGGTCTACAAGAGGTATGTGACCTCTAACTTTCCCCTCTCTTATTTATATGTATTAGTTAGAAGTGTTGGAATCATTAGATCATGTATTGAGTTTTTTTTTTGGTTTGTGCTTGCTTTTATGAAAGTTATAACTATCATGTAAAGCATACAATGGATTGATGTTTCGTTTTGTTTTCTTGAACTTGCAGTTGTTTCTGCTTGATTTAGTGTTGATAAGGTTTCATTTTAGTTTGTGACTCATAGGGAGAACCTTGTCCAGTTTGTGTGTTTGCTGCTGTTTGAAACAGATTTAGAGCTGCTAAGCAGGTCTAGCCTATACAAGTTTGTTAGGCTGCTGAATGTTGGTAAGATTGTTGATGTGTGATGTTGAAACATATGGAAAATTGAGAATTGAAATTGTTATGTTGAGCTTGTTTTGTTCCTCATACTAAAAACCTGTTATGAATAAGCAATTGTCATTTGAAGTAGGTTGATTATGAACATTGTCATATGTGAACTCATAATCATACTGTTAGAACTGTTTTGATTTCTAGTTGTTCAAACTTGTTCTACTTACAATACCTTGCATTAATGTTTGCATTTTTGATAAAACAAATTGTGTTTCTGCTTCTTGTTTTCAGATAAACTTCTTTGATCATGTTTTTATGGTAAAAAACTATCAATCATGTTATGTGACTCTGCTGTTAAGTTGTGTAATTTTGTTTGGAGTTGGTAAAGGCATTGGGATGATTCATGTGATGCTGTTGAGGCCTAGTTTTAGAGGTTCATGCTTAACATTGTCATGTTACTTGTAAACTTCAAATTAGTGCTTTAGTTTAGATCTGTCTAGCCTTTTTTTAGAACTTGCATTAGGTTTGTCTGTTAAGCTCTTTGTTTGAGGGCTGCAGTGGAAGGCTGTGTTGGATCTGTCAAGAATATATTGATGTTCAGAGTTGTTAACTCTTTATATTAGTGTGCATTCCTTTTAGACTTGACATTGCATTGTCAACTTTCATGTTTCTGTTTAGGTGTAGTTTAAGTACCCTTACTGTTTTAGTGAAGTAAGAACTTCATTTTGTATTGAATTTGGCATTGTAAATACTAGACCATGAGTTGCTTCTGTTTTGAATATTTAGAGTTTCAGACTTAGTTGACATTTGGATTTGAGGTTGTACCTGCTGTTCATTCTTGTTGGTAGGGTCACTAACTTGTTTTCTTATCAGGCTTGCATTTAGTCTGTAGAATTTCTCCATGCCTTGGTTGAGTTGGTTAGATTGCAAGGCTTTTGCCCTCACTTTGTATAGCTCTGAAACCAATATGGAACATTTTATTTGCTTTGATATACTTAGGTTATCACCTTTTTTTTTTCAAGACTGTTCTTGTGGACATTGAGTTTGTCAGCTCATATTCAGTTGTTACCAGGGGTGGTTTATCATGCTAGGAAGTTGGTTTAGGTTATGGTGAGTGTTTGTTTGGAACAAGGGAATGACCAGTTTTGCTATCATGAATTGGGGGCTGTTCAGCTTTGTGTTTTTACTCCTAATCATGAACTGATTTGGTGACTGTCATGAAAAGTCCAATATTTGATCATTTTTGCAATATCCATGTGCCATTCTTTTTTGTAAAGTCTATTAATTCATGATTTGTTGCTGTTGGAGTTTACCTCATTGCCAGCTATTACTTGTGAGCATTGGTGACTGACCTTAGAGCCTTGTGATGAGGATTGCTATTCATTTAATAACTGTTGAGATGAGTTTGCTTGGCTGTTGATAGCATAAAATTCTGGTTGTTTGTTTCTTATGCATTGCTGTCATAAGGCATTAATTGGCAAATGTAAGTTTGTAGAATGATTAGGGTTGGTTTCACTTTTATGTTGCTAAGTTGGCTGCCATATTTTTCATTAAGCAATGTGTGTCTAAGTGATTTGTAGGCCATGATTTCATGATCAAATAGGTGTTGATTATTGCTGTTGAGTTCATACTCATTGTCTGCCAACTTTGTTTTCTTTCATAACTAAGCATATCAATTGTTACAGTTTTGCTGTCATGGATTTTGCTTGCAAATTAGCACCAACTCAAAAAGTTATTTTTTTGTGTGTTTTAAGCAAGAACCTCTGTTGGAACTCACCCCACAATATGTTTGAAACATGGATAAACCTCCAAACTAGTTTTGAAATTAACATTGTGGACCTCTCATTTGATATGCATCATGACTGCTTTTGTTTCCTTCAACATCATTTCACTAGTTTGCAATATGGTAGTCATGTGTTGTTCTAGCAAGAAATTGAATTGAGTCTTTGGATGAACCTTATTGTTGAACTATTTAGAAGAGGTGCATACTTTCAAACTGATACAAACTGGTTTGCATTGCACTCAAAACTCCAAAATGCTTTTCAAGATTCATACTTGCATGTTCATTATAATTTGATGGTGTGTGTACTATTTTAAAGCATGGGTGTTATCATTGTGTTCCTCACCAAATTTAAAGTATGTTAGACTTTTATTTGGTAGAATTTGATGTTGTTTTGAGCAAGTTTTAACCAATCCGCTTGGCCATTTTTTGCTTGAGTTTCTTGGCCCAGAATGTCTGCTTGGCAAGGTTTATATGTTTGTAGGGGTGGCTTAATACACGGATGTATTGCCACCCCATTGGTTGTAGCATGCGCGCGTTATCCTTTGTTTCCTACCAGTCGTGTGTTCGATCCCTGAGTGGGACTTTTTTTTGGTTTTATTTCATTTACATGGTTTCATCTTTTTCCTCTCCTTTTTCCTTTGTTTAGCATGCGTGCGCAAGTGGCTAACTTGGTAAAGTGTTAAGGTTGTAAGTTAAGGGTCTTGGGTTCAACACCCACCAAGTGCATTTTATTTTATTTTTGATCACTAGTTTATTTGTTTTTTATATAATTGTCATTAAATTTCAAAAACTCACAACTCCTTCATTTTTAATCACTTTTCAATGATTCTTTTTGCTAATCTCTTGTTTTATTGCATATTGTCATATGATCTTGGCTTGTTAGCATCCTTGTGTATTTAATTCTCGCCTTATACCTTTGCTTGTCAGTATTTGTGATTGATTAATTCTTCCCTTCTTTTTGAAACTTGAAAGTTTTCCCCCTTAAAGTTTTTGAACTTCTCACTTACATTTGTTGTGACATTATTTGATCGTAGGCATGATGCCTGTAAGTATACACGTCATGTTATAAGCCCTATTGAAGCCTCGTCTTTGTTCAGATGCATCTTTGTTAAGATCCCCTTCCATCTTTATTAAGATGTACCCCATTCTTTGTTAAGATATGTCTGTGGTTTTCACCCTTTGTGTTTATTCTTGTAAGAACTTCCCCCATTTCATGATATTATAATATCTTGATACTTGCTTTGGTTGTGACCATCTATCTTGATTGAAATCATTGCCTGATATTGTAATATCTTAAATGCTTGCTTTGTTTGTAACCATTCATCCTGATTGAAATCCTTGCTTATTGTAATATGCTTGATTATTCTTGGATGTAACCATACCCCTTGTATTCTTCATGCTTGTTTGTTTATATTGCTTTGTTAAGTTTATTTTCCCCAAGTGGTGGAACTCTTTAGTTCTCATCCAAGATTGCCTCCTCTCTCCTTCCAAAGGAAAAGTCTCTCTATTGACCCGTGGGTCATAGATAGCTCATTAACTCATAGGTCTGGATAGAACCTTCTCCCCCTTTTGGTCTTGTTAGAACCATAAGGATTTAACTCAAAGGTTTGATAGAACCTTCTCCCCCTTTTGGTCTTATTAGAACCATTAGGATTTAACTCATAGGTCTGGATAGAACCTTCTCCCCCTTTTGGTCTGGATAGAACCATTAGGATTTAACTCATAGGTCTGGATAGAACCTTCTCCCCCTTTTGGTCTGGATAGAACAATTAGGATTTAACTCATAGGTCTGGATAGAACCTTCTCCCCCTTTTGGTCTGGATAGAACCAATAGGACTTAAACTCATAGGTCTGGATAGAACATTCTCCCTCTTTTGGTTTGGAAAGAACCAATTGATCCTTATTCTGTAGTTCGTGCCTGAACTACGACCGCTCTGATTTCTCATTGGACAATGAGAATACGTACGCACAAGATGCGATATCTTGACGACCAACCTTCCCCCTTATCCCACCTTTTGGTCTGGATAGAACCAATTGGTCTTACAACTTAGAGATAGGTAGAGTTTGGTTAACTCTATGTAAGAATCATGGGTATGATTACTTATTTCCCCTTCTTGAGTGTTCAACATAGATCTAGAGAGTTTTGTTAAACTCTATACAAACATTTTTATGTCTGTTCCCCTTTGAACCTTGATCATAATCAAGTGTTTTTCAAACCTAGTGAGGTGAACTACGGTTGCTCTGATTCTATCCTAGTAAGGATACGTAGGCAGAGGATGCGATGTCTTTGCGAGCAAACTTAGAAACTATCTTTAGGTCTTTACCTACACCCTTTACCCAATCCCAATCCATAGCAAACATTTAACAAACTTAGCATGCAAACAAACAAAAAGTTCCTGTAGAGTACTACAGATGTTTAGGATGTGAAAAACCTACCCTATGCATAACCAACCCCCGATCCCCGAACCTTTTAGCGTTGTTGTTACATCGCGCAAAAGGTTCTTTCTTTCTTTAGACCTTTCCTTTGGATAAAATAAAGTCCGGTTGTGAATTCAAAGAATTAAAGATTCAAGTTAATCAATAGCTTGGTATCACGATTCTCACTGCAACACATGGAAAACACTGTTTTGGCAGTAGCAAAGGTGGCATATGTTCGTTGGGCGAACAAAAGTTCGCAGTGCGAACACTGGAACCCATTTTTGCCTATTTAAGTCACTTTTCAGTATTTTTTAGGTTATGTTGTTGGGAACTTTTTACCCCAATTTCAAAAAAAAAATTCTTGAGTAGATTTACCTTAGAAAAATAATTAGAGTGTGCATCTTGACGATCTAGAGTCGAATCCACTTCAATCGGAGTTGACAGACCGTGAGATTTGTATTTTTCTTCTCTATTCTCTTTGTACTCTCTATTTGTTCGGGTTTTTTTATGTAAGTTTATCTTGATTGTATGTATATTTATGGATCTTTGTATAAAATCTATTTTACAACTCTTTATCGATGGTTATCTTGATTTTTTACTTAATGTGTTTGGATTGCTATAGACATATACAGTTTGAAATCGATCTAAGATGAACATCTGTTTGATTCTAAAGTCTAGACATAGATTTAGGACTAATATTCACGTGTATATTGATTCTTAATACTTTGTATTATCGACTTGCGTGAGACATCACCGATGAGATGATACGGTTTATCTCCCGATTTTACGTTAGACATAACCTCTATTGTGAGTGATACGTGATGATATTGACGAGCAATTTAAGTTGTGTGCATTTGATCCATATATATTTTAGTACATGATGGGTGGAACGAAATACAACTCCTGGCGAGTTTTCTCATTTCTTACGAATGTATTTATTTTCTTGTTTTCTGTTTTTCCTTTTGCATTTTATCCCAAACCATTCAAATCCAAGGTTAGAGACGTGGAGATTGTCGAATGACATTCTTTCTCTTGCACCGATCCCTGTGGAGACGAAAAATTTGGGTACTTAATATTTTTGTTGTTGCATTACCGCTCCAACAAAATGGCGTCGTTGCCAGGGATTGGTATTAATATTGAATTTCATTGCGATAATTTTTATGTTTTTAAGCTTTGTATATAATTGTTTATAGTTGTTTTCCATAAGTGATTGTATATATGTATTTTCTATCATGTTTATGTTTTTTTGCATGTTTTTTTTTTGTTTTACATTTTCTCAAGTGTTGTATAGGTTTAATTGGTAGTAGCCGGTGAACCAAGCAACATGGAGGAACATATGCATAAATGAAGGCGTCGAGCTTACGACATGAAACAAGCGCTTGTTGGGAGGCAACCCAACAGTTTTTGAGTTTGTATAGTTTTATATTTAGTATTATAATTAATATAAAGTGAGAATGGATGGACCACATGTGAGAAAGAACTTGAAAATTGAAGTTTTCCTGCCCACGCTTAGCGCGCCTTGTTTTGCAAAGACAAATCTCTCATTTTCCTCCCACTTTCACCAATTTTGGTCTTGGTGTTTTGTTATTTTTAGTTCAATTTGGTTAGGTTTTTAGAATAATGTTAGTGTTTACTCTCAAGTTTTTTTTATTAGCTTGAGGATGCATTTTGTGATTTTCCAAGTTTGATCGTTTCAACTTGCGAATATATGGTTTTGATATTGTTTTAAGTTGGTACTTTGCAAGGTACACGTTTATCGCTTTCAAGAACATAGCATGATTAGGAGACTTTTCATTTGTACAATTTTCATGTCATTCATTCTTTTGTCATACTTGTTCTATTTTGAATCACTTTAGAAAAAACCATTTTCTGAGGAGCTTTCCATTTTTTACTATATGCAGGAGACCAACATTCTTGTTTAACTCGGTTTTATTATGTTTAATCTTGTAATTGTGTTGATTTCGATGATAGCACTAAAATAATCAAGTCATTTTGTTTGATTTTGAGTATAACCACTTGACCAAATAGTCAATCTACCTTATGAGTGAGTGAGAATTTGCTTACCCTTTTTGAGCCTTTGTTAGAATTCATGTTGGTGTTAAGTTCATTTTTGTATGGATTCTAATATGTTTTCTTGAACTATAACCATGACTTATTATTTGAGTTTCTTACCCTTACCTAATAAGTTTGGGAGCATTCATTTCACTATGTGTGGTTGTATTCAAGTTGGGGAGAAGAGGTTGGTTGCTAAGAGGTTGAGAAAAAGAAAAGGTTTGAAAAAAAAAGAAAAGAAAAAAATAAAAAAGAAAAAAAGAAAAAAAAGGAAAAGAATTAAAAAAAAAAATAGAATAATGTTATGTTAATAAGTTGTGTGGAATGGTGTAACAATTTGGAAAAGAGAAAAAGGTGACTGGAATTTGTGACTGCTCGAGATTGTGAGAAATGATCATTCTCATTTTATTAGGCAAGTTTTTGTTTCTTTTACCTTGAGAAAAACAATTGTTTATTACCCAAGCCATATTACAACCCTTAAAGCCCTTGTGATCATTGCTTTTATATTGTTTAATGTGCGTTTTGAAGGTGAGAAAATACTTAGAAGGGGGGGTTGAATAAGTATGAAGATAAAAACTTAGAAATAAAAACTCAAGTATTTTTATCCTGGTTCGTTGAACTCAACTACTCCAGTCCACCCTTCCTAGAGTGATTTTCCTTTCTCAATCAAGGACTTAATCCACTATTTAATCAACTGATTACAATAGTAAGCACTAAGAACAACTGTTCAAAGTCTTCTCAAGAACTACTGATCCTAACTGGATCTTCTTAAGGTTTTCTTACAATCAAATGTAATAACAAATACAAGTGTTTAAATTGCTTCTAATAAAGCTTTATCACAACTGTGATTTTTCACTGAATATTAAGAACGAAGAAATTAATTCTAGAAAGAATGTGAATAGTATGAGAGCTTTGAATATTGATTTCTTTTCAGGTAAAACGTCAACTAAAGAAGATGGGTGAAGACTTGCTTTTATAGGCAGCTTGATCCAAGAGAACTTCACGTTGAGAAGAGTGTCCCAAAAGGTCTGAGCCTTTTTGTCTTCACATCAAGTGACCTTTCCTAGAAGAAGAAAGCACAGAGAAATCCTTTTTGTCTGTGTTCTTGTGTCTATCATAAATAAGGAAAGAGTCGTTTGGATTATTCCAACGAACATAATCTTTGAATTCTTCTTCATCAATTTTCAGCAAGAATCATCAGAGTCTAATTTGATCAGAGCCTTATGATATTGATTAGAGTTTTGCTGAATCAGAGTCTTTGCAGCAGGTATGCTTTTAGCGTGTATAAGTTCAGAGAATATTTGAGTCAGATCCTCAGTACTGGCAGCTTTAGTACTTTCAGAATCTTCTGTAGTAACTATGCTTTGAAAAATCTTCATACAGAATTCTTCTTTGGTTCAGATGCTTCTGACTTGCTTCAGATTCTTCTTGAACTTTTGCTTCAGATCCTTCTGGAGCTTCTGCTTCAGATCCTTCTGGAGCTTCTGCTTCAGAAGCTTCTGGAGGCTACGCTCAGGATCTTCTGTTGGCAGCATTCAGAATCTTCTAATGGATGCATCTGGCGCTTCAGGGTCTAGCATATTTCTTATGTTCAGTTCTGATTTGCTTCTGGAGTGATAATTACTTTAATATCTGCAGTAAAAACTCTTAAGAAGATTTTAGAGTATATAATTCTTAATTACAAAATTTCATAATAGTTATCATCAAAACATAGAGATATTATTAAGAACCAATCTGTGTTCTAACAATCTCCCCCTTTTTGATGATGACAAAAACATCAGAAATTTTGTTTAATTGAAAATAGAATAATTATAACTCCCCCTAAGATGAAGAATCTCCCCATGAATTTAATATAATTAAGGAATAGAAACTTCCCTTTTGTCTTGAATATTTTTCAGAGTTAGAGCTTGATTGTTCTTTAACATTTGAGAGTCAGAGTGTCTTGCATATTTCAGAGTCAGAGTCTGATAATTGTCAAATGATCTGAGAGTCTCAGAGTTTCTTTTACAGAGTGTACTTATCAAATGTTCTGAAATACTCAGATTTAATGTTAGATAAAATTGATATGTCTGAAGTTTCATTCTGGTGAAGTTTAATTAAACAGTTCAGATCTATATTTTCTCCCCCTTTTTTGTCATAAGCAAAAAGTAATAACGTTGAAAAGACAAATAAAAGGAAACAATAAATGAGATAAATCATGTGGAGAAAACTTTGAAACATTCATTCAATTCAGAGTAAGAGTACACACATCAGAAGATATTCAAAATACATAAGCAAACATCAGATGCAAACAACAGAAGAAAAAAAATAAACTAAGAGTGTTTTGACAAAAGCATCTTCAACAGATCCGTGATCTCAGAAGAGGATTGTTCTTGTTTTGACATCCACTTAGCCATTGTTTCATTCTTCTGATCCTGTTGGGACATCCACTGAGTCATGTCTTCAGACTTCTTATCTTGTTTAGCCATCCATGACTTGATTTCTGATTGACCAGCTTCCAGAACTGCAATCTTATCTTCAAGATCTGGATGTTCTTTCTTAATCTCAGATGAAGAAGGTGGAACAGTTTCTGAAGCTTGAACAGATTCAATTTCCATAGGGGCTTTAGAGCTAGGAGCAGTAGAGCCAGAAGGATGTTCTATCAGAGTCATGGCCAGAGGGTTGTCTTCAGATGCAGATTCAGTATTCTCTTCTGATGATGAAGGAGCATCTGTAAGAAGCAGTGGTCCAGATCTCTTAACAGTCCAGAACAGACTTCTAGCAGTTTCAACAAATCTGAGCTTTGCATCATCAAAACATACGTTCTTCAGATTTGATGCTACAGTGTTGAATCTGTTTATGAAGCCATTCCAAATGACATCAGAACCTAAATATATTTGTATTTCTTGCAAAAAAACATGTAAATAAATGATCAACATTTAGTCTAGGTCTGGGGTGTAACAAAGTTTCCAAGGTTATTGGTTTGGGTTGGGGAGTAGGTGGAAATATGGATTTATGAATGGTGATCAGAGGAGGAGGATAGTAGGGTATGAATGCAATTTTAGAGGATTTGTCAGGTTTTGATCTGTGTAAGGCATTCAACAGATTTGGTTTTGCTTTTGTTTGATAGGAAACCACATCAAATGGTTTATCAGAGTAAGGTTTGAAAGCAGATTTAGCATGTTTATCAGAATTAGCAGGTTTATCAAAAGTAGCAGGTTTATCAGATGAAATAGGTATATCAGATTTAGCAGATATAATAGAGTATGGTTTTGGATCTGATGAAGGTACTGCTGACATTGTTTTAATGTAGGATTGAAGCACAGATGGTAGAATGATGGTAAGTTTGGGTTTGAGAGGAGTGATGGTTTCAGATGGTTCAAATCTGTCATAAAAATCTTTTATTTTTAAACCATGGGGAAGTTTGTGAAGGTGTGATGAAAACAGTTTAAGAGGAGCAGAAGGTACACACTCAGATGTGCTTGACTTGGGTGTAGGATTGGGAATGGTGATTTCAGAAGATGGTTTAGGTGTTGGAATAGGATCTGGAATAAGAACTTCAGAAGAGACAGGAGGTTCAGGTTGGTTCACTTCAGAATCTCTGTGAGAGGGGGATACTAGAAAATCTGGATGTATATCAGATTCTGATGAATTTGATGATGTGGTTGGTGTGCAAGAGGTAGAGGACACATGAAAGACAGTTTTGAGAGGTGTAACATCTAGAACCTCTGTCTCAGGGATATTGGTTTCAGATGGGTTGGTTGATTCTGAAAGATTTTCAAAGGGTTTTGATGGGGGTTGATCAGATGTAACTTTTATTGGTTCAGAGGTAACTGGAACAGATGCAATGGGTTCAGATGTGTTTGATGGTGGTTTTTCTGGTTGTTTTTCTTGTTGTTGTGCTTGTGGTTGTTCAGATTGTTTTTGTGGTTGTTGTGTTTGTTGTGATACATGTTGTTTTTCTTGGGGTTGTTGTTGTTGTTCAGATGGTTTTTCTTTTTGTTGTTCAGATGGTTTTTGTGGTTGTTGTTCTGATTGTGGTTGTTGTGGTGCAGATTGTTCTGTTGATATTTCTGGTTGTGGAGTCTGATTTTGTGGTTTTGTTGTTGTTGGTTTTGGTACAAATGATTTTGTAGTAGAGGGTTTGATAGGTGAGATGGAAGCAGGATTAGATGATTTTTGTGGGGATAGAACAAATACATGAGGTGCAGCAGTAACAGATTGTTTTTGAGTAGAAGGTGGTTTATGAATAGACTTAATTGTTGAATCATTTACAACATTATTATTTACAGAAGATACAGAAGATTTGGTACCTTTAATATTGATTCATTTTGCTGTAACAGAAGGAGTGTCTCCAGATGCTTTCCTCTTGATCAGCTTCTGAGGCTTCTCAGTAACTTTGGGCTTCTTCTGAACAGGTGCAGCTTCTGCTTCTGATTGACTTCTTTTTCTTGGGATCTCTTCTTCTACAACAGGCAATGGTTCCCTTGCTCTCTTCAAAATATCTGCAGGAATGGGCGTTCCATCTGCCTTGCAAGCATCAATATAACTCACTATAATTTCTCTTGGTTCTTCAGCAAAGAACAGAGGATAGTCATCTACTTGGATTCTCTTCTGACTGAGTTCAGTGATGTTCAGCTTCTTGGGTGCTGTTGTGAGTTCTTCTACTATTTTTAGCCTCTGAAGACTCTTTGCATTCAGAGGTTTTCCAAGAATAAATTCAAGTTCATCTGTGACTCCAGCAGCATATAGAGCAGTCGCCAATCCATTTTCTGTCAGAAAATCTGAGATTAACCTTCCAAAGGGAATCCAAGTTCTGATCTTCTGACCTTTTTCTTTCACAGATTCTCTGGAGGCATTTATGTGATTCCATAAGTGCATAAACAAAATGTAGGGAAGATCTACCTTGGTGCTCCGACTTAAGCAGTACATAAAGTAGAGCTGTTCATTGTTTACATAGTCTGGAGAGTTTGTTGACTTTCTGTGATGAATGCATCCCATGAAAATCTTTGCCCAGATCCTGTAGTCAGGCTTCAGATCTTTGAACTTATTAGAAGCTTGTCCAGCAGTCATCACTTCCTCATATACTTCATCCATATCTACATGCCCAGCTGGCAGATGAGATACTCCATCTGTCTCCTCATATCCAATGAGTTTCCTAATCAGATCTTCTGTGATAATTATCTCTTTACCCAGAACAGAAGATAAAATGAACTTAGGGTATACATCAGCATGGATCCAGAATTCTTTCACTAGAAGGGGGTAAACTGGTCCAAAAAGTCTGTCAAAGTATTTCACCCATCCTTGAGCATCAATTATGGAGCGAAACTCAAACCCATTCTCAGCCAGTGAATCAAATTCCACCATTGATTCACAGAGAACCTCCAGTTTGTCAACAGGTGTTAACAAAGTTCTCTTTGGTGTTGTATATTGAGTCACACCCATATTTGCAGAAGTAACTGCAACCATGGTTGATTGAAACTGAGCAGCAGTGGATGATGAAGTTGCCATTGAAGATGAGTTTTTCAAACGCTTAGGGTTTTTGTGAAGAGAGAAGAGAAGACAGAAATGCATAAACGATTGAGATGTGAAAAGTGTGAAAGTGGCGAGAAGTTTGATATTTATAGTATACACTTAGGCATACAAACAGTCAGATAAAAGCACGTTCACACAAAGCATTTAATGAAAAAGAATAAAAATCATTTCAAGCATTTATTGATTCTGACAAATTGGGGGGAAATCAAGATTTTCACTATTCAAACTTCACCTCAAACGTCTCTTCAGTAGTGTACACGCCACCTTTGCAGATTCAGAGTGACACGTGTTTGCTTGCATGTGCTTCTGAATTCTCATGAGAAATGAAACGTTAACCAACGTTCAGATCCACTGAGTATTGTTAGTTCAGAGTTTCACACAAAAAAAAGATAATTAAAGGAAATGAAAAAGTAATCAGAAGAAATACTTCAGAGCATTAAACATTTTTGCATCTGTAAAATTTGCTTCTGACAAATATTATTCTAGACAAAAATCCATACCAATATTTTTCAGAATAAATTTGAATCTATCTTCAACAAGGGGTTTTGTGAAATATCTGCCCATTGATGATCAGTATCAACAAAGGCTAAATTTATAATTCCCTTCTGAACATAGTCTCTGATGAAATGATTCTTAATTTCTATATGTTTTGCCTTAGAGTGTAAAATGGGGTTTTTAGACAAACATATAGCTGAAGTATTATCACAGAATATAGAAATGTTACTTTCAAATATCTGATAGTCTTCTAGCTAACTTTTCATCCAGAGCATCTGCGTGCTACATCGAGCAGCAGCAATATATTCTGCTTCTGTGGTTGATAGTGCAATTGTGGGTTGCTTATTACTGTACCAAGAGATTAGATTTCTTCCTAGAAATTGACAACTTCCAGAAGTACTTTTTCTTTCTACTCTGTCTCCAGCGTAGTCAGCATCACAGAATCTAACTAATTTGAAATCATCAGATTTTCTGTAACACAAACCCACATTAGAAGTACCTTTCAGATACCTTAGAATCCTCTTGACAGTTGTCAAGTGTGATTCTCTAGGATCTGATTGGAATCTAACACACAAGCATACACTGAACAATATGTCAGGTCTAGAAGCAGTTAAGTAAAGAAGAGATCCTATCATACCTCTGTAGAGTTTCTGATCTACTTTCTTACTTACCTCTTCCTTGCCTAGTGAACTGGTTGAATGCATGGGGGTCTTTGCCAGCTTACTATCAGTCATGTTAAATTTCTTCAGAAGTTCTTTAACATATTTGGTATGATGTATGTAAGTGCACTCTGGAGTTTGGTTGACTTGAATTCCCAGAAAGAATCTCAGTTCTCCCATCATGCTCATTTCAAATTCTACCTGCCTACATTGAGCAAACTCCTTTCCCAGCATAGTATTGGTAGATCCAAATATGATATCATCCACATATATTTGAAAAATTAGAAGATCTTTCTTAAATTATTTACAAAAGAGTGTTGTGTCCACTTTGCCTCTGATGAAATTTTTCTCCAGAAGAAAATTGCTCAATCTCTCATACCAAGCTCTGGGAGCTTGTTTTAAACCATACAGAGATTTCTTTAGTTTGAAAACATGATCTGGAAATTTTTCACTCTCAAAACCAGGAGGCTGGTGGACATAAACTTCTTCTTCTATAATACCATTTAGAAAAGCACTTTTAACATCCATCTGATACAGAGTGATGTTATTTTGTGCAGTAAATGGAATAAGAAGGCATATAAATTCTAACCTTGCCACTGGAGCATAAGTTTCAGTATAATCAATACCTTCTTGTTGACTGTACCCTTGAGCAACAAGCCTTGCCTTATTTCTTTCAACTTCTCCTTTCTCATTAAGCTTATTTCTGAAGACCCATTTAGTTCCAATTATATTGAATCCTTTTGGTCTTTGAACTAAATCCCACACATCATTTCTGGTGAATTGATTTAACTCTTCTTGCATGGCAATAATCCAATCATTGTCTTGCAGAGCTTCATCTACAGAAGTTGGTTCAATTACTGACACCAGTCCAAATAATGATGCTTCAGATGATCTAAGAAAGGACCTTGTTCTGATAGGATCATCCTTCTTTCTAATGATAACATTCTCTGGATGAGAAGCTTTGATTCTGGAAGATGATCCTCTAACAGTTGATTCTTCAGAAATGTTTAAATTGTTCATCTGAGAAGTTAAAGGAATTGCATCTGGCGTTGCTTCTGGTTCCTTCACTTGAGCTTTGTCTCCCTCTGAGCCTTCAGAGTCTGTGAAGACTACTTCTCTATCTGCAGAGTTTTCAGACTGCTTTGGCTTTTTACTGCCAAGCTTATCATCAAATCTAACATGAATAGATTCTTCCACAATCTGTGTCTCAGTGTTGTATACTCTGTAGCCTTTAGAGCGTTCAGAATATCCAAGCATGAAACACTTCTGTGCTTTGGAATCAAACTTGTTCATATTTTCTTTAGTATTTAACATATAGCAAATACATCCAAAAGGATGAAAATATGAAATGTTGGGCTTTCTGTTCTTCCACAGTTCATATGGAGTCTTCTCCAGAAGAGGTCTTACAGACACTCTGTTCTGAATGTAACAGGCTGTGTTGATTGCTTCTTCCCAAAAGTGTTTTGCCATATTAGTCTCATTGATCATGGTTCTGGCCATTTCTTGCTGAGTTCTGTTTTTCCTCTCTACAACTCCATTTTGTTGTGGAGTTCTAGGACAGAAAAAATCATGAGCAATGCCATTTTCATTAAAATATTTTTCAAAATATTTATTTTCAAATTCACCACCATGATCACTTCTGACTTTTATAATTTTGAAATCTTTTTCATTCTGGACTTGTTTACAGAAGTCAAAGAACACAGAATGTGACTCATCCTTGTGTTTTAAGAACTTTACCCATGTCCATCTGCTATAGTCATCAACAATGACTAATCTATACTTCTTGCCTCTGATGGATGCAGTTTTCACTGGTCCAAACAGATCAATATGAATTAATTCTAGTGGTCTGGAAGTAGAAACAACATTTTTTGATTTAAAAGATGATTTTGAAAACTTCCCTTTTTGGCATACTTCACAAAGAGCATCTGAGGTGAACTTCAGATTAGGAAGTCCTCTGATAAGATTAAGTTTATTAATCTGAGATATACGTCTCATATTAATATGCCCCAATCTTCTGTGCCAGACCCATTGCTCCTCATTAACAGACAAGAGGCATTTAACATTCTGAACCTTAAGTTCTGAAAGATTTATTTTATAAATGTTGTTTTTCCTCTTTCCACTAAATAGGATAGAGCCATCTTTTTGACTAATAGCTTTACAACATTTTTGATTAAAGGTTATATCATAACCATTGTCACTTAATTGACTTATGGACAATAAGTTATGCTTTAACCCTTCAACAAGTAAAACATTAGTAATAGAGGGAAGTTTACCATTTCCAATGGTGCCAGATCCAATGATCTTGCCCTTCTGATTCCCTCCAAATTTCACATCACCTCCAGATCTAAGCTCCAGACTTTGGAACATAGACCTTTCTCCTGTCATGTGTCGCGAGCATCCAGAGTCCAGGTACCATGATTGGCGTCCTGACCTTGCTGCTAAGAACATCTGCAACAAGAATTATTTTACTTTTAGGTACCCAGATCTTCTTGGGTCCTTTAGGGTTAGTTGTTCTGAAGGTTTGTCTAAACTTCTGTTTTTCAACATAAGGTTTATTCTGACTAGCCTTAGATTTAAACACATGAATATTCTTTTCAGGACGTGTTTGTTCAATATCATTCAAGTGACCAAATTTAAAGTGGGAATATAAAGGAGTCTTTTTGATGATAATTTTATCAACAGGTTTTGGATTTAAATCCTTTCCAAAGGAAGATTCATATCCAATTCCTTTTCTGTTATTTCTGCTAACTCCATAGATCATAGAAGCCATTTTGCTTCTGTCTATGCTTTTAGCAAGAAACTTCTGAAAGCTATAATCATATTTTTCCAAAATATTTTTGCATTCAGATTCAGTTTCAGAATCAGAGTTTTGTTGAGCTAATTCAGAATCATTTTTCAATTTTAAGTTCTTTTCATTTAGCTCAGCTACTTCTGATTTGAGAATATTATTCTCAGATACAAGATTGCTTTGACGCTTCTTGTATTTGAGCTTAATATTGTTATAGCTCTTCAGAACTTCTCATAACACTTTGATAAGTTCTTCTTTAGTGAGTTTAGCCATTACCTCTTCAGCATCAGAGTCAGAGTCAGATTCAGATCCTGAAGTTCCTTCCTCCTGATCTTCTATGTCTGCCATCAAGGCTACATTTGCATATTCCTCTTCTAACTCAGATTCAGATTCAGATGTATCTGAATCATCCCAGGTGGCCATTAGAACCTTTTTATTCTTATCAGATTTTCTTTTAGGCTTGTCTTTCAGCACCTTTGGACATTCATTTTTGTAATGTCCAGGTTCTTTACATTCATAACAGACAACCTCCTTTTTGCCAGATATCCTGTGTCCAGAAGATTCTTTTCTTTGGTCAGGCTTCCTGAAGTTTCTGAACTTCTTTCCTTTATGCTTCCAGAGTTTGTTTATTCTTCTAGACAACATGGATAGTTCATCTTCATCTTCAGATGAGGATTCTTCAGAGCTTTCCCCTATTACCTGCAATGCTTTAGTAGATTTATTAGATTTTAAAGCAACAGATTTACCTTTCTTTTGAGGTTCATCTTCCTCAAGTTCAATTTCATGACTTCTTAATGAACTGATTAGTTCCTCCAAGGAGATCTTGTTCAGATCTTTAGCCATTTTCAGCGCAGTCACCATAGGTCTCCATCTGGTAGGTAAGCTTCTGATGGTCTTTTTCACATGATCAGCAGTAGAGTATCCTTTATCCAGAACCTTTAGTCCAGCTGTAAGTATTTGAAATCTGGAGAACATAGCTTCAACAGATTCAGAGTCTTCCATCTTGAAGGCTTCATACTTCTGGATTAGAGCCAGAGCCTTTGTTTCCTTGACTTGAGAGTTTCCCTCACGAGTCATCTTTAAGGACTCAAACATGTCAAATGCAGTTTCCCTATTTGTAATTTTTTCATACTCAGTGTGAGATATTGCATTTAACAATATTGTTCTGGCCTTGTGGTGATTTCTAAATTCCTTCTTCTGAGCATCTGTCATAGATTTTTTGTCTACTTTCTTGCCATTCCCATCAGTGGGATGAACATATCCATCTATGACCAGATTCCATAAATCAGCATCATATCCAAGGAAAAAACTTTCAATCCTGTCATTCCAATAATCAAATTTCTCCCCATCAAACATAGGGGGTTTGGTGTTGATTCTGTCCCTTTCTTCATATTTGTTGTTAATGTTAGATATTGTATTATCAGCCATAGTAACAATCAAATATATATCAAAGTTTTTCTCACTGGATCTTTACTGTCACTGTAAAGTGGTAGCACACACAGAACCGGAGCTCTGATACCAACTGAAGGTGAGAAAATACTTAGAAGGGGGGTTGAATAAGTATGAAGATAAAAACTTAGAAATGAAAACTCAAGTATTTTTATCCTGGTTCGTTGAACTCAACTACTCCAGTCCACCCTTCCTAGAGTGATTTGCCTTTCTCAATCAAGGACTTAATCCACTATTTAATCAACTGATTACAATAGTAAGCACTAAGAACAACTGTTCAAAGTCTTCTCAAGAACTACTGATCCTAACTGGATATTCTTAAGGTTTTCTTACAATCAAATGTAATAACAAATACAAGTGTTTAAATTGCTTCTAATAAAGCTTTATCACAATTGTGATTTTTCACTCAATATTAAGAACAAAGAAATTAATTCTAGAAAGAATGTGAATAGTATGAGAGCTTTGAATATTGATTTCTTTTCAGGTAAAACGTCAACTAAAGAAGATGGGTGAAGACTTGCTTTTATAGGTAGCTTGATCCAAGAGAACTTCACATTAAGAAGAGTGTCCCAAAAGGTCTGAGCCTTTTTGTCCTCACATCAAGTGACCTTTCATAGAAGAAGAAAGCATAGAGAAATCCTTTTTGTCTGTGTTCTTGTGTCTAGTATAAATAAGGAAAGAGTCGTTTGGATTATTCCAACGGACATAATCTTTGAATTCTTCTTCATCAATTTTCAGCAAGAATCATCAGAGTCTAATTTGATCAGAGCCTTCTGATGTTGATTAGAGTTTTGCTGAATCAGACTCTTTACAGCAGGTGTTCTTTTAGCGTGTATAAGTTCAGAGCATATTTGAGTCAGATCCTCGGTACTGGCAGCTTTAGTACTTTCAGAATCTTCTGTAGTAACTATGCTTTGAAAACTCTTCATACAGAATTCTTCTTTGGTTCAGATGCTTCTGACTTACTTCAGATTCTTCTGGAACTTCTGCTTCACATCCTTCTGGAGCTTCTGCTTCAGATCCTTCTGGAGCTTCTGCTTCAGAATCTTTTGGAGGCTACGCTCAGGATCTTCTGTTGGCAGCATTCAAAATCTTCTAATGGATGCATCTGGCGCTTCAGAGTCTAGCATATTTCTTATATTCAGTTCTGATTTGCTTCTGGAGTGATAATTACTTTAATATCTGCAGTAAAAACTCTTAAGCAGATTTTAGAGTATATAATTCTTAATTACAAAATTTCATAATAGTTATCATCAAAACATAGAGATATTATTAAGAACCAATCTGTGTTCTAACACGTTTCTTCTTGATGAATACATAGTTTAACTTTTTGTTAGCATGATTGTTGGGTGAGAGTTAAGCCCCTAATGTTTTATTTTATTCATCTACGAGCGAAGTGTGTGCTAGGTATGATTCATTTTTGAACATTGTATTGTCTTGCAATTTTTTACATGTGTTTTGTATTTAGGAGGTGTTTCGTTTTCATGTTATCGTTGTAGTTTAGTGGTATGTTTTGCTTTGCATGTACGATTTTGTGTTGAACCATATATTTGTTTTTGTTTTTTTGAACTTGTTGAATTATGATTGCTTGGTTATTACTTTTTTTCCTTGAGTTGATTGATTCTTGTTTGTAGAAAAACAACTTTAAGTTGGGGAGAGTTGATAAGTGCTAAATTGTACTGATTTTGAGCGTGAATAATTGGAACTTATTGACTTGATCCCTTGGTTTTCCATTAATAGTCCTCTACTTTTGTGTACTTTGTGTATTAGTTTACATTATAGTGTATATATTGTGTATCATATAAATATCATTGAGTTTAATTGTTTTTTCATTTTTTAGATATATAAGCAATGATACTTTGTCATTGTCTTATAGAGCATTGAATAAGATTTCCAACGCTTCCAGCCGCGCGTAAACAGAGTTACGGTTTAAAAGTTATGGTCGAAACAAGTGCTAGTCTATTGTCATGTTCGTTGTACGAACTGGAGACGAGCGAACTCGCCAAGAGTTTGCACTGTGAACTCAAGGCGAATAAAAATTTTCTTGAAGCATGGAAAACACTGTTTTGGCAGTAGCAAAGGTGGCATATGTTCGTTGTGCAAACAGAAGTTCGCAGTGTGAACACGGGAACCCATTTTTGCCTATTTAAGTCACTTTTCAGTATTTTTTAGGTTATGTTGTTGGGAACTTTTTACCCCAATTTCATAAAAAACATTCTTGAGTAGATTTACCTTAGAAAAAACATTAGAGTGTGCATCTTGACGATCCAGAGTCGAATCCACTTTAATCGGAGTTAACAGACCGTGAGATTTGTATTTTTCTTCTCTCTTCTCTTTGTACTCTCTATTTGTTGGGGGTTTTTTATGTAAGTTTATCTTGATTGTATGTATATTTATGGATCTTTGTATAAAATCTATTTTACAACTCTTTATCGATGGTTATCTAGATCTTTTACTTAATGTGTTTGGATTGCTATAGACATATACGGTTTGAAATCGATCTAAGATGAACATCTGTTTGATTCTAAAGTCTAGACATAGATTTAGGACTAATATTCATGTTGTCGCGGTAAAATTTGGATACCAAGCTATTGATTACCTTGAATCTAATTCATTTGCAATCGAACTTTGATTTGTCCAAAGGAAGGGATAAAGATCGAAATACCCACAATGCAATGCAAATACAAGCTAGAGAGTTTTAGGCTCGGGGGTTGGTTAAACTTAGGGAAGGTGCTAGCATGCTTAGTTTCTGTAGTACTCTACAGGAACCTCTTGTTTTATGTTTGTTTATTGCTATGGTTTATCTGCCTAATGGTTGAAAGACCTAGGGGGTTTATTTCTAAGTATACTCGATAAGATATCGCATCTTATGCCTACATATCCTTACGGGAGTGGAATCAGAGTATCTGTAGTTCCCCTAAAGGGTTTGAGGAGCTCTTTGACTGTGGTCAAAGTTCCTACGGGTTTAGGGTAGTTGATTGATTAATTTTAGGAGAAAAGATGAGTTGTCATTTTAAGGGAGATTACTTTGATTTAACCGCCACAACTTTGTACGAAAATAGTCTTTGCATCGTCTTAAGAGAAGGGCTCAAGTACTCGGAATTTAATCGACAAGTATGCCACTATCTCTCTTAAGGCAAAGTCCCTACGAATTGATTGAATTGTTGTGGGGTAGGAGTTTTATCTCGCTTAAGATGATTAACATCTCACTCTCTAATGTGATTGAATATTTGTATTGTTGGATTGTTTGTTTCTATGTTGTAAGAGAGTAAAAGAAAGGTCCTTCCTATGGGGTAGGATCTAAACTTAAGAGATCGACTTGAATGGGATCAAGGATCATGGGGAAATGATGCAAATGGGATGCATACGCGCAAGTTTTACGTTACGTGCAAGTTCTTCCTTTAGACGGAATGCAATGCGATAAAGTAAATGCGATAAATGATACATTGCAGAAAAATTAAGGCAGATAAATAAAACCATACATAAACGCATGAAAGCGCTAAAGTGTGTGAATTGTGAGTGGAAGCGGAGTCGGAGCGAAGCCGTAAGCGTGCTTGATTGATTTTAAGCGGCGTTGATTAATTTTAGTTTGAATTATTTTTTAGTGAAATGTTGTATTTTATTAATTAGTTTTAGATAAAAGTTTTAAGTGATAAGTCAATTAGATTCTGATTAAATTATATTGAAATAGAAATGACCTTGAGCAAATATAGATTTTGAGAAAAAAGTTTTTTTTTTACAATTAAATATGATTTTTAGTTTATAAAAGGTTTTATTATTATTATTATTAGATAAAAGTTGATTAAACTAAGAAAAAAGTTTTTTTATTATTTTTTAAATAAATGAATAATTTTTAAATTATAGTAAAATAGAGTTTAATTAAGTTAAATTATGAATTGATTTAAAAGAGGCTAATAAATTAAAAGAGATAAATAACTTGTTAAAGGGAGATTAATTAAATTAGAAAAGAAAATGGTTGCTTAAATAATTCTAATTAATCAAAAATATAGTTTAATAAAAAAAGGTTGGCTTGTTTTAATAATAAGAGGTTAGTTAATAAACTGACTAAACAATTGGGTAGTTAATTAATAGATTAATTAATTAAAAAAGAAGTTAGGTTATGATTAAGGTTAATTAAAATAGATTAGGGTTTTAATCAAGAGGTAAATGGCTGAGTGGGGGTGGATCAAGTTTTGGTGATTGTCATACCCTAAATTTGTCCTACCTTTTTTTAAAATTCTCATTTGCCCGACTTTGTTTTTAATTTACCTCGCTTATACAGCGTAGCGTATTTTTCAGCAAAAACAGGCATTTTCGATTTTTAGCCCAATAAGAGCATGCCACGTGGCATCTTTTTATTTGTTATTATTTTTTATTTTATATATATATATATATATATATATATATATATATATATATATATATATATATATATATATATATATATATATATATATATATATATATATATATATATATATATATATATATATATATATATATATATATATATATATATATATATATATATATATATATATATATATATATATATATATATATATATATATATATATATATATATATATATATATATTTTATTTTAAGATAATGTAATATTTTTTTTAATTAGGTTAGATTTTTATTTCAAAATTTAGAATTTAAATTATATTTAGATTAGTTTTTTTATTTTATTTTAATTTTTTAAATTAGAATAGATTATTAATTAATTAGATTAGAATTGTTTAATTAAGATAAAATTAAAATAAGATTAGAATTAATTAGTTAGATTATTAGTTAGTTAATTAAATAGAAATTAAAAGAAAAATAGAAAAAGAAATTGAATAAGAGACACGGTTAATTGGGAAATTAGGGTTTAGAAGTAGTGTATAAAGGGTGACCTACTGTTCACCAAAACCCTACAGAATTAAGGATACTACTGTTCATAAGAACCCTAAAACGGCCGCCCCAAAATCAAAAAAACCCTAAGGGATACTGTTCATCTTCTCCCTCTCTCCCCTAAAAAACCCTAATTTGAACGCGGTCCATCATCCTTGAATTCGAAAATCGGCGCCGCAGCTCCCACTCCTCTTTCTCATAAAACTCAGCAAACCACCTCGAAGCCCCAAACTCTTCTTCTCCCTTAACACAAATCAAACCACCCGCCGGAAAAACCTTCATCATCACCATCGAAAAGCCTTCAAAATCGCCACGAAACCCTTCCATCTTACTCTCTTCCTCTGTTTTTACCATGAATCAGCTCAGAACCATTATTAAACCACCGTGAAAATTCGATTAGCAAGCAATACGCAAAAAAAAAACACCGTGAATAACCCCTGTTTCTATCACCCAAATGTCCCCAGCAGAACCATCCTTTTCATCATGATTTAGACCCATTTTGAGCACAACCACATTAAACTACACCACAACAACCCTGCGAAAACTTTACCAGCCCGACATTTGAATTTTTCTATGGAGCTAACAGAATGATGAAATTCGATCTGAGTTCGTTCCACAGAATCGAGTGTTGGGGTCTTTCGGTGGAGGTTTCAGGATCTAATCGAAGTAGGAAAACCACTTGGAGCTAGAATCGAAGATGCCGCAACGACTGAGACACCCTCTTCAACAACAACGAACGCAAAGCTTCGATTCCCAATTCTACAATAATGTCACAGCTGCGGTTTTCACCTTCGGATGGATTTGCCGAGGGAAAGGACTTTGTTGTCTCTGGGATGTCTGCTATGGAAAGCTGAACCGAAGGAGGTTGCGGTCCCTCCATGTGTCAACACAGCAAGTGTAGCAAGGTTTGGTTTGTGCTTTATTCAACAACTTGAAGCAAGAACAAAAGCTACCGATAACAACACACTCAACTTAACAGCCCGACGTACATTGAGGTTGATTGGTTTGCTATTGATTGTTGATATTCTGCGACATACTGTTGTCGCGAATAACTCGTCATTTTGGCTCATGAATAATGTTCAATGTAAGGTGATGTCCTCACTACTGCAAACAAACAGGAACAATAACATTCAGTCCGGGTTCGTTTGGAAACGTTTTCATCAATCTCATCGATGACCTGTGGCAGCTGAGCCTGCAACATCCATCATCTTCATTTATTCTCTCGTCAATCTCAACCACTGCCGGTATAGATCAAGCCCTGTATTTGGTTCATCATCCAAAACCAGATTTGAAACAACAACAATGGCGATGTGGTTCCATCCACTCACTCCAATGACTTGAAATTCGCCGGCTCATCTCCCTGCGACAACATCTTCAAGGTCTAAACAGCATCCAACTTTATGGAGCATTGCTTCATCCTGTTTCCGATTTCGACGCTGACAATATTAACAAAGGAAAGGCACAAAGCTTCACCAACAGCTATTCTGCAACAACAAGATGTGCGCAGCTACGACGCGTGACAAGTGCGATCCCACCGATATTGAAATTGGCCGAGTCTATTTCTCTTAATGTTAGATCTGTGAGGTACACCCGAGGCAGCTTCATTTTCCCTGGTGCTCAGTCTTTTCCTCATCGCCACTTTTCTGAAGAAGTAGCTGTCCTTGATGGCTTCTTTGGAAAACTTGGATCAGGTAGCATGGCTTATATTATGGGTGGATCCGATGAAGCCCGGAATTGGCATGTCTACTGTGCCTCCGCTGATTCCGCGAGCCCAGCAGATTTTGTCTACACACTCGAGATGTGTATGACCGGCTTGGACAGAGAGAAAGCATCTGTTTTCTTCAAAGAACAAACAGGTTCAGCTTCCGAGATGACCATCAACTCTGACATTAGGAAAATTCTTCCAAATTCTCAAAATTTGTGACTTTGATTTTGAACCTTGTGGTTATTCAATGAATTCTATTGAGGGGCCTGCTGTATCTACAATTCATATTACCCCAGAAGATGGTTTCAGTTATGCATGCTTTGAGACTGCAGGATACGATTTGAAGGCAATAAATTTGAATGGAATGGTGATGAGGGTGCTAGCTTGTTTCAAACCAACTGAGTTTTCTGTAGCTATTCATGTGGACAATGCAAGCAAGTCATTTGAGCAGGGGTGTTTGCTGGATGTTAAGGGATACTTCTGTGGAGAGAAGAGCCACCAAGGGCTTGGAATGGGTGGATCTGTTGTCTACCAAATATTTCTCAAGACTTCAGACTGTGGCTCACCTAGATCAACACTCAAACATACTGATAAGAAGATACTAGCGATGCACTAGTTGAAGAAGGCCTTGCTCGATGCTGTAAAAGAGGAAAATGAAAGGTGGCCTCAAAAGTAAAGCATTAGAATCTGATATATGCAATGCTGGTTCAACTGCTGAAACCTCAGTTCAGGGAACTAAAAGAGTCAAGGTCACTAATGCTCCCTATTATCAACATGGTATAAGTTCTATGATATGTTGGGCATGCCGGGACACCGATCACACAATTCAACAATGCCAAAAGCTTAAATACCTCTCCAAGGATGAGGGGATTTGCTTCTTCTGTGGGGAAATCGTGCATTCACTTGGAAAATGCTCAGTGTATAAAGCAGTTCCGTGAAGCGTCTCGAAGAAGTGTGCAACAGGGTCGGATGTGCAAAACCAAAGCGTCATAGATGTTTCTGTTGAAATCAGGCTGGACTTCAAAGTCGTTTCGGAACAATTTGAAGCTAGAAATTTCTTTCCATTGCGGTCGTTCAACCGCCAACTGTGTTGCTGCTATTTTGATGCTTGTGCTGCTGTCATGCTTGCAAACTCGACAGTGCTACTTTTCGTTCAACAAAATTCCGGACCAATGACCAGCTGCGAGATTAGAATGTCGTATTCATGTTGAGCCAAGGAAGGTTGCGATTTCGTCGAATTTTGACAGCAGGAATATGAAGCCAGATTGTATACAACAGCAGCCGCGCAACAACAAACTTCAGATCATTCATCTACGGTTGGGTCCATTTTTTATTTTTGTTTTTCTTTATGTCGGTTCTATTTGCTTTTAAGATATTATGCAGGCTGTGTGACGGTATTTCTTGTTGTGATAGCAATCTGTGGCAGCAGGAACTTAGTGATCTGGTAATGCATTTGAATTTTCATACGTACTCGTTATCAGGTTGTTCTCATGATTGTTGCTTCTCGGATTTTGTTGGCCGGATTTTGTTGGCTTTAAGATGCATATGTATATCATGTGGTTATTTTGCTCTTGTTAATAGTTCAGTCTTGTTCTTATTGCAACAAGTTTATGGAGACACAGATGAGCAAGAACGGGTTATGCATACGCTCAGGTTTGTGTGCTGCGGAAGCAACTGCAAAGTTGAACCAGTTCAGACTGTGCTATCACTTCGTCACACGTTGGCTTTCACGGTTTTGAAGTGTTCAAAAATTGAGTCGAGTATGCCGTTACAATCGTGACGACTTCTTTAACAACAGCTTTGTGATAACTGTGGCGAGTTAGTGTCGGTTTATGGAGATAGAGATGAGCGAGAATGGGTTATGTTAAGCTTAATTTTTTCTTCTTTTTTTTCATTTTTTTGAATGGTCGTGCTGTTCTGTTTGCGTGTTGTTGCACCCTAAAATTTGCCCAACCTTATTCACTTGGTTTATGTTTTAATATCATTAGCATTTGCATATAGAGTCATGTACATAGTCCAATCATCTGCATAGCATAAGCATAACAAGTCATTCAACAGGGGACCAATCATTATTCTCATCTCTAGAAGCCTATCAAGAGGTTATTATCCCAATTCAATCTCATTCAAGTCATCAGGAAGGAATTTGAAAGCAAAGAGTTCAGCAGATCAAGCCTTGAGTCCATCTCCTAGCTGAGGGTATCTGAGGGTCAACAAGAGGGTTGTGAGCTGTGAGTTGAAGGCATGGAGAGTATCTAGACATTATGAGAGACTTAGAAAGTCATTTGAAGAAGGAGACAAGTCATTGATGAGAGCACAAGAGCTATAGCTGAAGGCAGTCAACTAGGGTTTCATCTGGGTCAACCCTAGGTCAACCCTAGGTCAATTGACTGATTTAAGGGGCATTCAAGTCTAGTGGAGAGATGTGGGGTTCATCATTGGACATATAAAGAAGGATATGGAGATATTCCAAGAAGAATTCAAGAGAAATCAAGGAGAAGAGGAGTTTCTAAATTAGGGTTTCTGTGTAAAATCCCCTAGTTTAGGTCAAATTTCCAAGCAAGATAAGTCAAAATGCTAGCTTCAAATGGCTTCTTGGCCAACATGAAACTTGTAGAGGATCTCAAGACCTTTAATTTGAGTGGTGGAAGACATCAAGGAGATTTATAGAACTCAAGTTATGGTCCTTGCAAGTTACAGGTCATCTGAGGTATCTGAAATTTTGTCTGTGAAAGTGACTTGACTTCCAAGCAATTTTTACCCCTCAAGGAGATTTCAAATGAATTTCTGGTCAACATAGGAATTGTTACTCATTGTCTTAGCTTTCTAGAATGGTATAGCATGCCCTCATATGATGTGTGGAACTCAACTTATGGTCTTGGCAAGCAAAGGGTATTTTGGGCATTTGTGAATTACAGGTCATTTTAACCTATGTCCAAAACTCATACAAGGAGGCCTCAAATGGAAAAACTTACAACATCAAACTTGCTCCAAATGACATTTTGAGTCTAGAAAGAAGGTCACAAATTGTTGGAAAAGCTCATAACATGAAGTTGCATGATTGGTCCAAATTTGAACTAAAATGGCTTATAATTTGAATAAAGTCAAAGTGAAAAATGGTTTGGGAGATTTATAAGTCCAAATGGAGACTTCCAATATATGATTTTGGGTCCAAAAGACATTCTAGAGACAATGGTTCAAACACTTTTTTGAGCTTAGTGTAAAAAATCAAAGTTATTCATGGTTACTTGCATTTGAAGAAACATTTCAAAAATCAACCAATGTGGAATGCAAGGGAATGTGGCAAGATGGTTCTAGAAAGTTCATGTGAGCCCTATATATTCATGAAATCAGAATTGAGCAAGGGTTGGATTCATTTTTCACCAAAAATTTCCCAAAGTTTCTCATTCTTCCTCTTGCAAATTCTTTTCAAACTTCATCAATTCTCCATCAATTCTCATAATCCTTGATTCTACTCCACTCCATAATCATCAAAGATCAAAGATCACTCAATATCTGGCTGGCTTTGATCCATTTTCATGTGCTGTTATCATCCTCTTCAAAAGTGAAAAATCAATCGGTTAGCAAGATCCAAGGCCAAGAAACAAGAGGTGTTGCATACAGAAGCAAGAGCTTCACTCACTGATCAAGATCTGAGCATTGTTGGTGGTGGATTCACGAGTTTCCATAGCTGTTTTCAAGCTTTTGCATCAGGTGCGTTTTCATTCAAATTGATTAGTTCAGTTAGTTTAGCATAGTTTTATTAGTTTAAATGTGATCTAGGTTGTTAGTAGAACAATTAGGATGAGTTTTGTGCTGTTTGGTGATGATTGTTAGCAGGTTGTTAGAACTGTTAGGACTTAGAACTTGCATTATAGTGCATTATAATCTTAGGTTGTTAGCACAGAATGATCTGCGTGAAGTATAGAAGAGATTAGTATAGGTTTGGTTGAGGTTCTTGAGGATAGGTTGCAGAGCATTTTCATGGAGTCAGAACTTGTTGTGCTCGGGTTGAGTGATTTGCTGAATTTCAGATTGAGCTAATGGCATAGACGTATAGAGGGAGAGATTCTGAGTGTTTTTCATGTTTATATCGTGTTGATCCATGGACTGGAGAGGGAGAACTGAGAGGTTAAAGTTGGTGCGTGCATGGAGTTTCAAGGTGGAAACCCTAGTTCTCATAGATCCAAGGAGGAAGACATAATCAGGGCCGTCCCTTGCTTGCAAGACTTTTGACCAAAGAGCCAATCCTGTGGCTCTCATTTAATTCTGAGATTTGGAGGGAGAGTGGTGCCCTAAACGCACCGTTTCATTTAATGAAACGGGCGGGCCTGAGTGTGTTTTGATATCCCCACCCCCGTGACCTGAGCCCAATTCATTTTACACGTGAAACTCCTGCTATTTTCACCCCCTGCGTCCTTTTTTATTTTTCATTGTTTCTGACTTTGTTCTGGGCCTAGTGCGAAGTGCTACGCACACCCCCCGTTTGCTGGCCCACTGGATTATCAACTGAGCGAATTGCTATTAGTACCTCCTCCTCCCATTTTATTCAATTTAGTTTTTTAATTCATTTTAATTTTTACCAACTTTAAGAAATTCATAATAAATAGATAAAAAATCATTTTTAATTCATTCTTTTTACATCATTTACATTAGAATGTGTAGAAAATTGTCATTAAATAAAATAGCATTTTTATTTTTATTTGATATTTTTTTCATATTTTCCAAATAAATGACATTTTGAATAGTTTCATTTCATGCATGATTTTATTAATTTTTGTTTTATTAGATGTTTTCATATTTTTTGTTCATTCTTTTTAGGTTGTTTAGATTAGATATTGAACTTGTAGAAACAATTTAGTTCCCATTTTTAGAAATTAATTTTAGGTGATTAATGTAGGCTTGAACAACATGAACAAATTAGGGTTTTTAGGTGATGACTTAGGAAGTTTGATTCTTTCCCTTAGGACTTAGGGTTTGACTAGTTTAGCTATGGGACTCTAGGGGCTATGGGTAGTTATTAGATCCCTTAGAGAAAAGTTAGGATTCCCCTACTGCTATTAATACTCTGTGTATGTCTGATTGACTGGTGTGGTGTGCCCTCTGGGGATTATTGCTTGCTTGTTTGGGTATTGGGTTTGTCTGGGGACCTGGGAGAGCTGAAGACTTGAGGAGATGAAGACCATTGGAGATCCAGAGATTGAAGATCAACTGCCAGAGTTGGATAGGAGATTCTTGCTAGCAGATGCTGAGGAGACTAGGGTTTAGGAGCTAGGCAGAGCTCTAGGTTAGAAAGTTTGTTTCTCAAACATGGATTGCCTTGTCTGCATCCATTCTTCTCTGTGATTCAGAGTCTCTCTAAGACACTCACCCCCTTCCTTTGGAAGGCTTGGTGATAGTGTCTAAGAGATAGAACTCTTGAGAGAAAATGTCTTTTGTGTTAGAAGCAGTCTGTTCACCACCCTTGGTAGTCAACTGATTGCTTAACACCCAATTCACTCTTGTGACTAATTCCCCATCCTGGAGGTTTGAGCTTGAAGAAAAGCCATTGCAGATAGAAGACTGATGATCAAAGCCTTTGCCTGAAGGTCATAAAGATGGAGATTGATGCTTGTTGAAGCCTGCAGCTGATTGGAGATTACTTGAAGCCAGATGTTGATTCAGAGCTGCTGATGCTGTTTCTTTTACTGTTGTATTTCATTGCTGATGTATTGATTGGTTTTCCTGGCTGTATTGTTTGCTGTTTACCCTGCTGGGTTGAAAGTGAATCCTGTTCACTTTTGCCTATTGTTTTCTAGGTTCGAGGTTGAGTGGGACTCCCTTGCCTCGCTTGTACTGTTGCATCCATGCATTTTACTGTTTTACTGTCTATATCTGATATTGTTTCTGTTTCTGCCTATCCCGTAGGATCTCTGTTTCTCTCTGTGCAAGAGAGGAGCATGATAGACACTAGGTTTTAACCCATGCATGATAACATTAGGTTAGTTTGATTCCCTTCGCAACCGTAGGTTAGAGTTCTGTCTCTTTCTTTCTCAAAACAAACAGAAAAACACATAAAGATTTCAAACACAATAAAAGACACTTCTTCCGTAAAAGAATGTGAACTCATCAAAACGTCATTTTTGTCCGCCGGGACTGTTAATCAGAAAAACCTTTTTCAGAAGGAATAAAATCAATCAAGACAAGCTTGTGTCGTACGTGGCCCGAACTACGTTTGCTCTGATCTTCCATGCTGTGTGGAAGTACGTAGGCATAGGATGCGATATCCTAGCGAGCAACCTTCCCCTCCTTTCCCGTAGGTAGGCGAACTACGTTGACTCTGATTTCTCGTTCCAGGCGGGAATACGTAGGCATAAAGTGCGATACTTTGCCGAGTCATTTTTTACTTTCATTTTATTTTCATTTTAACCCTTGACCTATAGTTTAGATAGAATAACAATCCATACCCGAAAACAAGCGTGGATCCCGTCGAGTACGACGGACGTGAGGGGTGCTAATACCTTCCCCTTGCGTAACCGACTCCCGAATCCAGGTTTTGGTTGCGACGACCATACCTTTCCCATGTTGTGCGAGGTTTACTCTGAGCGTTTCCTTTCCCTCCCGTGGGATAAATAACGCACGGTGGCGACTCTTCTGTTCAGCCGGCGCCGATTTTCGCAGTAGCGACAGCTGGCGACTCTGCTGGGGATCCAACGTCCCCTGGCTGCTAAGGACTGCGATGGTTCTTATGCATTTGGGATCCAACGTCCCTTGAGAGAGTCAATCCTAACGCTTGTTTTCCCGTCGAGGATTTTGTATGGAGTTATTTTATATTTCTAACCTTGTATTTTCAGCTTTATATATTGATTATTGTTGCTGTATCTGGGGTGTGACGGGTGTTCTGATATTGAGAGATAAGCCGGACCTGGGCTTGAGCGCACCTAGAATTAGAGTAGAAATTAGTGGGCGCCCGCTTGCTTTGCTTGCTTCGGTGTCCCATGAAATCTACACTCAGACGAGGTTCCTCTGGTTGGCCTCCTGCCCCTTCCTTTGGTTGGCGTGGGTTGCTGGTTAGTTGGATTGTCGACTCTGGGGACCGATCATTTGGAAGTTGGCTAAGTGAGGCCTCTTCAGGAATTGATGATGCCACTCCTTCTGGGAATCGTATCATCAACCCTGAAAGTCTGTGACGCCGACGACCGCATAGGATGCCGTACCTTGTGCCAGTTATAGGGCCACCCACCTGTGAGGGGATTCAGGGTTATGCAGGTAACTAGACCTTCAGACCACCGGTTTGTTGATCAGGATCTTGGATATTTATGGAGGGTTCTAAGGTCTGTCAGAGACCATTCGGAGATGTGTTCTGAGGTCTGTCAGAGACCAATTAGAGATGTGATTTGAGGTCTATCAGAGACCAGTTGGAGTTATGGTTTGAGGTCTGTCAGAGACCAGTGTTGGAATTTTGTTTTAGGTCTATCTGAGACCAGGGTTTGAGGACTTCTGGATGGTCTATCTGAGACCTTTCTTGATTGGGTTCAGGATATTCAGCTACAACTTTGGTCCCTGTTGCATGTTACTTGCATTGCATTGCCTGCATATCCATTACCATTTGCATTTCACTAATGTGTGTCTGTGCTGCAGGTGCATTTGCATTTCCCTAGTTCTAGTGCCCAGACTTCTGAGTTTTGATCATGACTAGCTTAAGGAGAACGGTTGCTTACAAATTGCCTACTCCTGATATTGTTCCTTTACTGGGGTTGATCTCTCTTGCTGATGAGGGTGTTCGTAGGAGCTTCCGGATGAGCTATGGTAGATTACTGAGATTGGTGTGCAAACCTACAGAGGTAGAGTTGGATGGGTTGTATGCTTTGATGCAATTCTACGACCCTGCTTTGAGGTGCTTTACGTTCTCTGACTTTATTATGGGACCAACCCTGGAGGAATACGCTGAGTATATTGAGCTGCCCGTGCAGAACCAGGTTCCATTCATTCATTATGGCGCCAAACCCAAGCCGGAGGAATTGGCAAAAGCCTTGCATGTTGATGCTTCTGAACTTGTGACTACTGTTTCCCGTGGAGTTCCAGGCTTCTCATTTCAGTTCTTAGTTGGTAAAGCCCAGGAGTATGCCAAGAGCGGGTGCTGGGTTGCTTTCAATGCTGTGTTGGCTTTGTGCATTTATGGCATAGTATTGTTCCCCAATATACCGGATTTTGTAGACTTTGATGCTTTCTACTTGTTTGCCGCTGGTAATCCTGTACCTACCTTACTCGGAGATCTCTACCACTCACTGCATTACAAGAATGAGAAGGGAAGAGGGAAGAATGTTCATCTGTGTGTACCCTTGTTGAGTAGGTGGTTTGAGAGTCACCTCCCTAAGAGAAGATCTGTTGCAGAGACTACAGTTCCAGCTGGTTGGCCAGAGCGCCTGATGAGGCTATCGTCGGAAGATATGGAGTGGTTTGATCGAGACCTGTTGGGATCTGAGCTCATCTTCAGTTGTTCTGGGTACCCTAATGTACCGCTGATAGGAAGAAAAGGGTGTATCAATTACAACCCTTCTCTATTCATTCGCCAGTTCGGATATGCACTGAAGAATCCACCTCAGGAGGAAGAAGTACAGGAATCTCTGTACTTCACAGGTGATTTGAAGGGAGAATTGCTAGCTGAGTTGCAACACGCCTGGACACGTATTAACCGCAGAGGGAAGCCTTTGTTAGGAAAGAATGACTGTCAGGCCTATGCACCTTATAGAGTTTGGATTCAGGAGAGGGCTAGTCAGTTGAGGATGCCGTTTCCAGATGCACCAATTCTTGTTCCCGTTCCGGTAGCAGAGCCGACTACTGTTTCTAGGGAAGTCTATGAGCAAATTGTGAGAGAAAAAGAAGCCTTGATGAAGATCAACGAAGGGTTAGAGCAAGAGCTAGCTCAAGTACGCAGTGAGAAAAACAAGGCCGTATATGCTTTCCAACAACAGATCGAGCTGTTAAACAGGTTAGGGGCTGAGTTGACTGAGGAAAAGAAAAAGCGCGAACGTCTGGGGCAAGAGTTCAGAAGCTCCCATGACATGCTGGAAGCCAAAAAGAAGGCGCTCGACGCAGCACACCGAGAAATCTCCTCTTGCAATAAGACTTGGAATGCCACACTCACCAACAATAAGAAGAGGGAAGATAAGCTGAAGCAGCAAATTTCCGACCTCGAAGAGAAGTTGAAGTCTAGCATCAAGAAGTGCGAGGAAGAAGTGATGACCCGGTATAGTGTCCAGCATGCACTGAACAAGGCAATCAAATCCAGAGATGAAGCGGTGTCTCAGAAGCGAAAGTTAGAAGATTGCTTCGGAGACGCAACATGGGAAGAAACTGCTGAAGACGTACGCCGTGTCCTTAAGAGGAGAAACCAGCTTGTTGAAGGGCTGCTTGATCGACCAAGCCATCCGGAGACCAAGAAGTTGATAGAGGAGTACCAGACTTTTGGGAGGATTTGATCATTTCATGTAGTAACTTGTATGCTTTATTTGCATAGTGCTGACCATCACCAGGATTGTTGGTTGAGGTCATGCCTTCTTTGTACTCTCAGTGATATTGTACCCTGGGCTCATTGATTCTCTCTGCAATATATGAGGCTTTCTATGATTCAGCTCCGATATTCCTATTGTCAGCACTGTCACTGCACCGGCACCTTCGCACTAGAACTGGGGGAATGAACTTCCCTAACGCACAGACACATTGCATTGCATTCATATTCATATTGCATTACAGGTAATCTTTGGATGGTGTCTTATTTCCTGCTCTGTATCAGGTACTTAACAGGATTGCAGATCAGCATCCGCACCGCTATTCTACACGCTCCAACTGTCGAAAAATCATGGACCAAATGCAGAACGAGATGCAAGATGTGCGCGAGAAGCTCGCCCTCTTCATGCAGACCATGGAAGCTATAGCAAAAGGGCAGGAGAATTTGCAGGCCATGGTCCAGCCTCTGTTGGCTCGAAACGCTGGTCATGGTAATGAAGATCATCAGTCTGTCTGGGTCGATACTGCTCATGGGGATGGTACTCCCACGCCAGTGGCTCCGCCTGTAGTCAACATACCCGCTGCTAATGTCAACAACGCTACCGCTGCTGTGAACGGTAACGTCGGAGTTGGGAATGAAACTGCTGTCCATAATGCTGGGCTGGGTGATGTCAATTTGGGAGATAATCTAGGAGGCAACGGCTTTGTCAATACTGGATTCGGATTCAATGATCAGGGATTCGATAACACTGGGAAGTATGGCTTTAATGCTCAAGGCTTTGGGCAAGATGGTTATGGTATGGTCAATCAGGGCTACGGAGGCTTTGGAAACGGAAACGGTACTGGATTTATGGCTTTTGGTCCTGCTGGAGGTGTTCAAGGGTACGGCAACCGAGGCCGAGGTCCGGGGATGAATCAGATCAGAGCTGGACGCAATAATGGATATGATGGGTACGGAGCTGGAAACGGTATGTGGCAAGAAGATCAGCAGGAGGACGCCTTCTCCGGAGGAGGTTTTGAAGGGCCGATGGATGATTCCCAAAAGATTAGAATGCTGGAAGAGCAGATGAAGGGAGTCTTAAATCAAAGTGCTGTGGGATTGGACATGGCAACTATGGGCTTGGTGCCTGGCTTGAGGGTGCCAATTAAATTCAAAGCTCCTGCGTTCGATAAGTATAAAGGAGACACATGTCCGAAAGTGCATGTACGAGCTTATTACAGAAAGATGTCTGCATACTCCACTGATGAAAGAATGCTAATGCATTTCTTTCAGGATAGTCTATCGGGCCCTTCCCTAGAGTGGTACATGGGGTTGGAGCCAACTGATATCAAGACATGGAAGCAATTGGCGGAGGCATTTGTAGCCCATTACAAGTATAATAGCGACCTGGCACCCAATCGGGTCCAGTTGGCCGGGCTTTCGCAGAAGAAGGGGGAGAGTTTTAAAGAGTACGCGCAAAGGTGGCGCGATATGGCAGCCAGGGTCCGTCCTCCGGTGGAAGATAAGGAAATGAACGACATGTTTGTCGGTACATTCACAGGGCTGTTTCATGATATGCTGTTTCATACGTCTCTGGCCAGTTTTTCAGACCTGATTCTGATGGGGGAAAAGATTGAACGTAATATTAAGCAAGGAAAGTTCCAAGTCGAGGAATCAACTGCATCTGGCAGTAATAGGAAAGCTTATGGTGGGCGCCGTCAGGGCGAAGCCAGCGCAGTATTTGGAGGCCGAGGTCGAGGCCGAGGCAGGGGACGAGGTCAATATCGTCAGCCGCAGCAGGTGTCGAGTGTTACTATCCCATATCAACAACAACCGGTTCAGCAATAGCCAATGCCACAGCAGCAGCAGCCTCAGCAGGGGGCACAGCAGGCTCAACGAAGATTCCAGGGTAGTAAACCGAGAAGAGTGTTTGAGAAGCCTCCCTCAACCTATGCTGATTTATTGCAGACATTGTTGGGATTGAATCTGGTAGAGAAAAGAACTCTGGCACCAATAACGGGAGCTCCCCCGTTCGGCTACAATGCAAGCAGGCACTGCGAGTTTCATTCTGGGGCTCCAGGTCACGATATAGAAGGTTGCCACGCTTTTAAGCACGTTGTGCAGGATCTCTTAGACAACAAGACCATCAATTTCGGAACGGCAGGTCCGAATATAGTCCAGAAACCCATGCCTAATCATGGGGCAAACGCCGTTCTGATTGAGGAAGGTCTGAATCTGATTATGAATGTTGAAGATTTAAAGACGCCGCTGAGCGAGATAAAGAGCCGACTGTTACAAGGAGGTGTTTACCCAGGATGTAACGAGTATTGCTTAGACTGTTGGACCCTAGCTGGGGGGTGTGAAGATTTGAAGAAAGGCATTCAGGCTTTAATTGATGAGGGCATATTGCAGTTTGATCGAGCGGCAACTGACGAGCCTGCAGGGGCAGTAGTGGATAATCAGAGTGATGTGGCCACTGTGACGATTCCTCGGAAGACGATCACTATTGCAGCACCAGCTCCGCGACCACCGATCACCATAACTAAGGCCGGGCCAATCCCGTACGAGAACACGAAAGCAGTCCCATGGTCATATGGGTTAGAGGTGTATTGTGATGGGATAAAGATTGATGTTAACAAGCAGCCAGCGGAGATTGTGGATAATGTTGTTGGCTCAGGAGGCATGACAAGGAGTGGCAGGATCTTTATATCTCCTGAAGTGGAGGCTGAAAGACTAGCGAAAGGAAAAGGGAAAGCGGTTGAAAATGTTCCGGTACAAGCGAGTGAAAAAGAAGCGGCATCGAAGGATGTAGAAGAGTTCATGCGCTTAATTCGAAAAAGTGATTATAAGATTGTGGAGCATCTGCAGCAGACACCGTCCAAAATATCTATCTTGTCATTGCTCTTATGTTCGGAAGCTCACAGAAACGCTTTGCTGAAAGTCCTGGACACTTCTTTTGTACCTCAAGACGTCTCCGTAAATCAGCTAGAAGGAGTATTGGCACATGTGAATGCAGGCCACAGTCTGGGCTTTACCGATTTCGACTTGACTCCGAAAGGGAGAGATCATAATATGGCATTACACGTATCTGTTGAGTGCAGAGGATCAGTAATGTCGCACGTATTGGTTGACACCGGATCATCTTTGAATGTGTTGCCCAAGAAGGCGATGATGAAGCTGGATGTTCGAGGGATTTTGTGTACACCCAGTGATTTGGTAGTCAGAGCGTTTGACGGCACGCGTAGAACAGTCTTCGGATCGATCACATTGCCTTTGCAGGTGGGGCCGGAAGTGTTCGCAACTGAGTTTTATATCATGGATATACAGCCTGCGTACAGCTGCTTGCTTGGAAGACCCTGGATTCATGGGGCAGGGGCAGTCACGTCTACCCTGCATCAGAAGTTAAAATATATGGTCGGAGACAGCGTAGTCACCGTGTGCGGAGAAGAAGACATCCTGGTCAGCCATTTATCGTCGTTTAAATATGTGGAAGTCGACGGAGAGATCCACGAAACACCATGCCAGGCGTTCGAAGGTTTGCGCAGCAAGGACAAAGGTCCCGGGCCGAGCAAAGTGCCAGAGATAGCTGTCTCATCGTATAAGGAAGCTCAAGCTCTAGTAGAAGCAGGAGAAGCTAAAGGCTGGGGCAAAGTGCTGGACATTCCTGTGAAGATGGACCGGTTCGGACTGGGGTACCAACCGTCGTCATCAACTCCTGCCGTGGGGGCCCCCCGTTTCAGAAAGCCGATTATCATCTCTGCCAGTGGAGTATGTCATGAAACTGTCAATGCTGCTTCAGAGTCTGATGAAGGAGACAGCGACTGTGATATGGATGCCTGGATTCAGCCAAGCACGCCAGGACAAGGACTGTGCAACTGGTCTATTCAGGAGTTTGTTCCTGTGACTTTTAAACAGTAATGCTTTGCTTTATTAATTGTTGAATAATCTGATGTCTTGCCCGGGGCATCAGGATTTGCTTAGGGCTGTGTTGTTATAAACATTGCGTGTTAATCATTAAATAAATGGCGTTTTTCATGTGCAAATACTGTAATCTCTGTCCTTCTTGTTTTATATTTTTCAATAAAATGGCAACGTGGTTATTTGCTTTATGCGCATTTTGAAGCACTTAACCATTCCTTTTGCAGGATAACATTTTCAGATGACATCCTTGAACCACCTATGACTCGTCCCGACTTTGAGCACCCAGTGTTTCAGGCTGAAGAAGAGGTTGTCGAAGATAGCGACGTTCCTGAGGAACTGTCTTGGTTAGTGAAGCAAGAGGAGAGAGCCATTCTGCCTCACGACGAGGTCATCGAAATCATCAACTTGGGGTCGGAAGGGGTTGAGAAGAATATTCGTATCGGAGCCGCACTGCAGAGTGATATCAAGCGAAGACTGGTTGAAATGCTCCGAGAGTATAGTGATGTATTCGCTTGGTCATATGAAGATATGCCGGGGCTCGATACAGATATGGTTGTGCATCGCCTGCCACTGAAAGAAGATTGCCCGCCGGTCAAACAAAAGCTTCGCAGAACTCGACCAGATATGGCAATGAAGATCAAAGAGGAGGTTCAGAAACAGTGGGACGCTGGTTTCCTGGCTGTGACGAAGTATCCTTCATGGGTTGCCAACATCGTACCAGTGCCAAAGAAAGATGGCAAGGTTCGAATGTGCGTGGATTATAGAGATTTGAATAAAGCAAGCCCAAAAGACGATTTTCCACTTCCTCACATTGACGTGTTAGTTGATAATACCGCTCAATACTCCGTATTCTCCTTCATGGATGGCTTTTCAGGCTATAATCAAATTAAAATGGCGCCAGAGGATATGGAGAAGACCACTTTTATAACGCCTTGGGGAACATTTTGCTACAAAGTGATGCCCTTTGGTTTGAAAAATGCTGGGGCAACATATCAGCGTGCGATGACGACTCTTTTTCATGACATGATGCATAAAGAGATCGAAGTTTATGTTGACGATATGATTGCCAAGTCCCAGACGGAGGAAGAGCATCTGGTGAATCTGCTGAAGTTGTTTAAAAGACTTAGGAAGTTCAGGCTGAGGCTGAACCCTAATAAATGCACCTTCGGGGTGAGATCGGGTAAACTGCTGGGGTTTATCGTAAGCGAAAGAGGAATAGAGGTCGATCCTGCTAAAATAAAAGCGATTCAAGAAATGCCGACGCCTAAAACAGAGAAAGAGGTGCGCGGGTTTTTGGGGAGATTGAACTACATTGCCCGGTTCATATCTCACCTAACAGCCACGTGTGAACCGTTATTCAAGCTGTTGAAGAAAGATCAAGCTGTAACGTGGAACGAAAATTGTCAAAAGGCGTTCGATAAAATAAAGAAGTATCTGCAGGAGCCTCCTATTTTGATACCCCCGGTGGCAGGGAGACCCTTGATCATGTATTTGACGGTTCTTGAGGGAAGCATGGGTTGTGTTCTCGGTCAACACGACGAGACGGGGAGAAAAGAGCATGCGATCTATTACTTGAGTAAGAAATTTACAGACTGTGAATCTCGATACTCAATGCTGGAGAAAACTTGTTGCGCGCTAGCCTGGGCCGCCAAGCGTTTGAGGCAGTACATGCTGAATCATACAACCATGCTCATCTCGAAGATGGATCCTATCAAATATGTATTCGAAAAGCAGGCGTTGTCAGGTAGAATTGCCCGTTGGCAGATGGTCTTGACTGAATATGATATCCAATACGTCCCGCAAAAGGCTATAAAGGGGAGTGTGCTGTCTGAGTATCTGGCGGAGTAGCCTATTGAAGAGTATCAATCGATGAGGTTTGATTTTCCTGACGAGGATATCATGTACCTAAAGATGAAAGATTGTGAAGAACCATTGCCAGACGAGGGACCAGAGTTGGGGTCCAAATGGAAGATGATATTTGACGGAGCCGTGAATGCTTACGGTAGCGGGATAGGGGCAATCATCACCACGCCACACGGGTCGCACATCCCGTTTACTGCCCGATTGACCTTTGCCGTTACCAACAATGAGGCCGAATACGAAGCTTGTATAATGGGGCTTGAAGAAGCCATTGATTTGCGAATCAAACATCTAGACGTATACGGAGACTCAGCTCTGGTAGTGAATCAGATCAAAGGGGAATGGGAGACACGTCAGCCCAATTTGATACATTACATGAATTATGCAAGGAGATTGTTTCCTTTCTTTGACAAAGTTGAATTGCATCACGTACCGCGGGCAGAAAATCAAATGGCTGACGCCCTGGCCACCTTGTCCTCCATGTACAAGGTCAACTTCTGGAACGAAGCTCCCCAAATCACTATCTCTCGGTTGGACAGGCCAGCTTATGTATTTGCTATTGATGAAGCATCTGACGACAAGCCGTGGTATTTTGATATCCTTAATTTCCTGAAGAATAAAGAGTATCCGGCTGGGGCATCCAGTTAAGATCAGAAGACTCTCAGGAGATTAGCGGGTAATTTCTACTTGAATCCGGATGGCGTCTTGTACAGAAGGAACCACGATTTGGTGTTGTTGCGTTGTGTAGACGAGAAAGAGGCAAAACTTCTCATGGAGGAAATTCACGAAGGTACCTTTGGTACGCATGCTGGTGGGCATGCTATGACGAGAAAGTTGCTGAGGGCAGGTTACTTTTGGCTGACGATGGAAACTGATTGTTTCAAGTTCGCGAGGAAGTGCCACAAGTGCCAAATATATGCTGACAAGATCCACGTGCCTCCGAGCCCTCTAAATGTGATGTCATCTCCATGGCCATTCTCGATGTGGGGAATCGATATGATCGGAAAGATCGAGCCGACGGCTTCTAACGGGCATCGGTTCATCCTAGTAGCAATCGATTATTTCACCAAGTGGGTGGAAGCGGCGTCTTACGCGAATGTAACGAAGCAAGTGGTGGCTAGATTCATCAAGAGAGATATCATTTGCCGATACGGGATCCCCGAGCGGATAATCACGGATAATGGTTCAAATCTGAACAACAAAATGATGAAGGAGCTCTGTCAGAATTTCAAGATCGAACATCACAACTCCTCCCCTTACCGACCCAAGATGAATGGCGCTGTTGAGGCGGCCAATAAAAATATCAAGAAAATCGTTCAGAAAATGGTGGTGACCTATAAGGATTGGCATGAAATGCTACCTTTTGCTTTGCACGGTTATCGTACGACGGTACGCACATCAACCGGGGCAACTCCGTTCTCGTTGGTATACGGAATGGAAGCGGTATTACCATTGGAAGTTGAGATCCCTTCTCTAAGGGTATTGCGAGACGTTCAGCTGGACGAGGCAGAATGGGTAACGAATAGATTGAACCAACTGAGCTTGATGGACGAGAAGAGGCTAGCTTCCCTAGCATACGGTCGTTTGTACCAGAGCCGAATGAAGAAAGCGTACGACAAAAAGATACTTCCGCGAAGCTTCCAGACGGGCGACCTTGTGCTGAAAAGGATTCTCCCGCCGCAAGCAGATCACAGGGGCAAGTGGACCCCCAACTACGAAGGGCCATACGTTGTCAGTAAGGTCTTTTCAGGAGGAGCGTTGTTGTTGTCCACCATGGACGGAGAAGACTTTGCGTCACCTGTGAATTCGGACGCAGTTAAAAAATACTTTGCTTAAAACAGACCCGCTGGACAGAAAAAGAGAGTCCAGGCAAAAATGGGGCATCCTGGCGAACCAAAAACAGAATGAAAGGTTCGGGCAAAAGTTAGGGATAAAATTGAAAAATGTACACCCGCGAAGTTGAAAACCTACACTGGGCGGCTTCGGCAAAAAAGGGTATCCCGGTGAACTGAAAACCCGTAAAGGGCGATTCACGCAAAAGTTAGGGATTTGAAAAGCAAATGACTGCGGTCCGAATTTGATATTACAATGAGCATCAATGCGGGAGAATATATTTGAGGAGCCAGTTATCGGATACAATCTCTTCAGAAGTGAGGATACCGGGAAAGCCTTAGAGTCGGACGAGTCATGGGAGGATCAGTTCGTGGTGTTCATCTGCATCCCGTTGCCGACATGTGTACAAAATTTAATTTGTCAAAATATTCATGCTTCTTGTGCATACTTATGTATTTGCTTTGCGTAGCTTCCTCTTTTCAGGAGTTACATCCCGTGTACAAAAACTCCGCCCATTCAGGGGCCCGATCAAATAAAATATGTTATTCAGTACTTGATGCTGATTCTTTACTGTTTTGTGCATGATAAAACGCCTAAGTTTGATGAAACTAGCATGAGTATAACATCACTGGCCCTTGCCAACAATTGTTAAAGCTTTGAATTAACTGAGTGTAACGTCACTAACCTGAATTGATTTGATTGCATAGGCTTGTCGTGTCTTGTTTGTGTTGTTGCAGGTTTCATAACCATACGAGGAAGATGATCAAAATATTGCGATAACGAAAGACTCAGTCCCCATGCAGGTCATGCATGTTCTTCCTGAAGAAGGATAGAATTCCCCAGCTAGCCGTAGCTTATCCAAAGGACGTGCTCCAGAAAAGCTATTCGTCCTCAACAGAGTTTGGCGATTCCAAGATCGTAAGGCTGTATTCAGACAGGTTCATCTTTCCCCGCAGGGTCATGCACTCTCCCCCAGCGGAGTCAGTGGATTTTCCCCGAGAGAATCATCCTATCCCCAGCGGAATTCTCTTTGCAAGTGCTTTCATTCCTTCCAGTGGAACTCGAAGATTAAGACTCTCCCAAGCAGAGTTGATGATGGTTCCTGCCATTTATTTTGTCAAGGATACTGTGTAATATCAGTTCACGTTCCAGCAGAAAGTCCGATCGTACTATGCACATCTGCTATTCCCCAGTAGAGTTATATTCCCCAGCAGGATGTTACTTCAACAAGGTGTTTGGTTTAAGTTCCTAACTTCCCAGCATGGTTGACTTCACCCCTTCGGCATTTATTTTGCTGGAATAATTCTGTAGCATCTGGCTATCCCCGGCGGAGTCGGCATTATCTTCAGCATTTATTTCGCTGAAGCAGTTTCTGTATTTTAGCAGTTCAGGTAGAGAGAGTTCTTGCTCAAATGAACTACCAAATAGCCAAGATCTCGGCATGGGACATCCAATGTCAGTTTCGGCTGTATTCCCCACAGAGTTACCAGGATAAGTTTCTCTTTATTCCCAAGCAGAGTTATTTGTCATCAGGGGTTCCATGAATCAGAATTGCAGAGGCCACCTCCGGGCATCAGAGCAGGCGTCCGATAGTTTGGTTTCCAGACATCCCCAGTAGAGTCCGTCTCAAAGTCGCTGTCACGTCAGTGCTAAGAAGCTTGTGGGGGTTGGGATCAATGGAGAACTAAGTCCTGACGTGGACAATTTATTCCTATATTGACGGGATTTCTTCAGAAGTGGGCGTCCTAGTGTGGACAGGTTTATGTCCCCGGATTGGTGAGGTGTGTTAGTCCTAACGCGGGCAGATTCGGGTTCTCGAAATTAGTAGAATGGGAGGTCATGACGTTGACAAAAGTGATTACTCTTTGTGTTGGTGCCCTGACGTGGACAGATCAGACCAGCGTGTGAGTCCTTACGTGGACAAGTCTTATTTCCTCAGCGGGTCGAAGGCGCCTGAGTCCTAACGTGGACAAATCAAGACTAGATCAGTGTCCTTACGTGGACAAATCAAAGAAAGTATTATTCCTAACGTGGAGAAATGGGTCCTAACGTGGACGATGTAATCCTTACGCGGACATATCAAGTTGGATTCCTTACGTGGAAAGAGATGATTCCTTACGTGGAAAAAGATAGTTTCCTTACGTGGAGATGACAGCATTCCTGACGTGGAAAGAGGGGAGTCCTTACGTGGACAGAGTAAGATGGCATTCCTTACGTGGAAAAATGTAGTCCTGACGCGGACAAATCGAGAGGAATTGGTCGCCTTATGTGGAAAAGTTATGTTTCCTTGCGTGGAAAGAGAATTGTATTCCTAACGTGGGCGATTCAGTTATGGAAATACAGACGAATTATCCCCAGCGGAGTTGCCGAGATTTTTCTGGGTTAACAGCAAGTGGAGTCCTAACGTGGACAGGTTTTAGTTGAGATTTCTTCGTATTGATGACAGATAGAGTCCTGACGTGGACAAGCAAAGGACGAAGTTTCCGATGATTCAATCTTTTTCAGGACGATGAAGACAATCCCCAGCACGGTCGCATGAGATCAGTGGGTTACTGTAACAGTTAGATTCAGCTGATGAATGTCGTTCCTCAAGCAGGAGCGCAATTTAGTTTTGCGGTTGGCAAATTTCTGGTTTCACTAGTATTCAACCGTCTCGTACCGCGAATGTCTGAAGGCTCCGGGCTCTTCACCCAATCGGGTCCAAGTCGCTTGAATAGGGGCAGCTGTTGCACCCTAAAATTTGCCCAACCTTATTCACTTGGTTTATGTTTTAATATCATTAGCATTTGCATATAGAGTCATGTACATAGTCCAATCATCTGCATAGCATAAGCATAACAAGTCATTCAACAGGGGACCAATCATTATTCTCATCTCTAGAAGCCTATCAAGAGGTTATTATCCCAATTCAATCTCATTCAAGTCATCAGGAAGGAATTTGAAAGCAAAGAGTTCAGCAGATCAAGCCTTGAGTCCATCTCCTAGCTGAGGGTATCTGAGGGTCAACAAGAGGGTTGTGAGCTGTGAGTTGAAGGCATGGAGAGTATCTAGACATTATGAGAGACTTAGAAAGTCATTTGAAGAAGGAGACAAGTCATTGATGAGAGCACAAGAGCTATAGCTGAAGGCAGTCAACTAGGGTTTCATCTGGGTCAACCCTAGGTCAACCCTAGGTCAATTGACTGATTTAAGGGGCATTCAAGTCTAGTGGAGAGATGTGGGGTTCATCATTGGACATATAAAGAAGGATATGGAGATATGCCAAGAAGAATTCAAGAGAAATCAAGGAGAAGAGGAGTTTCTAAATTAGGGTTTCTGTGTAAAATCCCCTAGTTTAGGTCAAATTTCCAAGCAAGATAAGTCAAAATGCTAGCTTCAAATGGCTTCTTGGCCAACATGAAACTTGTAGAGGATCTCAAGACCTTTAATTTGAGTGGTGGAAGACATCAAGGAGATTTATAGAACTCAAGTTATGGTCCTTGCAAGTTACAGGTCATCTGAGGTATCTGAAATTTTGTCTGTGAAAGTGACTTGACTTCCAAGCAATTTTTACCCCTCAAGGAGATTTCAAATGAATTTCTGGTAAACATAGGAATTGTTACTCATTGTCTTAGCTTTCTAGAATGGTATAGCATGCCCTCATATGATGTGTGGAACTCAACTTATGGTCTTGGCAAGCAAAGGGTATTTTGGGCATTTGTGAATTACAGGTCATTTTAACCTATGTCCAAAACTCATACAAGGAGGCCTCAAATGGAAAAACTTACAACATAAAACTTGCTCCAAATGACATTTTGAGTCTAGAAAGAAGGTCACAAATTGTTGGAAAAGCTCATAACATGAAGTTGCATGATTGGTCCAAATTTGAACTAAAATGGCTTATAATTTGAATAAAGTCAAAGTGAAAAATGGTTTGGGAGATTTATAAGTCCAAATGGAGACTTCCAATATATGATTTTGGGTCCAAAAGACATTCTAGAGACAATGGTTCAAACACGTTTTTGAGCTTAGTGGAAAAAATCAAAGTTATTCATGGTTACTTGCATTTGAAGAAACATTTCAAAAATCAACCAATGTGGAATGCAAGGGAATGTGGCAAGATGGTTCTAGAAAGTTCATGTGAGCCCTATATATTCATGAAATCAGAATTGAGCAAGGGTTGGATTCATTTTTCACCAAAAATTTCCCAAAGTTTCTCATTCTTCCTCCTGCAAATTCTTTTCAAACTTCATCAATTCTCCATCAATTCTCATAATCCTTGATTCTACTCCACTCCATAATCATCAAAGATCAAAGATCACTCAATATCTGGCTGGCTTTGATCCATTTTCATGTGCTGTTATCATCCTCTTCAAAAGTGAAAAATCAATCGGTTAGCAAGATCCAAGGCCAAGAAACAAGAGGTGTTGCATACAGAAGCAAGAGCTTCACTCACTGATCAAGATCTGAGCATTGTTGGTGGTGGATTCACGAGTTTCCATAGCTGTTTTCAAGCTTTTGCATCAGGTGCGTTTTCATTCAAATTGATTAGTTCAGTTAGTTTAGCATAGTTTTATTAGTTTAAATGTGATCTAGGTTGTTAGTAGAACAATTAGGATGAGTTTTGTGCTGTTTGGTGATGATTGTTAGCAGGTTGTTAGAACTGTTAGGACTTAGAACTTGCATTATAGTGCATTATAATCTTAGGTTGTTAGCACAGAATGATCTGCGTGAAGTATAGAAGAGATTAGTATAGGTTTGGTTGAGGTTCTTGAGGATAGGTTGCAGAGCATTTTCATGGAGTCAGAACTTGTTGTGCTCGGGTTGAGTGATTTGCTGAATTTCAGATTGAGCTAATGGCATAGACGTATAGAGGGAGAGATTCTGAGTGTTTTTCATGTTTATATCGTGTTGATCCATGGACTGGAGAGGGAGAACTGAGAGGTTAAAGTTAGTGCGTGCATGGAGTTTCATGGTGGAAACCCTAGTTCTCATAGATCCAAGGAGGAAGACATAATCAGGGTCGTCCCTTGCTTGCAAGACTTTTGACCAAAGAGCCAATCCTGTGGCTCTCATTTAATTCTGAGATTTGGAGGGAGAGTGGTGCCCTAAACGCACCGTTTCATTTAATGAAACGGGCGGGCCTGAGTGTGTTTTGATATCCCCACCCCCGTGACCTGAGCCCAATTCATTTTACACGTGAAACTCCTGCTATTTTCACCCCCTGCGTCCTTTTTTATTTTTCATTGTTTCTGACTTTGTTTTGGGCCTAGTGCGAAGTGCTACGCACACCCCCCGTTTGCTGGCCCACTGGATTATCAACTGAGCGAATTGCTATTAGTACCTCCTCCTCCCATTTTATTCAATTTAGTTTTTTAATTCATTTTAATTTTTACCAACTTTAAGAAATTCATAATAAATAGATAAAAAATCATTTTTAATTCATTCTTTTTACATCATTTACATTAGAATGTGTAGAAAATTGTCATTAAATAAAATAGCATTTTTATTTTTATTTGATATTTTTTTCATATTTTCCAAATAAATGACATTTTGAATAGTTTCATTTCATGCATGATTTTATTAATTTTTGTTTTATTAGATGTTTTCATATTTTTTGTTCATTCTTTTTAGGTTGTTTAGATTAGATATTGAACTTGTAGAAACAATTTAGTTCCCATTTTTAGAAATTAATTTTAGGTGATTAATGTAGGCTTGAACAACATGAACAAATTAGGGTTTTTAGGTGATGACTTAGGAAGTTTGATTCTTTCCCTTAGGACTTAGGGTTTGACTAGTTTAGCTATGGGACTCTAGGGGCTATGGGTAGTTATTAGATCCCTTAGAGAAAAGTTAGGATTCCCCTACTGCTATTAATACTCTGTGTATGTCTGATTGACTGGTGTGGTGTGCCCTCTGGGGATTATTGCTTGCTTGTTTGGGTATTGGGTTTGTCTGGGGACCTGGGAGAGCTGAAGACTTGAGGAGATGAAGACCATTGGAGATCTAGAGATTGAAGATCAACTGCAAGAGTTGGATAGGAGATTCTTGCTAGCAGATGCTGAGGAGACTAGGGTTTAGGAGCTAGGCAGAGCTCTAGGTTAGAAAGTTTGTTTCTCAAACATGGATTGCCTTGTCTGCATCCATTCTTCTCTGTGATTCAGAGTCTCTCTAAGACACTCACCCCCTTCCTTTGGAAGGCTTGGTGATAGTGTCTAAGAGATAGAACTCTTGAGAGAAAATGTCTTTTGTGTTAGAAGCAGTCTGTTCACCACCCTTGGTAGTCAACTGATTGCTTAACACCCAATTCACTCTTGTGACTAATTCCCCATCCTGGAGGTTTGAGCTTGAAGAAAAGCCATTGCAGATAGAAGACTGATGATCAAAGCCTTTGCCTGAAGGTCATAAAGATGGAGATTGATGCTTGTTGAAGCCTGCAGCTGATTGGAGATTACTTGAAGCCAGATGTTGATTCAGAGCTGCTGATGCTGTTTCTTTTACTGTTGTATTTCATTGCTGATGTATTGATTGGTTTTCCTGGCTGTATTGTTTGCTGTTTACCCTGCTGGGTTGAAAGTGAATCCTGTTCACTTTTGCCTATTGTTTTCTAGGTTCGAGGTTGAGTGGGACTCCCTTGCCTCGCTTGTACTGTTGCATCCATGCATTTTACTGTTTTACTGTCTATATCTGATATTGTTTCTGTTTCTGCCTATCCCGTAGGATCTCTGTTTCTCTCTGTGCAAGAGAGGAGCATGATAGACACTAGGTTTTAACCCATGCATGATAACATTAGGTTAGTTTGATTCCCTTCGCAACCGTAGGTTAGAGTTCTGTCTCTTTCTTTCTCAAAACAAACAGAAAAACACATAAAGATTTCAAACACAATAAAAGACACTTCTTCCGTAAAAGAATGTGAACTCATCAAAACGTCATTTTTGTCCGCCGGGACTGTTAATCAGAAAAACCTTTTTCAGAAGGAATAAAATCAATCAAGACAAGCTTGTGTCGTACGTGGCCCGAACTACGTTTGCTCTGATCTTCCATGCTGTGTGGAAGTACGTAGGCATAGGATGCGATATCCTAGCGAGCAACCTTCCCCTCCTTTCCCGTAGGTAGGCGAACTACGTTGACTCTGATTTCTCGTTCCAGGCGGGAATACGTAGGCATAAAGTGCGATACTTTGCCGAGTCATTTTTTACTTTCATTTTATTTTCATTTTAACCCTTGACCTATAGTTTAGATAGAATAACAATCCATACCCGAAAACAAGCGTGGATCCCGTCGAGTACGACGGACGTGAGGGGTGCTAATACCTTCCCCTTGCGTAACCGACTCCCGAATCCAGGTTTTGGTTGCGACGACCATACCTTTCCCATGTTGTGCGAGGTTTACTCTGAGCGTTTCCTTTCCCTCCCGTGGGATAAATAACGCACGGTGGCGACTCTTCTGTTCAGCCGGCGCCGATTTTCGCAGTAGCGACAGCTGGCGACTCTGCTGGGGATCCAACGTCCCCTGGCTGCTAAGGACTGCGATGGTTCTTATGCATTTGGGATCCAACGTCCCTTGAGAGAGTCAATCCTAACGCTTGTTTTCCCGTCGAGGATTTTGTATGGAGTTATTTTATATTTCTAACCTTGTATTTTCAGCTTTATATATTGATTATTGTTGCTGTATCTGGGGTGTGACGGGTGTTCTGATATTGAGAGATAAGCCGGACCTGGGCTTGAGCGCACCTAGAATTAGAGTAGAAATTAGTGGGCGCCCGCTTGCTTTGCTTGCTTCGGTGTCCCATGAAATCTACACTCAGACGAGGTTCCTCTGGTTGGCCTCCTGCCCCTTCCTTTGGTTGGCGTGGGTTGCTGGTTAGTTGGATTGTCGACTCTGGGGACCGATCATTTGGAAGTTGGCTAAGTGAGGCCTCTTCAGGAATTGATGATGCCACTCCTTCTGGGAATCGTATCATCAACCCTGAAAGTCTGTGACGCCGACGACCGCATAGGATGCCGTACCTTGTGCCAGTTATAGGGCCACCCACCTGTGAGGGGATTCAGGGTTATGCAGGTAACTAGACCTTCAGACCACCGGTTTGTTGATCAGGATCTTGGATATTTATGGAGGGTTCTAAGGTCTGTCAGAGACCATTCGGAGATGTGTTCTGAGGTCTGTCAGAGACCAATTAGAGATGTGATTTGAGGTCTATCAGAGACCAGTTGGAGTTATGGTTTGAGGTCTGTCAGAGACCAGTGTTGGAATTTTGTTTTAGGTCTATCTGAGACCAGGGTTTGAGGACTTCTGGATGGTCTATCTGAGACCTTTCTTGATTGGGTTCAGGATATTCAGCTACAACTTTGGTCCCTGTTGCATGTTACTTGCATTGCATTGCCTGCATATCCATTACCATTTGCATTTCACTAATGTGTGTCTGTGCTGCAGGTGCATTTGCATTTCCCTAGTTCTAGTGCCCAGACTTCTGAGTTTTGATCATGACTAGCTTAAGGAGAACGGTTGCTTACAAATTGCCTACTCCTGATATTGTTCCTTTACTGGGGTTGATCTCTCTTGCTGATGAGGGTGTTCGTAGGAGCTTCCGGATGAGCTATGGTAGATTACTGAGATTGGTGTGCAAACCTACAGAGGTAGAGTTGGATGGGTTGTATGCTTTGATGCAATTCTACGACCCTGCTTTGAGGTGCTTTACGTTCTCTGACTTTATTATGGGACCAACCCTGGAGGAATACGCTGAGTATATTGAGCTGCCCGTGCAGAACCAGGTTCCATTCATTCATTATGGCGCCAAACCCAAGCCGGAGGAATTGGCAAAAGCCTTGCATGTTGATGCTTCTGAACTTGTGACTACTGTTTCCCGTGGAGTTCCAGGCTTCTCATTTCAGTTCTTAGTTGGTAAAGCCCAGGAGTATGCCAAGAGCGGGTGCTGGGTTGCTTTCAATGCTGTGTTGGCTTTGTGCATTTATGGCATAGTATTGTTCCCCAATATACCGGATTTTGTAGACTTTGATGCTTTCTACTTGTTTGCCGCTGGTAATCCTGTACCTACCTTACTCGGAGATCTCTACCACTCACTGCATTACAAGAATGAGAAGGGAAGAGGGAAGAATGTTCATCTGTGTGTACCCTTGTTGAGTAGGTGGTTTGAGAGTCACCTCCCTAAGAGAAGATCTGTTGCAGAGACTACAGTTCCAGCTGGTTGGCCAGAGCGCCTGATGAGGCTATCGTCGGAAGATATGGAGTGGTTTGATCGAGACCTGTTGGGATCTGAGCTCATCTTCAGTTGTTCTGGGTACCCTAATGTACCGCTGATAGGAAGAAAAGGGTGTATCAATTACAACCCTTCTCTATTCATTCGCCAGTTCGGATATGCACTGAAGAATCCACCTCAGGAGGAAGAAGTACAGGAATCTCTGTACTTCACAGGTGATTTGAAGGGAGAATTGCTAGCTGAGTTGCAACACGCCTGGACACGTATTAACCGCAGAGGGAAGCCTTTGTTAGGAAAGAATGACTGTCAGGCCTATGCACCTTATAGAGTTTGGATTCAGGAGAGGGCTAGTCAGTTGAGGATGCCGTTTCCAGATGCACCAATTCTTGTTCCCGTTCCGGTAGCAGAGCCGACTACTGTTTCTAGGGAAGTCTATGAGCAAATTGTGAGAGAAAAAGAAGCCTTGATGAAGATCAACGAAGGGTTAGAGCAAGAGCTAGCTCAAGTACGCAGTGAGAAAAACAAGGCCGTATATGCTTTCCAACAACAGATCGAGCTGTTAAACAGGTTAGGGGCTGAGTTGACTGAGGAAAAGAAAAAGCGCGAACGTCTGGGGCAAGAGTTCAGAAGCTCCCATGACATGCTGGAAGCCAAAAAGAAGGCGCTCGACGCAGCACACCGAGAAATCTCCTCTTGCAATAAGACTTGGAATGCCACACTCACCAACAATAAGAAGAGGGAAGATAAGCTGAAGCAGCAAATTTCCGACCTCGAAGAGAAGTTGAAGTCTAGCATCAAGAAGTGCGAGGAAGAAGTGATGACCCGGTATAGTGTCCAGCATGCACTGAACAAGGCAATCAAATCCAGAGATGAAGCGGTGTCTCAGAAGCGAAAGTTAGAAGATTGCTTCGGAGACGCAACATGGGAAGAAACTGCTGAAGACGTACGCCGTGTCCTTAAGAGGAGAAACCAGCTTGTTGAAGGGCTGCTTGATCGACCAAGCCATCCGGAGACCAAGAAGTTGATAGAGGAGTACCAGACTTTTGGGAGGATTTGATCATTTCATGTAGTAACTTGTATGCTTTATTTGCATAGTGCTGACCATCACCAGGATTGTTGGTTGAGGTCATGCCTTCTTTGTACTCTCAGTGATATTGTACCCTGGGCTCATTGATTCTCTCTGCAATATATGAGGCTTTCTATGATTCAGCTCCGATATTCCTATTGTCAGCACTGTCACTGCACCGGCACCTTCGCACTAGAACTGGGGGAATGAACTTCCCTAACGCACAGACACATTGCATTGCATTCATATTCATATTGCATTACAGGTAATCTTTGGATGGTGTCTTATTTCCTGCTCTGTATCAGGTACTTAACAGGATTGCAGATCAGCATCCGCACCGCTATTCTACACGCTCCAACTGTCGAAAAATCATGGACCAAATGCAGAACGAGATGCAAGATGTGCGCGAGAAGCTCGCCCTCTTCATGCAGACCATGGAAGCTATAGCAAAAGGGCAGGAGAATTTGCAGGCCATGGTCCAGCCTCTGTTGGCTCGAAACGCTGGTCATGGTAATGAAGATCATCAGTCTGTCCGGGTCGATACTGCTCATGGGGATGGTACTCCCACGCCAGTGGCTCCGCCTGTAGTCAACATACCCGCTGCTAATGTCAACAACGCTACCGCTGCTGTGAACGGTAACGTCGGAGTTGGGAATGAAACTGCTGTCCATAATGCTGGGCTGGGTGATGTCAATTTGGGAGATAATCTAGGAGGCAACGGCTTTGTCAATACTGGATTCGGATTCAACGATCAGGGATTCGATAACACTGGGAAGTATGGCTTTAATGCTCAAGGCTTTGGGCAAGATGGTTATGGTATGGTCAATCAGGGCTACGGAGGCTTTGGAAACGGAAACGGTACTGGATTTATGGCTTTTGGTCCTGCTGGAGGTGTTCAAGGGTACGGCAACCGAGGCCGAGGTCCGGGGATGAATCAGATCAGAGCTGGACGCAATAATGGATATGATGGGTACGGAGCTGGAAACGGTATGTGGCAAGAAGATCAGCAGGAGGACGCCTTCTCCGGAGGAGGTTTTGAAGGGCCGATGGATGATTCCCAAAAGATTAGAATGCTGGAAGAGCAGATGAAGGGAGTCTTAAATCAAAGTGCTGTGGGATTGGACATGGCAACTATGGGCTTGGTGCCTGGCTTGAGGGTGCCAATTAAATTCAAAGCTCCTGCGTTCGATAAGTATAAAGGAGACACATGTCCGAAAGTGCATGTACGAGCTTATTACAGAAAGATGTCTGCATACTCCACTGATGAAAGAATGCTAATGCATTTCTTTCAGGATAGTCTATCGGGCCCTTCCCTAGAGTGGTACATGGGGTTGGAGCCAACTGATATCAAGACATGGAAGCAATTGGCGGAGGCATTTGTAGCCCATTACAAGTATAATAGCGACCTGGCACCCAATCGGGTCCAGTTGGCCGGGCTTTCGCAGAAGAAGGGGGAGAGTTTTAAAGAGTACGCGCAAAGGTGGCGCGATATGGCAGCCAGGGTCCGTCCTCCGGTGGAAGATAAGGAAATGAACGACATGTTTGTCGGTACATTCACAGGGCTGTTTCATGATATGCTGTTTCATACGTCTCTGGCCAGTTTTTCAGACCTGATTCTGATGGGGGAAAAGATTGAACGTAATATTAAGCAAGGAAAGTTCCAAGTCGAGGAATCAACTGCATCTGGCAGTAATAGGAAAGCTTATGGTGGGCGCCGTCAGGGCGAAGCCAGCGCAGTATTTGGAGGCCGAGGTCGAGGCCGAGGCAGGGGACGAGGTCAATATCGTCAGCCGCAGCAGGTGTCGAGTGTTACTATCCCATATCAACAACAACCGGTTCAGCAACAGCCAATGCCACAGCAGCAGCAGCCTCAGCAGGGGGCACAGCAGGCTCAACGAAGATTCCAGGGTAGTAAACCGAGAAGAGTGTTTGAGAAGCCTCCCTCAACCTATGCTGATTTATTGCAGACATTGTTGGGATTGAATCTGGTAGAGAAAAGAACTCTGGCACCAATAACGGGAGCTCCCCCGTTCGGCTACAATGCAAGCAGGCACTGCGAGTTTCATTCTGGGGCTCCAGGTCACGATATAGAAGGTTGCCACGCTTTTAAGCACGTTGTGCAGGATCTCTTAGACAACAAGACCATCAATTTCGGAACGGCAGGTCCGAATATAGTCCAGAAACCCATGCCTAATCATGGGGCAAACGCCGTTCTGATTGAGGAAGGTCTGAATCTGATTATGAATGTTGAAGATTTAAAGACGCCGCTGAGCGAGATAAAGAGCCGACTGTTACAAGGAGGTGTTTACCCAGGATGTAACGAGTATTGCTTAGACTGTTGGACCCTAGCTGGGGGGTGTGAAGATTTGAAGAAAGGCATTCAGGCTTTAATTGATGAGGGCATATTGCAGTTTGATCGAGCGGCAACTGACGAGCCTGCAGGGGCAGTAGTGGATAATCAGAGTGATGTGGCCACTGTGACGATTCCTCGGAAGACGATCACTATTGCAGCACCAGCTCCGCGACCACCGATCACCATAACTAAGGCCGGGCCAATCCCGTACGAGAACACGAAAGCAGTCCCATGGTCATATGGGTTAGAGGTGTATTGTGATGGGATAAAGATTGATGTTAACAAGCAGCCAGCGGAGATTGTGGATAATGTTGTTGGCTCAGGAGGCATGACAAGGAGTGGCAGGATCTTTATATCTCCTGAAGTGGAGGCTGAAAGACTAGCGAAAGGAAAAGGGAAAGCGGTTGAAAATGTTCCGGTACAAGCGAGTGAAAAAGAAGCGGCATCGAAGGATGTAGAAGAGTTCATGCGCTTAATTCGAAAAAGTGATTATAAGATTGTGGAGCATCTGCAGCAGACACCGTCCAAAATATCTATCTTGTCATTGCTCTTATGTTCGGAAGCTCACAGAAACGCTTTGCTGAAAGTCCTGGACACTTCTTTTGTACCTCAAGACGTCTCCGTAAATCAGCTAGAAGGAGTATTGGCACATGTGAATGCAGGCCACAGTCTGGGCTTTACCGATTTCGACTTGACTCCGAAAGGGAGAGATCATAATATGGCATTACACGTATCTGTTGAGTGCAGAGGATCAGTAATGTCGCACGTATTGGTTGACACCGGATCATCTTTGAATGTGTTGCCCAAGAAGGCGATGATGAAGCTGGATGTTCGAGGGATTTTGTGTACACCCAGTGATTTGGTAGTCAGAGCGTTTGACGGCACGCGTAGAACAGTCTTCGGATCGATCACATTGCCTTTGCAGGTGGGGCCGGAAGTGTTCGCAACTGAGTTTTATATCATGGATATACAGCCTGCGTACAGCTGCTTGCTTGGAAGACCCTGGATTCATGGGGCAGGGGCAGTCACGTCTACCCTGCATCAGAAGTTAAAATATATGGTCGGAGACAGCGTAGTCACCGTGTGCGGAGAAGAAGACATCCTGGTCAGCCATTTATCGTCGTTTAAATATGTGGAAGTCGACGGAGAGATCCACGAAACACCATGCCAGGCGTTCGAAGGTTTGCGCAGCAAGGACAAAGGTCCCGGGCCGAGCAAAGTGCCAGAGATAGCTGTCTCATCGTATAAGGAAGCTCAAGCTCTAGTAGAAGCAGGAGAAGCTAAAGGCTGGGGCAAAGTGCTGGACATTCCTGTGAAGATGGACCGGTTCGGACTGGGGTACCAACCGTCGTCATCAACTCCTGCCGTGGGGGCCCCCTGTTTCAGAAAGCCGATTATCATCTCTGCCAGTGGAGTATGTCATGAAACTGTCAATGCTGCTTCAGAGTCTGATGAAGGAGACAGCGACTGTGATATGGATGCCTGGATTCAGCCAAGCACGCCAGGACAAGGACTGTGCAACTGGTCTATTCAGGAGTTTGTTCCTGTGACTTTTAAACAGTAATGCTTTGCTTTATTAATTGTTGAATAATCTGATGTCTTGCCCGGGGCATCAGGATTTGCTTAGGGCTGTGTTGTTATAAACATTGCGTGTTAATCATTAAATAAATGGCGTTTTTCATGTGCAAATACTGTAATCTCTGTCCTTCTTGTTTTATATTTTTCAATAAAATGGCAACGTGGTTATTTGCTTTATGCGCATTTTGAAGCACTTAACCATTCCTTTTGCAGGATAACATTTTCAGATGACATCCTTGAACCACCTATGACTCGTCCCGACTTTGAGCACCCAGTGTTTCAGGCTGAAGAAGAGGTTGTCGAAGATAGCGACGTTCCTGAGGAACTGTCTTGGTTAGTGAAGCAAGAGGAGAGAGCCATTCTGCCTCACGACGAGGTCATCGAAATCATCAACTTGGGGTCGGAAGGGGTTGAGAAGAATATTCGTATCGGAGCCGCACTGCAGAGTGATATCAAGCGAAGACTGGTTGAAATGCTCCGAGAGTATAGTGATGTATTCGCTTGGTCATATGAAGATATGCCGGGGCTCGATACAGATATGGTTGTGCATCGCCTGCCACTGAAAGAAGATTGCCCGCCGGTCAAACAAAAGCTTCGCAGAACTCGACCAGATATGGCAATGAAGATCAAAGAGGAGGTTCAGAAACAGTGGGACGCTGGTTTCCTGGCTGTGACGAAGTATCCTTCATGGGTTGCCAACATCGTACCAGTGCCAAAGAAAGATGGCAAGGTTCGAATGTGCGTGGATTATAGAGATTTGAATAAAGCAAGCCCAAAAGACGATTTTCCACTTCCTCACATTGACGTGTTAGTTGATAATACCGCTCAATACTCCGTATTCTCCTTCATGGATGGCTTTTCAGGCTATAATCAAATTAAAATGGTGCCAGAGGATATGGAGAATACCACTTTTATAACGCCTTGGGGAACATTTTGCTACAAAGTGATGCCCTTTGGTTTGAAAAATGCTGGGGCAACATATCAGCGTGCGATGACGACTCTTTTTCATGACATGATGCATAAAGAGATCGAAGTTTATGTTGACGATATGATTGCCAAGTCCCAGACGGAGGAAGAGCATCTGGTGAATCTGCTGAAGTTGTTTAAAAGACTTAGGAAGTTCAGGCTGAGGCTGAACCCTAATAAATGCACCTTCGGGGTGAGATCGGGTAAACTGTTGGGGTTTATCGTAAGCGAAAGAGGAATAGAGGTCGATCCTGCTAAAATAAAAGCGATTCAAGAAATGCCGACGCCTAAAACAGAGAAAGAGGTGCGCGGGTTTTTGGGGAGATTGAACTACATTGCCCGGTTCATATCTCACCTAACAGCCACGTGTGAACCGTTATTCAAGCTGTTGAAGAAAGATCAAGCTGTAACGTGGAACGAAAATTGTCAAAAGGCGTTCGATAAAATAAAGAAGTATCTGCAGGAGCCTCCTATTTTGATACCCCCGGTGGCAGGGAGACCCTTGATCATGTATTTGACGGTTCTTGAGGGAAGCATGGGTTGTGTTCTCGGTCAACACGACGAGACGGGGAGAAAAGAGCATGCGATCTATTACTTGAGTAAGAAATTTACAGACTGTGAATCTCGATACTCAATGCTGGAGAAAACTTGTTGCGCGCTAGCCTGGGCCGCCAAGCGTTTGAGGCAGTACATGCTGAATCATACAACCATGCTCATCTCGAAGATGGATCCTATCAAATATGTATTCGAAAAGCAGGCGTTGTCAGGTAGAATTGCCCGTTGGCAGATGGTCTTGACTGAATATGATATCCAATACGTCCCGCAAAAGGCTATAAAGGGGAGTGTGCTGTCTGAGTATCTGGCGGAGTAGCCTATTGAAGAGTATCAATCGATGAGGTTTGATTTTCCTGACGAGGATATCATGTACCTAAAGATGAAAGATTGTGAAGAACCATTGCCAGACGAGGGACCAGAGTTGGGGTCCAAATGGAAGATGATATTTGACGGAGCCGTGAATGCTTACGGTAGCGGGATAGGGGCAATCATCACCACGCCACACGGGTCGCACATCCCGTTTACTGCCCGATTGACCTTTGCCGTTACCAACAATGAGGCCGAATACGAAGCTTGTATAATGGGGCTTGAAGAAGCCATTGATTTGCGAATCAAACATCTAGACGTATACGGAGACTCAGCTCTGGTAGTGAATCAGATCAAAGGGGAATGGGAGACACGTCAGCCCAATTTGATACATTACATGAATTATGCAAGGAGATTGTTTCCTTTCTTTGACAAAGTTGAATTGCATCACGTACCGCGGGCAGAAAATCAAATGGCTGACGCCCTGGCCACCTTGTCCTCCATGTACAAGGTCAACTTCTGGAACGAAGCTCCCCAAATCACTATCTCTCGGTTGGACAGGCCAGCTTATGTATTTGCTATTGATGAAGCATCTGACGACAAGCCGTGGTATTTTGATATCCTTAATTTCCTGAAGAATAAAGAGTATCCGGCTGGGGCATCCAGTTAAGATCAGAAGACTCTCAGGAGATTAGCGGGTAATTTCTACTTGAATCCGGATGGCGTCTTGTACAGAAGGAACCACGATTTGGTGTTGTTGCGTTGTGTAGACGAGAAAGAGGCAAAACTTCTCATGGAGGAAATTCACGAAGGTACCTTTGGTACGCATGCTGGTGGGCATGCTATGACGAGAAAGTTGCTGAGGGCAGGTTACTTTTGGCTGACGATGGAAACTGATTGTTTCAAGTTCGCGAGGAAGTGCCACAAGTGCCAAATATATGCTGACAAGATCCACGTGCCTCCGAGCCCTCTAAATGTGATGTCATCTCCATGGCCATTCTCGATGTGGGGAATCGATATGATCGGAAAGATCGAGCCGACGGCTTCTAACGGGCATCGGTTCATCCTAGTAGCAATCGATTATTTCACCAAGTGGGTGGAAGCGGCGTCTTACGCGAATGTAACGAAGCAAGTGGTGGCTAGATTCATCAAGAGAGATATCATTTGCCGATACGGGATCCCCGAGCGGATAATCACGGATAATGGTTCAAATCTGAACAACAAAATGATGAAGGAGCTCTGTCAGAATTTCAAGATCGAACATCACAACTCCTCCCCTTACCGGCCCAAGATGAATGGCGCTGTTGAGGCGGCCAATAAAAATATCAAGAAAATCGTTCAGAAAATGGTGGTGACCTATAAGGATTGGCATGAAATGCTACCTTTTGCTTTGCACGGTTATCGTACGACGGTACGCACATCAACCGGGGCAACTCCGTTCTCGTTGGTATACGGAATGGAAGCGGTATTACCATTGGAAGTTGAGATCCCTTCTCTAAGGGTATTGCGAGACGTTCAGCTGGACGAGGCAGAATGGGTAACGAATAGATTGAACCAACTGAGCTTGATGGACGAGAAGAGGCTAGCTTCCCTAGCATACGGTCGTTTGTACCAGAGCCGAATGAAGAAAGCGTACGACAAAAAGATACTTCCGCGAAGCTTCCAGACGGGCGACCTTGTGCTGAAAAGGATTCTCCCGCCGCAAGCAGATCACAGGGGCAAGTGGACCCCCAACTACGAAGGGCCATACGTTGTCAGTAAGGTCTTTTCAGGAGGAGCGTTGTTGTTGTCCACCATGGACGGAGAAGACTTTGCGTCACCTGTGAATTCGGACGCAGTTAAAAAATACTTTGCTTAAAACAGACCCGCTGGACAGAAAAAGAGAGTCCAGGCAAAAATGGGGCATCCTGGCGAACCAAAAACAGAATGAAAGGTTCGGGCAAAAGTTAGGGATAAAATTGAAAAATGTACACCCGCGAAGTTGAAAACCTACACTGGGCGGCTTCGGCAAAAAAGGGTATCCCGGTGAACTGAAAACCCGTAAAGGGCGATTCACGCAAAAGTTAGGGATTTGAAAAGCAAATGACTGCGGTCCGAATTTGATATTACAATGAGCATCAATGCGGGAGAATATATTTGAGGAGCCAGTTATCGGATACAATCTCTTCAGAAGTGAGGATACCGGGAAAGCCTTAGAGTCGGACGAGTCATGGGAGGATCAGTTCGTGGTGTTCATCTGCATCCCGTTGCCGACATGTGTACAAAATTTAATTTGTCAAAATATTCATGCTTCTTGTGCATACTTATGTATTTGCTTTGCGTAGCTTCCTCTTTTCAGGAGTTACATCCCGTGTACAAAAACTCCGCCCATTCAGGGGCCCGATCAAATAAAATATGTTATTCAGTACTTGATGCTGATTCTTTACTGTTTTGTGCATGATAAAACGCCTAAGTTTGATGAAACTAGCATGAGTATAACATCACTGGCCCTTGCCAACAATTGTTAAAGCTTTGAATTAACTGAGTGTAACGTCACTAACCTGAATTGATTTGATTGCATAGGCTTGTCGTGTCTTGTTTGTGTTGTTGCAGGTTTCATAACCATACGAGGAAGATGATCAAAATATTGCGATAACGAAAGACTCAGTCCCCATGCAGGTCATGCATGTTCTTCCTGAAGAAGGATAGAATTCCCCAGCTAGCCGTAGCTTATCCAAAGGACGTGCTCCAGAAAAGCTATTCGTCCTCAACAGAGTTTGGCGATTCCAAGATCGTAAGGCTGTATTCAGACAGGTTCATCTTTCCCCGCAGGGTCATGCACTCTCCCCCAGCGGAGTCAGTGGATTTTCCCCGAGAGAATCATCCTATCCCCAGCGGAATTCTCTTTGCAAGTGCTTTCATTCCTTCCAGTGGAACTCGAAGATTAAGACTCTCCCAAGCAGAGTTGATGATGGTTCCTGCCATTTATTTTGTCAAGGATACTGTGTAATATCAGTTCACGTTCCAGCAGAAAGTCCGATCGTACTATGCACATCTGCTATTCCCCAGTAGAGTTATATTCCCCAGCAGGATGTTACTTCAACAAGGTGTTTGGTTTAAGTTCCTAACTTCCCAGCATGGTTGACTTCACCCCTTCGGCATTTATTTTGCTGGAATAATTCTGTAGCATCTGGCTATCCCCGGCGGAGTCGGCATTATCTTCAGCATTTATTTCGCTGAAGCAGTTTCTGTATTTTAGCAGTTCAGGTAGAGAGAGTTCTTGCTCAAATGAACTACCAAATAGCCAAGATCTCGGCATGGGACATCCAATGTCAGTTTCGGCTGTATTCCCCACAGAGTTACCAGGATAAGTTTCTCTTTATTCCCAAGCAGAGTTATTTGTCATCAGGGGTTCCATGAATCAGAATTGCAGAGGCCACCTCCGGGCATCAGAGCAGGCGTCCGATAGTTTGGTTTCCAGACATCCCCAGTAGAGTCCGTCTCAAAGTCGCTGTCACGTCAGTGCTAAGAAGCTTGTGGGGGTTGGGATCAATGGAGAACTAAGTCCTGACGTGGACAATTTATTCCTATATTGACGGGATTTCTTCAGAAGTGGGCGTCCTAACGTGGACAGGTTTATGTCCCCGGATTGGTGAGGTGTGTTAGTCCTAACGCGGGCAGATTCGGGTTCTCGAAATTAGTAGAATGGGAGGTCATGACGTTGACAAAAGTGATTACTCTTTGTGTTGGTGCCCTGACGTGGACAGATCAGACCAGCGTGTGAGTCCTTACGTGGACAAGTCTTATTTCCTCAGCGGGTCGAAGGCGCCTGAGTCCTAACGTGGACAAATCAAGACTAGATCAGTGTCCTTACGTGGACAAATCAAAGAAAGTATTATTCCTAACGTGGAGAAATGGGTCCTAACGTGGACGATGTAATCCTTACGCGGACATATCAAGTTGGATTCCTTACGTGGAAAGAGATGATTCCTTACGTGGAAAAAGATAGTTTCCTTACGTGGAGATGACAGCATTCCTGACGTGGAAAGAGGGGAGTCCTTACGTGGACAGAGTAAGATGGCATTCCTTACGTGGAAAAATGTAGTCCTGACGCGGACAAATCGAGAGGAATTGGTCGCCTTATGTGGAAAAGTTATGTTTCCTTGCGTGGAAAGAGAATTGTATTCCTAACGTGGGCGATTCAGTTATGGAAATACAGACGAATTATCCCCAGCGGAGTTGCCGAGATTTTTCTGGGTTAACAGCAAGTGGAGTCCTAACGTGGACAGGTTTTAGTTGAGATTTCTTCGTATTGATGACAGATAGAGTCCTGACGTGGACAAGCAAAGGACGAAGTTTCCGATGATTCAATCTTTTTCAGGACGATGAAGACAATCCCCAGCACGGTCGCATGAGATCAGTGGGTTACTGTAACAGTTAGATTCAGCTGATGAATGTCGTTCCTCAAGCAGGAGCGCAATTTAGTTTTGCGGTTGGCAAATTTCTGGTTTCACTAGTATTCAACCGTCTCGTACCGTGAATGTCTGAAGGCTCCGGGCTCTTCACCCAATCGGGTCCAAGTCGCTTGAATAGGGGCAGCTGTTGCACCCTAAAATTTGCCCAACCTTATTCACTTGGTTTATGTTTTAATATCATTAGCATTTGCATATAGAGTCATGTACATAGTCCAATCATCTGCATAGCATAAGCATAACAAGTCATTCAACAGGGGACCAATCATTATTCTCATCTCTAGAAGCCTATCAAGAGGTTATTATCCCAATTCAATCTCATTCAAGTCATCAGGAAGGAATTTGAAAGCAAAGAGTTCAGCAGATCAAGCCTTGAGTCCATCTCCTAGCTGAGGGTATCTGAGGGTCAACAAGAGGGTTGTGAGCTGTGAGTTGAAGGCATGGAGAGTATCTAGACATTATGAGAGACTTAGAAAGTCATTTGAAGAAGGAGACAAGTCATTGATGAGAGCACAAGAGCTATAGCTGAAGGCAGTCAACTAGGGTTTCATCTGGGTCAACCCTAGGTCAATTGACTGATTTAAGGGGCATTCAAGTCTAGTGGAGAGATGTGGGGTTCATCATTGGACATATAAAGAAGGATATGGAGATATGCCAAGAAGAATTCAAGAGAAATCAAGGAGAAGAGGAGTTTCTAAATTAGGGTTTCTGTGTAAAATCCCCTAGTTTAGGTCAAATTTCCAAGCAAGATAAGTCAAAATGCTAGCTTCAAATGGCTTCTTGGCCAACATGAAACTTGTAGAGGATCTCAAGACCTTTAATTTGAGTGGTGGAAGACATCAAGGAGATTTATAGAACTCAAGTTATGGTCCTTGCAAGTTACAGGTCATCTGAGGTATCTGAAATTTTGTCTGTGAAAGTGACTTGACTTCCAAGCAATTTTTACCCCTCAAGGAGATTTCAAATGAATTTCTGGTAAACATAGGAATTGTTACTCATTGTCTTAGCTTTCTAGAATGGTATAGCATGCCCTCATATGATGTGTGGAACTCAACTTATGGTCTTGGCAAGCAAAGGGTATTTTGGGCATTTGTGAATTACAGGTCATTTTAACCTATGTCCAAAACTCATACAAGGAGGCCTCAAATGGAAAAACTTACAACATAAAACTTGCTCCAAATGACATTTTGAGTCTAGAAAGAAGGTCACAAATTGTTGGAAAAGCTCATAACATGAAGTTGCATGATTGGTCCAAATTTGAACTAAAATGGCTTATAATTTGAATAAAGTCAAAGTGAAAAATGGTTTGGGAGATTTATAAGTCCAAATGGAGACTTCCAATATATGATTTTGGGTCCAAAAGACATTCTAGAGACAATGGTTCAAACACGTTTTTGAGCTTAGTGGAAAAAATCAAAGTTATTCATGGTTACTTGCATTTGAAGAAACATTTCAAAAATCAACCAATGTGGAATGCAAGGGAATGTGGCAAGATGGTTCTAGAAAGTTCATGTGAGCCCTATATATTCATGAAATCAGAATTGAGCAAGGGTTGGATTCATTTTTCACCAAAAATTTCCCAAAGTTTCTCATTCTTCCTCCTGCAAATTCTTTTCAAACTTCATCAATTCTCCATCAATTCTCATAATCCTTGATTCTACTCCACTCCATAATCATCAAAGATCAAAGATCACTCAATATCTGGCTGGCTTTGATCCATTTTCATGTGCTGTTATCATCCTCTTCAAAAGTGAAAAATCAATCGGTTAGCAAGATCCAAGGCCAAGAAACAAGAGGTGTTGCATACAGAAGCAAGAGCTTCACTCACTGATCAAGATCTGAGCATTGTTGGTGGTGGATTCACGAGTTTCCATAGCTGTTTTCAAGCTTTTGCATCAGGTGCGTTTTCATTCAAATTGATTAGTTCAGTTAGTTTAGCATAGTTTTATTAGTTTAAATGTGATCTAGGTTGTTAGTAGAACAATTAGGATGAGTTTTGTGCTGTTTGGTGATGATTGTTAGCAGGTTGTTAGAACTGTTAGGACTTAGAACTTGCATTATAGTGCATTATAATCTTAGGTTGTTAGCACAGAATGATCTGCGTGAAGTATAGAAGAGATTAGTATAGGTTTGGTTGAGGTTCTTGAGGATAGGTTGCAGAGCATTTTCATGGAGTCAGAACTTGTTGTGCTCGGGTTGAGTGATTTGCTGAATTTCAGATTGAGCTAATGGCATAGACGTATAGAGGGAGAGATTCTGAGTGTTTTTCATGTTTATATCGTGTTGATCCATGGACTGGAGAGGGAGAACTGAGAGGTTAAAGTTGGTGCGTGCATGGAGTTTCATGGTGGAAACCCTAGTTCTCATAGATCCAAGGAGGAAGACATAATCAGGGCCGTCCCTTGCTTGCAAGACTTTTGACCAAAGAGCCAATCCTGTGGCTCTCATTTAATTCTGAGATTTGGAGGGAGAGTGGTGCCCTAAACGCACCGTTTCATTTAATGAAACGGGCGGGCCTGAGTGTGTTTTGATATCCCCACCCCCGTGACCTGAGCCCAATTCATTTTACACGTGAAACTCCTGCTATTTTCACCCCCTGCGTCCTTTTTTATTTTTCATTGTTTCTGACTTTGTTTTGGGCCTAGTGCGAAGTGCTACGCACACCCCCCGTTTGCTGGCCCACTGGATTATCAACTGAGCGAATTGCTATTAGTACCTCCTCCTCCCATTTTATTCAATTTAGTTTTTTAATTCATTTTAATTTTTACCAACTTTAAGAAATTCATAATAAATAGATAAAAAATCATTTTTAATTCATTCTTTTTACATCATTTACATTAGAATGTGTAGAAAATTGTCATTAAATAAAATAGCATTTTTATTTTTATTTGATATTTTTTTCATATTTTCCAAATAAATGACATTTTGAATAGTTTCATTTCATGCATGATTTTATTAATTTTTGTTTTATTAGATGTTTTCATATTTTTTGTTCATTCTTTTTAGGTTGTTTAGATTAGATATTGAACTTGTAGAAACAATTTAGTTCCCATTTTTAGAAATTAATTTTAGGTGATTAATGTAGGCTTGAACAACATGAACAAATTAGGGTTTTTAGGTGATGACTTAGGAAGTTTGATTCTTTCCCTTAGGACTTAGGGTTTGACTAGTTTAGCTATGGGACTCTAGGGGCTATGGGTAGTTATTAGATCCCTTAGAGAAAAGTTAGGATTCCCCTACTGCTATTAATACTCTGTGTATGTCTGATTGACTGGTGTGGTGTGCCCTCTGGGGATTATTGCTTGCTTGTTTGGGTATTGGGTTTGTCTGGGGACCTGGGAGAGCTGAAGACTTGAGGAGATGAAGACCATTGGAGATCTAGAGATTGAAGATCAACTGCCAGAGTTGGATAGGAGATTCTTGCTAGCAGATGCTGAGGAGACTAGGGTTTAGGAGCTAGGCAGAGCTCTAGGTTAGAAAGTTTGTTTCTCAAACATGGATTGCCTTGTCTGCATCCATTCTTCTCTGTGATTCAGAGTCTCTCTAAGACACTCACCCCCTTCCTTTGGAAGGCTTGGTGATAGTGTCTAAGAGATAGAACTCTTGAGAGAAAATGTCTTTTGTGTTAGAAGCAGTCTGTTCACCACCCTTGGTAGTCAACTGATTGCTTAACACCCAATTCACTCTTGTGACTAATTCCCCATCCTGGAGGTTTGAGCTTGAAGAAAAGCCATTGCAGATAGAAGACTGATGATCAAAGCCTTTGCCTGAAGGTCATAAAGATGGAGATTGATGCTTGTTGAAGCCTGCAGCTGATTGGAGATTACTTGAAGCCAGATGTTGATTCAGAGCTGCTGATGCTGTTTCTTTTACTGTTGTATTTCATTGCTGATGTATTGATTGGTTTTCCTGGCTGTATTGTTTGCTGTTTACCCTGCTGGGTTGAAAGTGAATCCTGTTCACTTTTGCCTATTGTTTTCTAGGTTCGAGGTTGAGTGGGACTCCCTTGCCTCGCTTGTACTGTTGCATCCATGCATTTTACTGTTTTACTGTCTATATCTGATATTGTTTCTGTTTCTGCCTATCCCGTAGGATCTCTGTTTCTCTCTGTGCAAGAGAGGAGCATGATAGACACTAGGTTTTAACCCATGCATGATAACATTAGGTTAGTTTGATTCCCTTCGCAACCGTAGGTTAGAGTTCTGTCTCTTTCTTTCTCAAAACAAACAGAAAAACACATAAAGATTTCAAACACAATAAAAGACACTTCTTCCGTAAAAGAATGTGAACTCATCAAAACGTCATTTTTGTCCGCCGGGACTGTTAATCAGAAAAACCTTTTTCAGAAGGAATAAAATCAATCAAGACAAGCTTGTGTCGTACGTGGCCCGAACTACGTTTGCTCTGATCTTCCATGCTGTGTGGAAGTACGTAGGCATAGGATGCGATATCCTAGCGAGCAACCTTCCCCTCCTTTCCCGTAGGTAGGCGAACTACGTTGACTCTGATTTCTCGTTCCAGGCGGGAATACGTAGGCATAAAGTGCGATACTTTGCCGAGTCATTTTTTACTTTCATTTTATTTTCATTTTAACCCTTGACCTATAGTTTAGATAGAATAACAATCCATACCCGAAAACAAGCGTGGATCCCGTCGAGTACGACGGACGTGAGGGGTGCTAATACCTTCCCCTTGCGTAACCGACTCCCGAATCCAGGTTTTGGTTGCGACGACCATACCTTTCCCATGTTGTGCGAGGTTTACTCTGAGCGTTTCCTTTCCCTCCCGTGGGATAAATAACGCACGGTGGCGACTCTTCTGTTCAGCCGGCGCCGATTTTCGCAGTAGCGACACGTGTGTTTTCATTTACGTGCAGGTTGAGCATTGGTTAGCGATATTGGTTCGATACAACTTCGATACTACAACCATATCAGTGTTGATACCTGTACAGCAGCATTTCAAACAACAACAACCTCAACATAGGAACGACTTACGTTTTTGCAACGACAACCAACTCTTTTCCACATGACATAACACAAGCGAAGACAAAAGTTCATAGCTTTCTTTGACAATAACTCACTGATGAAACGCAAGGTTCAGATTTGCGGCACAACTCGGCATGGTTTGTATCTCTAATGCATCACAAGCAAGAACGTCGTCGCAGCTTCAATAGCACCCTAATCTAGTAACAAGTACTGTCAGTTGTGGATTTTGAAAGTGGTAACGCTTCAGCTTTCATTAGCCATCAATTTTGTTTCGATCTTCAACAAATGACCGTGTTGTGTTTAACGCAGGGTAACTGTTTTGTTCTAATTTTCATTTTTTTTATAATTTCATTTTAATATATTGTCTTGCTTCACTACATATGTTTGAGTTTCTTTGTGCATATTACATTGTCGCTTGCGAGTTGTATCACCTTGTGACAGGCTGCTGCTGCAACTATGTTTGGCGACGACGCTTCGGGCAATACTCTGCAGCAGCGATACAACACTTTCTCTCATCAACAAAACCAAATCGCTTGAACTTCACAATCACAATCACACTAGAATCTCCATCATCATTTCCTCCAAGTCAAATTCAAACAAGACCTTCGCTATAGGAAATCGCGTCGGTGTTGAAACCGAAACCGCGGTTGTTGAAATTCACAAGCCTCAATTCGAAGTCTCCAGAGGCTTCCCCTCACCTTTCGGTGCTACTGCTCAAGAAGACGGAGTCAATTTCACCATTTTTCTCAATGCACACTCAGCTACTCTCTGTTTGTTCACTCTTTCTGATCTCAAAAACAATAAGGTGACGGAGTACATTACACTTGATCCATTGGTGAATAAAACGGGATGTGTTTGGCATGTGTTTCTAAAAGGAGATTTTAAAGATATGCTCTGGATATAAATTTGATGGCAAATTTTCTCCTCAACAAAGACATTACTATGATTCTTCTCGTGTTTTACTTGATCCTTATGCAAAAGCTGTTATAAGCAGAGGAGAATATGGGGCTGTTGGACTTGATGGAAACTGCTGGCCCCAAATGGCTGGCATGGTGCCTTTTGATCATGAGGAGTTTGACTGGGAAGGAGACTTGCCTCTGAAATATCCACAAAAGGATCTTATTATATATGAAATGCACGTGCGAGGGTTTACGAAGCATGAGTCAATCAAGACTGAGTTTCCCGGTACTTTTATTGGTGTAATGGAGAAACTTTATCACTATGCAGATTGCGACATCGCCGATTTTTTCGTTTAAGCAGCAAAAATGTTCTACCTTCAGCTTCTGAACGAAATTGCAACAGTGATATTGGAGGATTTCAACAAACTCGGTCGTGGCGGTTCAACTAGAAGCCTATACCAAGTCGCGGGTCGCAACAAGCTACAACAGAATACCACTTGCGTTTCATCCGCAGAAACAACAACAACAATAACTCAGCGAAAACCGCGGCGCGCGAGTGACATCTGTAACGACAACAAAGCTCCGATCATTCATTGACGGTTGGTTTTCGTTTCTGACTTTGACATTAAATTCAATATTGCTTTTGTATTTGATTACTGTTGTATGTTAAATCGTAAATTTGATGGTGTTTTATGTTGGTCATTCTCTGTTGTTGTTTCTCTTCAAATCGATTTCTTCAGGTGTTATGTTTGAACAAAGGAAACTATGTACACCATCTATTGAGTCACATTTTTATAGGATAAATTGATGCAATTTGCTTTGATAAGATACTGACTTGTGCTTAGTTTATGCTTAAAAGATGACGGTTAGTGCATTCAGAAGCTGTTGGCTGAAACTCTTATGGTTGAGTTACAATTGACATGTTAGTTTGCTATAAATATTGGTTTATTATTTTTATAAAGTTTTAAAAAGTCAAAAGCGGATTTTGTTCTAAATAATTATTAAATTTCCTCTTTAAATTATTTTCATTAGTTTAATTAGTTTAATTTCTAATAGTCTCCATGCCATTTGACTTACACATTTAATCTAACCATAATGTTTAATCTTCAAAATATTTTCTAAATTAAATTAAAGCCACAATTCATTTTGATTAAAATCATTTAAAAAAAAACTATTCTCTTAATTAATTACGAAAGTAGTGGGCTTTTGGGGTCTAGCATCCTTTGAGTCCTTGAACAACCGCTCTCGAGGCGCACGTCCTTGAGTTGTGGTTGTTCCGTCTTTTGGTTTTTAAATTGTTTTTTCACTTAGTTTAATTGAAATTTATAAAGGATATTTTTATTACTTTTAGATATCTTTATAAGAAAACTCAAATTATTCTTTTTAAAAAAAATATATTTCAAAGTTATTACCAAGTAATATTTTAAATATTAAACTTAAAAAAAAAACTACTTTATTAATTAAGTTAAAACTTTTTTCTAAAATAATAAAATTTTCTCAAAACAATTAATTATGATTAGTTCTTCATACAACCTTTTCACAATTGATTAATTTATTCTTATATATGAAAATTAAAATTAGTTTTCTTAATCAAATTAAACTATTCTTCTTAATCAAATTATACAATCTTCTTAATCAAATTTCAAAACAATTAAATTCTTGGATCTCGCCTTCCTTGAATTTTTAAGCGACCACTCTCGAGGTGCACACCTTGAGTTGTGAACTTTCCGATCTTATTTTCTAAAATACCTAGCGCGCCTAGTCCAAGTACGCTAACCCATTTAAATTATTTTTTCTAAATTAAATCACGAAATAATCGAGTTCCTGGAGTCGCGCGTTCCTCGAATTCGAGAGTGACTACTATTGAGGCGTACGCCTCGAATGGTGTCGTTCGCATTTTCGTTTCTAAAATACCTCCTTTAATTATTTGGACAAGTACTTTCACTGTCCAACAAACATATTTTATAATTAATGGAATGAAAAAGATGTCGTTGGGATCTAGCATTCCAACGATATCCCAATTGATTTGATTACGAGGCCGACGTCTCGCTTATCGAATAATCGTCATTCCTCCCAAATTTTCAACCCGCATAACCTCGTTTCTCACCCTCGTGTGATTGAATCTAAATCTCTTTCAATTCAAACTCTTTCGCGTCTAAACTATCCATCAAACATATTTCAAATGAAAAAGGTATCGTTGGGATCTAGCATTCCAATGATGTCCCGATTGATTTGATTACGAGGTCGACGTCTCGTTTATCGAGTAGTCGTCATTCCTTCTAATTTTTCAACCCGTCTAACCTCGTTCCTCGCGTTCGTGTGATCGAGTCTAAACCCTAGTACGCTTCTAAACCGTACATCAAATTCAAATTATTTTCTTAATCAAATTACGAAAGAACTGAGTTCTTGGAGTCTCGCACTCCTTGAATTCTTGAGTAACTACTCTTGGGGCGTACGCTTTAGGTTGTGGTTCACTCGACCTTTCGTTTATAAAACATGTGCCCTAATTATTTGGACAAACATCGTTATTGTCCATTCCAATACACTTTCATAATTAATTGAATGAAAAGGGTATCATTGGAATCTAGCATTCCAATGATATCCCGATTAATCGATTGCGAGACTGATGTCTCGTTTATCGAGTAGTCGTCATTCTCCCTTAAAATATTCAATCCAACTCTCTTCTCTCGCCCTCGTGCGATTGAAACTTTCTCAAACATATTTCGTAATTATTCGAATGAAAAAGGTGTCGTTGGGATCTAGCATTCCAATGACGTCCCGATTGATTTGATTACGAGACTAACATCTCGTTTATCGAATAGTCATCATTCTCCATCATATTACCTAACCAAACTCCTATTTCTTGCCCCCGTGCAATTGAAACCTTAAACCTATTCAAATATATCCAAAACCAAAACATCCAATACGATAAACACAAACTCCTCGCCCTCGTGCGATCTCCAACCTAAATACTTTTAGCAAAGAACATTGTTTAGTCCCTTCTTCCGCGCATAACAAACTCGTGCTTCAGCCTCCCCTAGCGAGCAGACAAGCCAATGTTTAGCAGTTAGAACGCGACCTAAACACTCGTTCACGCACCAAACCTTTTACCGTAGTTAGCCGAACTACGGCTGCTCTGATTTCTCATTTATCAATGAGAATACGTAGGCACAAGATTGCGATGATCTTGGCGAGCACAATCCCCTCTTTTTCCCGTAGTCCCACGAACTACGAATGCTCTGATTTTCCACTTCTTATAAGTGAATATACGTAGGCACAAGGGCCCCAATCCTTGGCGAGCACCCTATCTTAAAACCACCATTCCCCCTATAGGAGAAACCTTAGAAGAAAACAAACAAGCATAGTTAACTTTACTCTCGAATCGATCAAGAGGTTCCCGTTGAGTACAACGGACATGAGGGGTGCTAATACCTTCCCCTTATGTAATCGACTCCCGAACCTAGGATATTGGTTGCGATGACCATGTTCTTATCTCCTTAAAGGTTTTATCGATATTTTCCTATTCCATCCTTGGAATGAATAAAGTTCGGTGGCGACTCTGTTTCGAACAGTATTTTTCCGCGGCCATCGCGAGGATCGTATTTTTCGAGGTACGACAGTGATACGCAGGTCTGGGGGGTGTAACGTAGGCGTGCGATCTGGATCGTCTGATGACGGATATGTGGCTGTGATATGCAGGTGCGCGATAATTACTGTGTGTGTGTATGTGTATACATGACTCAATACATAAAATAATACAGTAAACCCTAGATCCCAATTTTCCTTCAGTCGTTGCCCTCTTTCTCTCGTCCTCTCTCCTTCAATCCTCTCCTTCTTCCATATTCTCCATTTCTTCTCCCATCTCTTTCAACATTTCTCGATTCTCTCAGTCTTCCTTCCTGAAATCACAAAAACAAGTCAAACGAGATAACATGTTTTACAAGACATAACTTACGGTGCGATGGTGTTTTTGGGTCTCCGGAAGAACGGTTCTCGCTGATGGTTTTGATGGACTTTAATGATGCTTCGTGGGGGTTGAAAGGCTTTGAAGGCGGTAGATCGCGGTGGGGTTGCTGAGTGGTTTTCGGTTTCACCGGCGGAGTATGAGAAGATAAGTCTTCTTCCTTCAAAACTTATGTATTTTAGGTTTTTGTTGGATTTGGGATTTTTGTGAATGATGGGTTCTGTGTTGTTGTCCGGATTTTTGTGCGGATCTCTATCCTTTGGAATTGTGCTCCAATTTATAGTCTTGAACATGATCTCGTGAGGTAATACGTTTTAATGTCCTTCCCAATTCAGCAGGGCATGTTTGTACCATTTTGGAAAGTTATGGCCATCTGGACAGTCTTGTGTTGAGGGTCTGTAAGTGCTGATAAAAGTCCTAGGAGATGTTGTCGGTGCTATCTTTGGAAATCGAGTAAAGCTATCGTGAAACAAGTCGTGGCATGTTGTAGCGGTAAGTCAATGTAACCCTTCCTTCTTTGCTTTCCTGAGCCTGTTTATCGTTCAATTACGTGTAATAACGTTGACATTGAATATGTTTCTGTCTTAATTATATGTCTTCTTTTCTCAGCCAACTTCTGTGTGAAAGAATTGATGATGCCGGAGCTTCCCACTGTTGATTGAAAGCCAGAATTGCAAGTTTTGAATCGTGGAGTAAGATTGATGTCAAGCTACAAGTCTTGATAGCAGGCTAATGGAGTGATAACTTTTTGCTGGATCCTCTGTCAAAGGTGGTTTGCATCCTTCAAATTAATTAGGAACAAGTTCTGTAGGCTATTTGACAACAACTTTTAAATTCTCATCCCAATTTCTATGTTGAGGTCTTTGTTCAATCAGTGGATTTTGAAGACAACATGAATATTTAGCCATGAGGATGGTGAAAGTTTAGAATTTCTCATAGTTTTTCTTTGTACAGGGCACGAAATACTCAAGCTCCAAGAGCTTTAGATTGTTGGCTTCATGGAAATCCTTTACAGTGGAGTTCTTTGGTTTTTGGATTCCGTTTTCAGTTTCAAATTGGATGGGTGGAAGCAGTGGACGGGTAGACATGGAACGGACTTGGAATCTCACAGCAGGTAATTCCGTGAAACCTTGTCTTACAATTAGTGCTTATAGGTCAAATCCGAATTGATCACGTTAGATGACTAGTCATGGTTTTCCCTTCCTGGATTGAATTATTTACTCTGTCTTTCCATATGCAGATTTAGTCCCGGATGAGTGGTGGCATGGAGAAGTTCTCAGTTTGCAGCAAGTGTTTATTTCCAAATAAGTTGTTGACTTTGGTTTTGGAGTGGTACCTCAAGAGCATCCAACCGAGTTTGATGAGAAGGTGAGGACTACTTGGTATTGAGCTATTAAAAAAACTGTGAGTTTGACTGCGTTCTTCTTCCAATTAATGTCTGTTACCGCTGTCAGTTATTGGATTTCTAATGACAGGTTCTTCATCTGTTTCAGCTCCAACCTACCCAGCTAGTTTCGTTTCCGGTTTAACACAAGGACTGCTATGGTCTAGGAGGAGCAATATTATGGCACAAACGTGTACTGTATGGATTCTTGCGTCAATGAATCGACAGGTGTTGTTCTCATGATTTTACTTCTTGTCATTCCAAGCATACTTCTTGTCCTTCCAAGTCTGGACTGAATTACCTTTGCAGGATTAGTTTGAATGCTTGGTGTTAGCTTGGAGGTTGCGGAGTCTTTGGATAAAGTCGGGTCGTCCTGAGATGGCGAGGACAAAAATACAAGGCTTGGCGTGAGGAAACGTCGTGACTTTGCTCCCTTAATCTTGCAGTTGTATCCGTAGCTTTTGGACTTCCATGGGTTTGAAATCTGTCACATGATTGCGGTATGACGGAATTGTGCTGTTGCTACTGCTTATACTTTTCTCTTTTTACTCATAATTAATTGTGTGCTTTTCATGTCTGCTCGAATTATTTCAATAATATCATCTAGTTTCTCCTTTGAATACTCGTTTCATAATGCCAATTCTGTTTAAAAATATAGGTAGGCTGCCGGTAAGCGACTCGTCATCAATTCTTCAATTCTTCGCATCTCCATGACCCACCGTCAACTCTAAACAGGGCAAAATATGGAAAACGAGAACCTGTTCCAGCAGCTACCTTCGTGGCTCCCTTCTTTCGAAGACTTTAAGTTTCCGTCAAGGTTGATTCCAAATTTGTAACCTGACCGTCTATACCGGTAAACAAAAATGTGGAATTGGTGGTGAGGTTTAAGCATTCATCAATTAATTCTGCAACGACGTTCTAGTGGTTGGATAAGTCGAGATAAGTTTGCCAATTAGTTCCTTTTTCTGCTCTTTATAAATTCTATTTGTTTGGTATTGAGGTTGAGTTTGTTTGAGTTCTGAGTCCGTTATAATTGTTTTTAAGACATATCATAAACCCTGCTTTCCGTCTGCAGATAAACCTTGCTTTCCCTCTGGCGTACAGTTCGCAGGCGGTCCTTGTCATTGTGAAGCCTCAAATGCGCAAATGATAAACCGAGTCATTTATTCGAGCTTGAAGTAGCGGAGGCCACGTGAAGCGGGGAACGACTCTAGTTTGCGGTCTGTTGTATAGAACTCCAATCTCTCCAAATGTATCTCCTGCATTTGCTTTCTTCGCAGCTTGATCGTAACTGTCAACAGTGTGAATGAAATCCACTGCTCCTGAAACTAGCATGTAAAGACCTGTTGGAGAAATACTTCTGTCGTATAACATATTCTTTTTGTGGAAAATAGTCAGCTTCAATTTCTGTAACCAGTTGAAAAAGAAAGTCGTGTGAAACTTGTTGGAAGAGATATGATTTATGCATGACCGGATAAAATAGATGGTGTGAAACGGTGGCGCCAATTGCTTTTGGCATGCTATTTAATGTTTCTTGTTGCTTAAATATATCTGTTTTGAACTTCAAAGATAAGTGTGAGCGTCACTTTAAATTTGTAAATTCTGAATTTTGAGTACATTAACCAAAATGGTGACTTGAATTTGAGTTTAATCCACGCTTATTAAAGAACAAAAAATCTTGAAATCTTAGAATGTCATTGACGAAATTTGGATTCCAATTTAATCCATATGAACTACACCAACTGAAATCAAAGTAATTCTTGCCCCCACAACACCACTTGATTAAATTGTAAGTGTCGAACTTAAAAATCCAAACGAATAATCCTCAACTCCTGAATCCAAGTTATCTTGCACCACAAATGCCTTAATCTATGAGCCCGTGATTTTAATTCTTGTATGAATTCTGTCTTGACAAACTGTTGCGGTGAAATTTGGATGTCAAGCTATTGATTAACTTGAATCTTAATTCATTTACAACCGGTCTTTGATTTATCCGAAGGAAAGGTTAAAGAAAGGAAAAACCTAAAAGGGAGAGATCTAAGGTTCGGGGGTTGGTTAAATTTAGGGAAGGTATTAGCACCCTAAACTTCCGTAGTACTCTACGGGAACCTTTTGTTTATTTTTTATTTATTTCATTAATTATTTTGCTTTAGGGTATGTACAAAGGATTGAAAATTAAAAAAGACCTAGGGGTTAATTCTAAGTTTACTCGGCAAGACATCGCATCTTGTGCCTACATATCCTTACGGGAATGGAATCAGAGTAACTGTAGTTCCCCTCAAAAGGGAGGTTAGAGACTTCTTGACTGTGGTCAAGGTCTCAAGGGGAATAAACGCATCTTAAGGACACGCTTACATGGAGTCTTAAACTCCGATCTCTATGTTATAAATTGTTAAGTGCATTAGGGTTAGGTTAGGGATTCCGCGGCGGGAAACCCTAAAATGAGTGCAGCGACTCTTTGACCTAAAGCTAGGGGTAGTTTTTGTAATTTTGTCCACGGCGAGACATTTGTGAAAAGTTAGGGTTTGTAAGGGTTTGAAGTTTTGAGTACTATTGGCGTGGCGGCCAAACGGCTAGACCTAATCCTTCGGAGGAATGCAATGGGACAAATTAACGATGCAAATGCGCGAATTTAAACCATACAAACAGCAGAAATTAAAGTGCGGAAAGGTAAACGCGATAATTTGTTCGCGAAGTTACAAATGAGAAACAGATACAATTATAATACAACTTGAATTGAAAAACACATTAAAATAGCTAATAACAACGTAACAAGCTGCACATTGAATACACAACATTAGTAGCCAGAGTCAGACAGTAATCAGACGAGTTATGAAACAGGAGTGCGAAAGTTATAGATATTCTTTGTTGTTTATTTGTGATATATAAAAAAGCTTTTGATTTAAGTTAAAAAAGAGATTTTAATATTATTAAAAAACTTTTCAAAAATAGTCTTAATTTAATCATCTAACAAAAAGGTTTTATTTTAAAAAAAGGTTTAATGTTATTATTATATATTTTTAAAAAAAACGGTTCTAGTTATTATTTTAAAAAAAAGATTTTAGTTATTATTTTAAATTTATCTAAAAAAAGTTTTTCTTAAAAATAATAGGTTTTCATATTAATTTGAAAAAGATGTTAATGTTATTTATTTTAAGAAACAGATTTTTATATTATAACAAGTTTTAATAAATTAATGATAACAATAATAATAATAATAATGGTAATAATAATAATAATAATGATAATAATAATAAATAATAATAATAAAGCAATAATGAATTTTAAATGTGCCAAATAACCCAACAATGTTGCTAACGCAGAAATGCGCTCATCGCAACCAGATCTAAATCGGACGAAACAAAATTTATCGCAAAGAAAAAGAAATTAAGCAAAAAAACAGTATTATTGCTCACACAAAAATGCGGTCATCGCAATCAGATCGAACTAACACAAATGTCACGCGTCATGCACACAAATGTGCAAACATCGTATCGACATAATTCGATCAAAACTTAATCTTATACATATATAAACTCTAACAATTTAAAAATTATATATATAAACGTAACAGTAATAGATGAAGAAAAAGAAATAACGGTAATAGATGAAGAAAAAGAAATAACGGTAAAAGATGAAGAAAAAGAAACAACAGTAATAGATAAAGGAAAAAGAAACAGCAGTAATAGATGAAGAAATAGAAATAACGGTAAAAGATGAAGAAATAGAAATAACGATAAAAGATGAAGAAATAGAAATAACGGTAAACGACACTCATTCCTCTTAGGGTTTTTTTCATTCTCCCCCTTTTTGTTTTCAACAAGGCAACACATGTATATATAGGGAACAAATTAGGGTTAACATCAAATTTTCAATAATGTCCCTAAAACCCATTTTAAAGCCCAAACTAAATAATTAGTTAAGAAAAAATAAAATTTAAATAATTTAAAATAATTAAAATAAACTTAAAATAAAAACTAATAATCCTATTGATTCCTAAAATCAAAAATATTATAAAAAGAACAAAAAAATTTTCAATATTTTTTATTTTATGATTTTTTGGATATTTTTATGAATAATTTAGAAAAAAAGTGAAAAAAAATAATATTTTAAAAAATGATTTAATTAAAATACGAAAATAATAATTAAATAATAATAAAAAACTATTTTTGTTATTTTTTTAATGAAAGATAGAAAAATTTAGAGTAAAAATAATAAAAAACAAAAAAGTGACAAAGGTGAGATTCGAACTCTCAACCTCTCACACTCACAACTCCTCACACATGTCCTCCTGCCAATTATGTCATTTTTACTTTTTAGAAAAAAAATGCATGTCATATGATATTTACCTGCAAAAAGTCAAACGACTACACAAATTTGTTAGTAATTGATTAAATGCAATGAAATGCGACGACAAATCTTAGGGCAAAATTTGGGGTATTACAGTTGCCCCTATTTAAATAACTTCACCGGGTGATTTGAGCAACGGAGACTCGAGAAATCATGGTGGAGGGATTTAAATACAGATAACCGAAAATTTTGCCTTTAGATGCAGTGCTACGCAATGATATGGACAAAACAAAACGAACTATAATGCTAAATATGATATGAATCTGATATGATGCGTATGATGAAAATGACAAATGCACGGATACAGACGAAACAACGTCACAGGGGACGACCCATCGAGGAATTGCACTAGGGAAGAAGACATGTCATATCTGGAAGAACGTCGGATAGACACGACATAAAATTGTTGATAGGTGCCAAGTAAATTAGAAATTGTCCGCAAGGTAAGACGCGGGTAAAACACGAGCTCAGGAGAAAAATGCAAATGGGGATAAAACACCCATGATGCCAAGTAAATAAATTTTGCCCACAAGGTAAGACGCGAGTAAAACACGACCTCAGGGAAAAAAAAGTAAATGGGGGTAAAACACCATGATGTTAGGTAAACCCAGGAATATCTGGTAAACGGGGAATAAAACACCCGGGATAAAGGTACATGGGGGATAAAACATCCAAGGATAGAAGGTAAATGGGGAGTAAAGCACCCAAGATAGACATGTAAATGGGGAGTAAAGCACCCAGGATAGAAATGTAAATGGGGAGTAAAGCACCCAAGATAAAAATGTAAATGGGGAGTAAAGCACCCAAGATAAAAATGTAAATGGGGAGTAAAGCACCCAAGATAGAAATGTAAATGGGGAGTAAAGCACCCAAGCTAGAAATGTAAATGGGGAGTAAAGCACCCAAGATAGAGAGGTAAATGGGGAATAAAGCACCCAAGATAGAAATGTAAATGGGGAGTAAAGCACCCAAGATAGAAATGTAAATGGGGAATAAAGCACCCAAGATATGCACATGTATAGGAATTATGCTATGAGATATGATCAAATGCAAATGCAGACATCGACGACAAGGCTCGACTCTTTCGGTGAGATGACAAAACTGGAGGACTGATTCCTCAACACGGAGATCGCTATCATTCTGTTAAACTGTATCAAGTTGATAGTCACTGTAGGAATGATGAATAACTGCTTAGGGATTATGCAAGTAAACTGCCCCAGGTCAAATGAACTGATAATTGCTTCAGCTGTCTAATTTGTGGAATCGACTGTTTTGCTGTATCCTCGGAGGGCTTGCCCCAGTCTGAGTCTTGAACAATTCTCTGGATAAACCAAATCTGAGAAGATATTTCCTTGAACAAATCTTGAACTGATTCTTTGACAGGATGTAAAAGGAACTTGCCCCTGATAAGATCACTTGACCAAGTTTCTCATTGTTTGAAAATTCCTTAGAGGAAAGCCAGTTTGCAAACAAAAACATTCATACAAACATGGTAATGCAAAGTTCATGCGACTTTTGAAATCAAAATTATTTTTGAAAGATGGAAAATACATGAGTCTTTAGTCAGAACACAACGGTTCAAGATGCTCAAAGTTTAAAACAAAGGTGTACTGCCAAAATAAATGATTCACAAAGATCTTTAGGAGTCAGGTTACGCAACCTTGTTGTAGTATACTTTCAAAATAACCTTGCTTCAATTAGGTCTTTTGAGGGTTGTAATGTGGCCTGGTTCACGGTTTATGAAACAAAAGATAAAGGCTCAAAATTTATTTGTACCCACCCAATCTACGTGATGATCTTCAGTCCTATGCTCAGTTAACTCATACTATGCATTCAGGTTCCCATAAGTTAGGGATTTCATTGATCGTAGCAATGATGACTCAGAAGTCAAAAGGACCTATGAAAAGGCAACCACTACTCCCCTATAACATTTGATTGTTTTGACATTGAGGATTTTCAAGATAAGGATTTAAAAATCTCTTTGTATTATCCCTAAATTTTGCCTGAACTGTTTATTTTAGAGTTTACAGTCAGCGGGATGCCCCAGTTTTGCCTAAGTCTCCTTCATAGGTTTTGACTTAGCGGGCTTCTTTTGCTTTTTTTATATTATTTTTTTGTGTGAAGGAAAGTGACTATTTGATTTTAATGATTACGGTGAACCATCATCGACCTTTTGATTAGAAAACATCTTCGACACTTGTTTGACGTGTGCGAAGGAAAATTTGTTAATGAAAGGTGTATCGTATGAACACACAACCAAGTTAACTGAGAACTACCCATCCCAAGGTTAAAATCGTGGGTTTTTTGTAACGAAAGAAACTCCAACTTCTAGGCTCGAAGGGGGTAACGAGGGATTAACTTCCTTATTTCTCCAGTGTTTGGGAATTGAAACAATGCCTTACATCGTCAACAAGGTTTGATTGAAAGCATACTGACAGCAATTATGGGTATAACGTTTTCATCATCCTCCCTCCAATCTTAGCATATCAAAATTTTGGACAAGAAGTAAATATTTGAAAAATAAAGCATGAAGATGCAAATAAATGGACGGAAATGAATTGAATCAAAAGTCGCAATGCTTATTTCATTAATGAAAGTACAAACATAATTAAAAGCAAACAACTTAAACAAAATAAGGAAAATGCAAACAACGAGAAAAAAAAGCCCAATGACAAAGCTTCAATTCGGATGTGTTGGCAAGGGATCTGTCTGGACGCTCGGACGACTATCCGTAAAATCAAGTATTCCGGCTCTAATCAGTTCACGCACCCTAGCTTTCAATGCAAAACAATGCTCCAAGTCGTGGCCTAAGGCACCCTCATGAAAAGCACACTTTAGATCAGCCCTAAATCCAACTGGAGGATTAAGAGGAGGTGGTAAAGCCTTTGTAGTAATCAGTCCTTGCCGGACTAAGTCAGGATATAGCTCTGTGTAAGTCATGAGAATAGGATCAAAGTGACTCCTGTTCCGTTTCTGGTCTGATATCTGTGTCGAGGAATCAGCTTGACGACTCAAAGGTACACTAGAAAATGATAGGACCAAGAAGGAGAAACTGGGGGATAAATGCAATGCAAAAATGTGATGCTAATGCCATGCAATGGTCTCAAGAATTTCAACGGTCGATTGCAAACATTCCCTTTTAGGAAAGCGAGAAAAGTTGTTAGACTTTAAAATGTAGGACTTTTCGAATTTGCAAAGGAATGCTGAATTCCTTGAAACTAGAAATGATATGATGCTTTATGGATGCGAAGCACAAATACACATAAGCAAACAAAAGGTCCTAAGTTAGAGGAACAATGAATGGAGTCAAGGTCTACCCTTCCCAAAGAGGTATGTACTATAGGTTGATTGTACCTGCAGAACAAGGGTTCTAAATCAGTGCCCAAAGTCATCAGTCCATCTTTCGGATATTATCGACTTCCCGACTGACTCGAGGGTCAATAATATTCTCAAGAGAACCTCTTTTAAGTGTAGCATCGCGTAGCAACCATTGTAGGACTACTCCCACATAGTTCCCGCACTACATCCTATATAAGGCCAAGATGGTGTAAAGGTACTACGGTTCCCAGTATCACAGACTCCAATCGATAATGGTAAAAGTTTTCACGATTACACTCGATCAACCGAACCATTTTCGAAAGTGTCTCAACTGAGCGGTGATTCTCGATTTAGCTTGGTCGGGACTCACTCCCTATAAGCCTCGTCGAATATATCGCCATCCTATAATAATGTCACTCAAGTCCGGGTGTAGGACTTATCTCACAACACAGTAATTCCCAAGCAAGGTACCCTGAACAACGTATATACAAATGAGTAAAAATATTAATGAAACAAATATATGAAGAAAAATAAACAAGATAGGGATAACCCTCAAAAATTAGGACTCCCCAGTGAAGTCGCCATTTTCTGTTGCGGTGAAATTTGGATGTCAAGCTATTGATTAACTTGAATCTTAATTCATTTACAACCGGTCTTTGATTTATCCGAAGGAAAGGTTAAAGAAAGGAAAAACCTAAAAGGGAGAGATCTAAGGTTCGGGGGTTGGTTAAATTTAGGGAAGGTATTAGCACCCTAAACTTCCGTAGTACTCTACGGGAACCTTTTGTTTATTTTTTATTTATTTCATTAATTATTTTGCTTTAGGGTATATACAAAGGATTAAAAATTAAAAAAGACCTAGGGGTTAATTCTAAGTTTACTCGGCAAGACATCGCATCTTGTGCCTACATATCCTTACGGGAATGGAATCAGAGTAACTGTAGTTCCCCTCAAAATGGAGGTTAGAGACTTCTTGACTGTGGTCAAGGTCTCAAGGGGAATAAACGCATCTTAAGGACACACTTACATGGAGTCTTAAACTCCGATCTCTATGTTATAAATTGTAAAGTGCATTAGGGTTAGGTTAGGGATTCCGCGGCGGGAAACCCTAAAATGAGTGCAGCGACTCTTTGACCTAAAGCTAGGGGTAGTTTTTGTAATTTTGTCCACGGCGAGACATTTGTGAAAAGTTAGGGTTTGTAAGGGTTTGAAGTTTTGAGGACTATTGGCGTGGCGGCCAAACGGCTAGACCTAATCCTTCGGAGGAATGCAATGGGGCAAATTAACGATGCAAATGCGCAAATTTAAACCATACAAACAGCAGAAATTAAAGTGCGGAAAGGTAAACGCGATAATTTGTTCGCGAAGTTACAAATGAGAAACAGATACAATTATAATACAACTTGAATTGAAAAACACATTAAAATAGCTAATAGCAACGTAACAAGCTGCACATTGAATACACAACGTTAGTAGCCAGAGTCAGACAGTAATCAGACGAGTTATGAAACGGAAGTGCGAAAGTTATAGATATTCTTTGTTGTTTATTTGTGATATATAAAAAAGCTTTTGATTTAAGTTAAAAAAGAGGTTTTAATATTATTAAAAAACTTTTCAAAAATAGTCTTAATTTAATCATCTAACAAAAAGGTTTTATTTTAAAAAAAGGTTTAATGTTATTATTATATATTTAAAAAAAAAAAGGTTCTAGTTATTATTTTAAAAAAAAGATTTTAGTTATTATTTTAAATTTATCTAAAAAAAGTTTTTCTTAAAAATAATAGGTTTTCATATTAATTTGGAAAAGATGTTAATGTTATTTATTTTAAGAAACAGATTTTTATATTATAACAAGTTTTAATAAATTAATGATAACAATAATAATAATAATAATGGTAATAATAATAATAATAATGATAATAATAATAAATAATAATAATAAAGCAATAATGAATTTTAAATGTGCCAAATAACCCAACAATGTTGCTAACGTAGAAATGCGCTCATCGCAACCAGATCTAAATCGGACGAAACAAAATTTATCGCAAAGAAAAAGAAATTAAGCAAAAAAACAGTATTATTGCTCACACAAAAATGCGGTCATCGCAATCAGATCGAACTAACACAAATGTCACGCGTCATGCACACAAATGTGCAAACATCGTATCGACATAATTCGATCAAAAATTAATCTTATATATATATATATATATATATATATATATATATATATATATATATATATATATATATATATATATATATATATATATATATATATATATATATATATATATATATATATATATATATATATATATATATATATATATATATATATAAACTCTAACAATTTAAAAATTATATATATAAACGTAACAGTAATAGATGAAGAAAAAGAAATAACGGTAATAGATGAAGAAAAAGAAATAACGGTAAAAGATGAAGAAAAAGAAACAACAGTAATAGATGAAGGAAAAAGAAACAACAGTAATATATGAAGAAATAGAAATAACGGTAAAAGATGAAGAAATAGAAATAACGGTAAAAGATGAAGAAATAGAAATAACGGTAAACGACACTCACTCCTCTTAGGTTTTTTTTCATTCTCCCCCTTTTTTTTTCAACAAGGCAACACATGTATATATAGGGAACAAATTAGGGTTAACACCAAATTGTCAATAATGTCCCTAAAGCCCATTTTAAAGCCCAAACTAAATAATTAGTTAAGAAAAAATAAAATTTAAATAATTTAAAATAATTAAAATAAACTTAAAATAAAAACTAATAATCCTATTGATTCCTAAAATCAAAAATATTATAAAAAGAACAAAATTTTTTTCAATATTTTTTATTTTATGATTTTTTGGATATTTTTATGAATAATTTAGAAAAAAGTGAAAAAAATATACGAAAATAATAATTAAATAATAATAAAAAACTATTTTTGTTATTTTTTTAATGAAAGATAGAAAAATTTAGAGTAAAAATAATAAAAAACAAAAAAGTGACAAAGGTGAGATTCGAACTCTCAACCTCTCACACTCATAACTCCTCACACATGTCCTCCTGCCAATTATGCCATTTTTACTTTTTAGAAAAAAAATGCATGCCATATGATATTTACCTGCAAAAAGTCAAACGACTACACAAATTTGTTAGTAATTGATTAAATGCAATAAAAATGCAATGAAATGCGACGACAAATCTTAGGGCAAAATTTGGGGTATTACACAAACCTTCATTGCTAAAGAGAAAACTTGAAAGGGGCCAATATCTTGATTTAAGGGGATCTGATCATAAAATATACGCTAGAGACGTCCTTATAGCAAAATAAACCTGCACACACTCGTTAGCCGTACATAAAAAAAAATTAAAAAGATAAAACGTAAGAAAACACTCAGGGAGGTGGGATCTTAAGGTAAAAAATTAGGGTGTGACACACATGTATATTGATTCTTAATACTCTGTATTGTCGACTTGCGTGAGACCTCACCGATGAGATGATACGATTTATCTCCCGACTTTACGTTAGACATAACCTCTGTTGTGAGTGATACGTGATGATATTGACGAGCGATTTAAGTTGTGTGCATTTGATCCATATATATTTTAGTACATGATGGGTGGAACGAAATACAACTCCTGGCGAGTTTTCTCATTTCTTAAGAATGTATTTATTTTCTTATTTTATGTTTTTCCTTTTGTATTTTTATCCCAAACCATTGAAATCCAAGGTTAGAGACGTGGAGATTGTCGAATGACATTCTTTCCCTTCCACCGATCCCTGTGGAGACGACAAAATTGGGTACTTAATATTTTTGTTTTTGCATTACCGCTCCAACAAAATGGCATCGTTGCTAGGGATTGGTATTAATATTGAATTTCATTGCGATAATTTTTATGTTTTTAAGGTTTGTATATAATTGTTTATAGTTGTTTTCCATAAGTGATTGTATATATGTATTTTCTATCATGTTTATGTTTTTTTGCATGTTTTTTTGTTGTTTACGTTTTCTCAAGTGTTGTACAGGTTTAATTGGTAGTAGCCGGTGAACCAAGCAACATGGAGGAACATATGCATAAATGAAGGCGTCGAGCTTACGACATGAAACAAGCGCTTGTTGGGAGGCAACCCAATAGTTTTTGAGTTTTTATAGTTTTATATTTAGTATTATAATTAATATAAAGTGAGAATGGATGGACCACATGTGAGAAAGAACTTGAAAATGGAAGTTTTCCTGCCCGCGCTTAGCGCGCCTTGTTTTGCAAAGACAAATCTCTCATTTTCCATCCACTTTCACCAATTCTGATCTTTGTGTTTTGTTATTTTTAGTTCAATTTGGTTAGGTTTTTAGAATAATGTTAGTGTTTGCTCTCAAGTTTTTTTTATTAGCTTGAGGATGCATTTTGTGATTTTCCAAGTTTGATCGTTTCAACTTGCTAATGTATGGTTTTGATATTGTTTGAAGTTGGTACTTTGCAAGGTACTCTTTTATCGCTTTCTAGAACATAGCATGATTAGGAGACTTTTCATTTGTACAATTTTCATGTCATTCATTCTTTTGTCATACTTGTTCTGTTTTGAATCACTTTAGAACAAAACCATTTTGTGAGGAGCTTTCCATTGTTTACTATATGCAGGAGACCAACATTCTTGTTTAACTCGGTTTTATTATGTTTAATCTTGTAATTGTGTTGATTTGTATGATATCACTAAAATAATCAAGGCATTTTGTTTGATTTTGAGCATAACCACTTGACCAAATAGTCAATCTACCTTGTGAGTGAGTGAGAATTTGCTTACCCCCTTTGAGCCTTTGTTAGAATTCATGTTGGTGTTAAGTTCATTTTTGTATGGATTCTAATACGTTTTCTTGAACTATAACTATGACTTATTATTTGAGTTTTTTACCCTTACCTAATAAGTTTGGGAGCATTCATTTCACTATGTGTGGTTGTATTCAAGTTGGGGAGAAGAGGTTGGTTGCTAAGAGGTTGAGAAAAAGAAAAAGTTTGAAAAAAAAAATGAAAAAAATGAAAAAGAAAAAAGAAAAAAGAAAAAAAAAGGAAAAGAATTAAAAAAAAAAAGAAAAAAAGAGAATAATGTTATGTTAATAAGTTGTGTGGAATGGTGTAACAATTTGGAAAATAGAAAAAGGTGACTGGAATTTGGGAGTGCTTGAGATTGTGAGAAATGATCATTCTCATTTTATTAGGCAAGTTTTTGTTTCTTTTAACTTGAGAAAAACAATTGTTTATTATCCAAGCCACATTACAACCCTTAAAGCCTTTGAGATCTTTGCTTTTATATTGTTTAACGTGCGTTTCTTCTTGATGAATACATAGTTTAACTTTTTGTTAGCATGATTGTTGGGTGAGAGTTAAGCCCCTAATGTTTTATTTTATTCATCTACGAGTGAAGTGTGTACTAGGTGTGATTCATTTTTGAACATTGTATTGTCTTGGAATTTTTTACATGTGTTTTGTATTTAGGAGGTGTTTCGTTTTCATGTTATCGTTGTAGTTTAGTGGTATGTTTTGTTTTGCATGTACGATTTTGTGTTGAACCATACATTTGTTTTTGTTTTTTTAAACTTGTTGAATCATGATTGCTTGGTTATTAATTTTTTTCCTTGAGTTGATTGATTCTTGTTTGTAGAAAAACAAGTTTAAGCTGGGGAGAGTTGATAAGTGCTAAATTGTACTGATTTTGAGCGTTAATAATTGGAACTTATTGACTTAATTCCTTGGTTTTCCGTTAATAGTCCTCTGCTTTTGTGTACTTTGTGTATTAGTTTACATTATAGTGTATATATTGTGTATCATATAAATATCATTGAGTTTAATTGTTTTTTCATTTTTTAGGGTATATAAGCAATGATACTTTGTCATTGTCTTATAAAGTATTGAATAAGATTTCCAACGCTTCCGACCGTGCGTAAACGGAGTTACGGTTTAAAAGTTATGGTCGAAACAAGTGCTGGTCTATTGTCATGTTCATTGTGAAAACTGGAGACGAGCGAACTCGCCAAGAGTTTGCACTGCGAACTCAAGGCGAATAAAAATTTCCCTGATGTTACACCCTAAAATTTGACCAACCGTTTCTTATTTTTGGCTTATGTTTCGTTTCATTTGCATTTGCATCTACATACTGCATACTGTGCATATTTTGCAGCCGGATTGATTTAATCGGGATTACAGCCCTTTCTGTCGTGTTCCAGACGATTCAAACCGTTTCGGATACAGAGTTTTATTGTGGAATTTTCGCTCTTCCCGGTGATTCAGTCTACGCTGTTGGTTTCGGTGGTATCTCGGTATCCGGTTTTATTACTGTTTATTTTGTCGCATTCTCGCATTTTATCGTTCACTGATTTTATTTTATTTTCTAGATTTGTTTCCTATTTTCGGCATAATTTTTAGAATATATTTTAATGTTTTTTAGATTTAAATTTTCTTTTAGATTTTAATTCTTAATAGATTTTTTCTACATTTTATTAGTAATTTCTTTTATTTTTTAATCTAGATTTTAATTAGCATTTTAATTGAGTTAGTTAGTTTAATTTGAGTTAATTGGTGTTAATAAGCTTTTAATTTTCGTTTTAGTTCATCAATCCATTTAATTAGCTTTTAATTTTCAATTAGCTTTATTAATGTTCAGCATTTACTTTTAATTTAATTAATTAATTGTGTCAGATTAATCAGAATTTTTGCAGGGCCACTTGACAGTATTCGCAGGCCCATTATCCTCTCAGCTGACACTTGTCAGCACTATAAAAAGTCTCATTAATGTTGCGCCACGTTTCCCCATGCCATGCAAACGCCGAAATCCTCACCGGCAAAATCTACACGGATCAAACACTACCGGAATCCTCGCCGGAAAATTCTTGGCCTCACCAGAAAACTCATACGAGTTCTTCATGTTCACCAATTTTTCCCAGGAACTTCATGTGTTCATCAACCATTCCCAGAAACTCATCCTGATCTTCATACTTTTCCAGAATTCTTCATACCACATTCAAACGTTCATCACAAAATCATACGAAATTCATCCATTTTCCAGAAACTCAAACAAACTTCATACGTTCATACCATTTTCCAGCAAAATTCATCACAACCTCCATGAACATTCAACCATGTTCATGTCATTTTCCAGAAACTATGAGCATTCAACCGTGTTCATGTCATTCTCCAGAAACTATGAACATTCAACCTTCAACACGTTTTTTTCCCAGATGTTCTTAGATCTTCATCCGTTCAAGAACAATCATCTCTCCGAACACCTTCATCATCTCCAGATCTACAGATCCAAACTCACGAACCTCACAATCTCACACCAAATTTCTTCACGATCTGGATCCACAATGTAATCAACATCCTCTCATCAACGATCAACATTCGCACACCATCGCCATCATCACTACCAAGCTTCGAATTCTCCGATTTCGTGATTTTCCAGATCTGCATTTTTTTTACATGGACGTTCAACCAGATATTCAAATCTCACATGCAACTCACTTCTTCAACTCCAACTACAACAGAACCTTCATCATATCCAAACCACTTCGCTACGCATCGCCAGCATCCAACTTCATACAACCGATCCAAACGTCTTTAGACTCCAGATCCGTCAAACTTCCCGCGATCTACACTCAACAGGAGTTAAGAAGAAATCATTTGGATTGCTGTTTTTTCTTCACTATTTATTCTTTGCTTGTTCGTTGGGTTTTTGCAGGAGGTGTTGACACTCGAGGAAAACGAAATGATTTGAGAGGAATAGAAGTCTGGTTAAGAATTTTGGTTAAGGTTTTGGATGGAAGAAACTTTGGAATGAGCAGGTGAACGAAAGGAGAGAGATAGAGGTGATGGACGGCGGCGGAGGATGAGGTTGGGAGAATCTAGGATTTCTGAAGTGAAATCAGAGAAGTTGGTTCGTGAGACTCAATGGGTTAGTGGGCCTTGGGCCTAATTTGTTTTTTGCTATATTGTTCCCCCCGTATTACTCATTGCACCCCCCCCCCCCCCGTGTAGCTGTGTGTTTTGGAGTTGGGTCGAGCCCAATGAATTGCTATACCTGCACTCTCCGTTTCTGTTTGCACCCCCTGTGGCTGTGTTGCTTGTTTTTGTTGCTGCTTTGTTGGGCCAAGCCCAACCAGAATTCTGGATTAACCCCTGTTCTGGACTGCTGAACCCCCCCCCCCCCCCCTGTATTTTATTTTTGGAATGTTATTTTGTAAATATATTTGTACATAGATTTTGGTATTATACTTTGGTATATATTTTAATACACTTTACCATTTTCTTTTAAGAAATTTATATTTTGTATTTCTTTTATAATATTAAATATATAGAATTTTATATTCCATTTTCTATTTCTTTTCCTTTAATATTTCATTTAGCATTTATATTTCTTTTTAGAAGTTTGTTAATCTTTTGAAGTTGATTTCTTATTTTCATTTTGTTATTGGATTTTTCTCACCATGTTTGTTTTGTAGGTCGATGACGAGACTTCCGTAAACCATTATAAATCAACTTGTTGAGAGATGATGTAGGATTCAAGACAACTCTTTCTCTCCTCATCTTTTCTTCTTCTTCTTATTTTTATTTTGATTTTCTGTTTGGCTGGCCGTGTGACATGATTTAATTGGAGAATGATTCTCAATATCATTTCTCTATCTTGTCTTTGACACGGATATCAATGCGCTACCTCTTGGGGTTTGACTTTATTTTATAAGTCGAATTATGATGGTTCAGCGTCACATTGGTTCTGATTTGAAATATCATCATCAAGGATAAAAGAGTAGAGCTTGGAAAGGAGCTTGCACGCAAAATTCAAGGGTCAACGGAACCACTCCGTTCGATAACATTGTTTTTATTTCATCTCTTTTCTCTTACGCAACCTTCGAGTGTTGTGAGTTTTCGTTTAGATACGTGGGAAATGATAAGTGGGGGGCTTCCTCTCATTTATCTAGAGTGTTTAGTGTACACCCTTTGGGTGATATACGTCGCATTCGCTCCTACGTTTAGGACTTGGCGTGTGCGTCCCGTTTCGAACCTTTTCTCTCGCGTTCTGGCGATTGAGACTTCCCATTTTCTCTCGCGTCTTGGCGATTGAGTTTCTTTTCTCTTGCCCCCGTGCAATCGAGACCATTTTCTATAGTTAGCTGAACTACAGCTGCTCTGATTTCTCGTACCAGACGAGAATATGTAGGCCTAGGATGCGATATCCTAGCGAGCACGCTAAAAACTAACTTCTCTGTTCTCTCGCTGCCGTGCGATCGATACTTTCCCGCTGACGACTAATCTTCCCTTTTTTATTGCCCTAGCGCAATTGAGACCAGACCGTAGTTCTAGTTCCCGTAGGTTCCTGTACCTTAAAACCCGACATACTACGTCCGTTCTACCGCAAATAGGTAACGCCTAAGTCTCCAATGGTCGAGCAGCAATACACCTAACTGCTAGGATGCGCATGCTAGTATCGTCAACCTTTTCTCTCACCCATGTGTGATCGAGAACACCCTTGTTTACCCGTAGTTAGCCTGAACTACGTTTTTCTCTGATTTCTCATGCCAGATGAGAATACGTAGGCACAAGATGCAACGTCTTGGCGAGCAATCTTCCCCCCGTAGTTTCCCGAACTACGTTGACTCTGACTTTCCCATTGCACGAGGGAATACGTAGGCATAGAGCGGCGATGCTCTATCGAGTCAGTTCTTTCTGTTTAGCTTTAGCAGTCGGAGATAGTTTGTTTTTCAGCCGTAGATTAGACAACTCAAGGGTGGATACCGTCAAGTACGACGGATGTGAGGGGTGCTCATACCTTCCCCTTGCGTAACCGACTCTCGAATCCAGACATGGTTGCGATGACCTTGTCTTTCCCTTTTCTTTAGGTTTTTGCGATCGTTTCCTTTCCCTCTCTTTGGGATAAATAACGAAAGTGGCGACTCTTCTGTTTTTTCTGTCGGTTGCTTTTTGCAGTTGCAACAGCTGGCGACTCTGCTGGGGACAGGAATATCCCCTTTGCGAGTCCATCCTAGCGCTTATCTGTTTTGGTTTGTGGGTGTGTATATTTGTGTGCTGTATGTTGTATATTACTGTATTTACATATACCACACTATATTTTTATCTGTTGCCATTGTGTTGTTCGGTGGTTGTTCCTCTGAGAGATAAGCCAAAACCAGGCTTGAGTACACATCTAGCATTAGTAGTGGAGATTAGTGGTGGCTATGCTTGCTTTGCTCGTACTAGCTCACCATGAAATTCACGCTCGGACGAGATTCTCTTAGACAACTTTCTTTCTGGCCCTTTGGGCTCGAGGGAATTTTGGATTTGAGGGTTTTCGACTCTGGGAACCGATCATTTGTGAGTCAGCTAAGTGAGGCCTCTTCAAGAGACGATGGTGCCAAACCAGAAATGGTGAACGTATCATCATTTCTTGAAAGTCTGTGATGCTGAAAAACGCATAGGATGTCGTACCTTGTCAGTTTAGGTCCATACCCGTGAGTGGGAGGGTTTTTGCAGGAAACTTGACTTCCAGCCAACCCGGTATTTTGGTTTTCTCTTCAGAGCGAATTTACTCTGTCAGCAGCGCAGCAGTATTCAGAGCTTTGTGGGGGTTGTGATCCCGTGTTTGCTGCATCTTGCATTGCATTTGCATAAGCATCCTTGAATCATTTTGCATATCATTCTTAAGCTAGCCAGAGCTCTTATCCAGCCTTTGTTTTGCCTCAGAAGGTGATTCTCCGGGGACCGTTCTAAGCAAGTGTTGATTGTGGGAAGACGACCAAGGGGTTGAAGCAGAATCAAGCAGTATCAAGCCGTGAAGTTTGTTGAAAGTTGTTGGTAGTTATGTCAGGGAACGACTTCCAGAATGTTGATACCTTGTCAGGTTTTACTGTGATGTCCAATCCTCTGTATGGTTCTTTGCTCGATGATGATTTTCCTCAAGTGAACAACATAACTGACGCTCAGCCTGTGCTACCTTCTGCTGAAAACCGAGGTCAGCATGAACAGTCTGTTGTCCGAAGTGAATGTTCTTCTTCTCTTGATACCTCAGATTATCATGATGATGTGTCCTCTGTGTTGATCTCTCGAAAAGAAGTTCTGATAGTGAAGACTGAAGACCCAAGAGCTCTTGAGTATGCTAAATGGTTGCGCGCGTTGGACGAAAGATTCACAGCCCTGGAAGTTAAAGATGTTGTTGGTCTCAATGCTTCAGATATGTGTTTGGTTTCTAGCCTAGTGTTACCTCCGAATTTCAAAACACCGAGGTTTGAAAAGTAAAAAGGGGATAGCTTCCCGAAGCAACATTTGGTGATGATCTGCAGAAGAATGACTTTGTTTGTGCACGACGACAAGTTGATGATTTATTGTTTTCAGGACAATCTGATTGGGGCATCTCTGAGTTGGTATATGCAGTTAGAGAGTAATCAGATCCGATCATGGGTGGATTTAGCCAAGGCTTTTCTGAAACGGTATGACTATAATCTGGACATGGCTCTCAGTCGCATGTAGTTGCAAGAATTGTCTCAATAGAACAATGAACCTTTCAGGAAGTATGTTCAGAGGTGGAGATAATTTGCTTCCAGAGTGCAACCACCGCTTCTAGATCGAGATTTAATAGACATGTTCGTAAACTCCTTGCAGAGCCCGTACTTCGAAAGAATGCTTGGGATTGCATCAAATTTCTCTGAATTGGTAAGAGCGGGAGAACATATTGAGTATGGCATAAAAACTGGAAGAATTCAGAATGTTTCAAGCAGTCAGGATGGTGAAACTGAATCTCTCTGTAGCTTTCAGGTTGAAGACGAAATTGTGGTCAATGCAGTCATGACAGATGTTGGGTATTCTCAAGATGAATCGGTGAAATCTTTTGGTTCTTCATCTTCTCAGCGGTCAGCATCTTCTATGTCTCATTATTCTGGACAGACAACTGTGCCTAGGGAACCATATCAGAAACTTCGGGTCGCTCCTCATGGAAATCAACAAGCCTGTGGCCAAGGTCATCAGAATTACCGTCAGAATCAGAACAGGCCTCGTAACAATTTAGAACGAAGGAATGCTCCTTTTCATCCAGTTCCTGAGCCGTATAGCCAGCTTTTGCCACATTTGATTCAGAATTCTTTGGTGGAACCTAAAGCTCTTAAGCCAGTTCCAGAACCTTACCCTCCAGGGTACGATCCCCATGCTCAGTGTGGATATCATGGCGGATTTATAGGGCATTCAGTCGAAGATTGCAAAGCTTTTCAGGCAAGAGTGCAGCAGTTGATTGACAAGGGGTGCATTTCCTTTCCAGAAGGAATTTTGGTGGTTCATGTCAACCTCTCAGATGTCTGAGCTCGCAGATTCAGAGGGTCATCTCCAGAAGCCAGTGGTCCAGACAGGCAGATGTCCTCAGCATTGGCAGTCCTTGGACTTTTTATCATTTGCATTTGTAGTTTCTTTTCTATTAGTTGCTACTTGTTGTTAAACATTGTTGTTTTGAATGGTAATATTAATGAAGTGACTTTGCATTTTTCTGAATTAATCATGTTGCTTTCGCTCACTTATTGCACATCACAAACACATGCACATTTTATCCACTCCACTTTATCACTATTGATTAGCAAGGAGGGAGGATGACAAAAACTAAATACCCATAACTGATGATCGTATGCTTTCGGATAAAACCCTGCTGATGATGTACATGCATTGTTTAAAATCCCCTAAACACTGGAGATATAAGGAGTTAGTCCCTAGTGTTGCACCCCAAAATTTGCTCAACCTCTTCTTGCCTGATTTATGTTTCATTGCATTTCATTTGCATAGTCACGTCATGTACATAGCTTAATCATTTGCCTATCATAGCATAGCATGCATCCAACAAGGGATCAGGGTGTCTATCAAGAGAAGAGCCTAGCAAGGTGTGTTATCCAAGATGAGAAGTCATCCAGGCCATCAAGAAGTGATTTGAAGTCTTGAGAAGTTTGAGTGCCTACATGTGGGTTTTGCTCCTATCTTGAGGAATGTTGAGAATCATCAGTGAGATGAGAAGCATGGAATGTGGATGTGAGGTGTGTATGGATCTCATGAGATGTCTATAGGGCCTTATTGAAGCTGAGGAAAGTCATTGATTCAGGTATGAGAGCCACGGTTGAGGTGCAGTCAACTAGGGTTTCATCTGGGTCAACCCTAATTCATTTGAGTAATTGGAGAGAATCAAAGCCTATCTTGAGGTCATGGGATTCATGAATTGGTATGTTGATACATGTGTGGTGTTGTGCCAAGGTTAAGCAAAGAAAGATCAACATAAGTCAAACTACAAGTTTCAAATGGATCTTTGGCCAACATGAAACTTGCAGAGCTTCTCAATAACTTTAATTTGAGTACTAGAAGTCTTTAAGAAGATTTGTTGAACTCAAGTTATGGCCTTTGCAAATTACAGGTCACCAGAGGACACTGAAATTTATCTGTGAAAGTCATTTGACTTCCAAGCAACTTTTTCCCCTCAAGGAGTTTTCAAATGGATTCTTGACCAACATAAGAGTTGTAGGTCTTGATCTTAGCTTTAATTTGAGTACTAGAAGTCCTCAAGGGGATTTGTGGAACTCAAGTTATGATCTTGGCAATCCAGGGGTATTTTGGGCATTTGTGATTATAGGTCATTTTCAAGCATGTGCCAAATTATCTATCTTCCATGCCTCAAATGGAAAATTGTTCAACATGAAATGTGCTTAGAATGTTGTTTTTAGGTCAAATGAGTCATCATGGTGGATTGAATTGGCTTATATCTGAAGTGATTCAAAATGGCCTAAAATGGAAAGAATTTCAAATGGGATTAAAGAGGGAAAATGTGATTTTTGAGTTATAGGTCATAAACATGTCATGTGAGTAGTCATTTTGACCAGAAATTGGATTCTAAACACAATGGCATTTCCACATTTTTGAATTGAGGCTTAATTTCATGACTTGCTTTGTAAAGTGGTTTCTTCACTTACAAGTCACAATGCCAAATCAAAAACCAATGCAATTCAGGCTTTCCTACTAATTCAAACTTGCTCACAAGGTGTTTTGCAATGAGTTAGAACCTTCTGGAACAAGTAAAAAGCTTGTATGGCACGACTGATATATGCATTTTCAAAAGAAAAATCAGAAATGATGGATCACTGAATTGGGCTTCAAACTGAGTTCAAAAGCCCACAAAAACACTCTATATATTGATTAGAGTAAATTCTGATGGGGGTTGGGGCTTCATTCGAGCTGAAGAGGAAAATTGCAGTTGGTTTCACAAGCTCCCAAGTCAGAATCGGTTTTTGAGTTGCAAGCGCGTTCAAGCCAAATTGAAGGTTGAAGAAGCTCTATAGTGTATCATTGATCGTGTCTGGAAGGTTGAATTGAGCCACAACTACCTCTGGTGATCAAGATTCAGCAGGTATGTAATTCTCAAATTTCATGTTGATCTAGGGAGAATTAGCTTAGAATATACATGTTGTTAGGACCTAGATGACTCATGGATCGTTCTTGGTTTGATTTGGAATCATTTAGAGACAATTAGGTTTGCCACACCTGTTCTGTTGAGGATCGGTTAAACTAGATCTTGAGGTTTCAAAGCAATTTGGATAGATCAAGATGATCACTGAAGATTGAGGAACATTTCTGTGATTTTAGATTGTGTTTTGGTGATGATCAATTTCATGATGCAATTTCTGTTTGTTTTCGAATTTCAAAGCATAGTTAGATCTAGAGTGAATGAGTAGGACATTTGAGATCTACGTGAAAATCTGAGGAGATTGGTATAAGACTTGACTTGTTTTGGCTGCCTGAGACCACCTCTTCGCCGGAGAAGACGACCGGAGGTCTTCTCCAGCCACCGCACCTGGTTTCCCTCCATCAGAGACTTTGAATGGGGATGATGACACGTTGCCGTCAGATCAAGTCTGAGAGGAGACTTTGTACACTCATCGTAGGGCTTAGATTGAAGCTGAGTTTTAGATCAAAACGCAACACTTCATTAAATGAGGTGGCTGCTGACTGGATGCCACTTGGCGCATGCGTGGACGCGCTTTGGTTCCTTGGATTCATTGACTGGTAGACATATCCAACGCATCTGATTTAATCTGGCATTTTAAATTCTTAAATTCAATTTTAATTCGTTTTTTATTTATTTTAATTCCATTTTGATTCAAAAAATCATAATAAATCCAATTTTGATTCAAAAATTATTTTAAAAATATCTCAATGATCTTGGATTTGTTTGTGATTTTCTGAAATCAAGAAATCTCACTTTCCTCAATTTTTCAATTTTATTTGATTTTTCTTATTTTCATGTGATTCCATTTATTTGCATAATTGTTCATCTGTTTTGCTGAATTTTGTTCTTTCGATTGGTGTTGATTCTGGCTGAGATCTTTTAGTATGTTTTAGACAACATGTTTAGGTTCCCTTAGGATTTTTTGGTAGAATTTTAAGACAACTTTAGGTTCTGTTTTAGGGTTGTTGATTAGAGCCTTCCGAAATAATGGTTTCCCATGACCTAGTTTCACTTAGGAATTGTTTAGATGACTTAGAAGTTGATTTAGATCTTGATTCTGGAACCTTAGAATGTTCAAACATGCATGATCCGATAGGAATTTTATTAGAATTTTACAATTTAGTTTGCTATTTTATTTGGATTTTACAAGTGGCTTGTGCTTGTGGTGTTCTATCTTGAGTGTTTTGCCTTGTTTGGAGGTTTTGGTGAGTTTGGAGGTTGAAGACTTTGGGCTCCTTTTTGGAGGAGCTTTTAGACATGATGAAGATGCTTTGGATTGGAGGATGGAGCTTGGAGTGGAGCTTTCTTTCTCTTTCAGAGTTTGTTTTAGGGGTTGGTAAAATTAGGGTTTTAGGAAGAGCTTTTTAGACTTAGTTCATTTCTTTCCTCAAACATGGAATGCTTTGTTTGCTTCCATCCTATCCTATGATTCAAAGTCCTCTTAAGGAAGCCCCATCTCTCCCTTGGAAGGATGAGTGGCATACCTTAAAGAGTAGTACTTTTGAGGATACCCTTCTCTGCAAATGATGGTTTCTAGTGATTTCCTTTGGTTTTCACTAGTTTCCACTCATTATACCTTGATCTCAATAACAAATCTTTCTTGGTGGAGCTTGCTAGAGCTTGGAGATGAAGATCTAAGATGTTGAAGATGCCTTTCATAAGGTTTTCTTGAAGATGGAGTTATGTTACTGTCAACTTTGCTGTTAGGAGCTTGCTGGAGGATTGAAGTTAGGGTTTACTGTTGCTTTTGAGCTGGAGTTTTCTGTAGCTGTGGAGCTTAACTGTTTAGGTGTTGAGGAGCCTTATCTGAAGTGTGCTTTCTCTTACCTAGAAGATGGAGATTGAAGTTTTCTTCTCTTGAAGATTGTCAAAGGATTTCAGTGTCAGACTGTGGGGTACTGTTGTTGGTAGCTTTGCTGTGAAGCTGGGGTTCATTGTGCTGTTAAGCTGGAAATATCTGTTTGTTTGCTGTTTGAGCTTGTTGATTTGACTTGTCTGGTGTGACTAATTTGATTTGTTGCATTAGATTAGGTTCATACAGTTGAATAGGCTTCAGTGCATCTTAAGGGTTGAGCTTCTCCCCTTGCTTGTCTGCATAAGAGGTTGATTGTTTCCCTCTGCTTGTTTGTTAGTGAGTGGCTTTCCTTGCCTGTGTGGTTTGTGGCTTTTGAGCCTTGTTTGCTTAAGAAGTTTAGGTGGCCTCCTTCTGCTTGACTGTTGCATTCATGCATTTTACAGTAATTTCTTTTCAATACTTTCTTTACAGTAATTCCTGCTGTTGTTTCTCTTTCCATTTCCATGTTCCCCTAGGAGCTCTGATTTCTCTTGCTGTAGAGAAATTAGGACAGACATTAGGTTCAAACCATGTATGATAACATTAGGATAGAATTTCGATTTCAAACCTAACCTGTAGGATGAATATTGTATGATAAATGTAAGATCGAGTCAGTTTCCCCTTAGAGAGTCTGTTTCTCTTCTCATCTCAAAATAATTCAAAAATACAGTAATAAGGTTAATCGATGTCGTACGTTACGAGCCTTAAGCTATTTGAGAAAAGGTTGCTGGAAAGCTTCTTTCCAGTAGTCTGGCTGCTTAGTGTGGCACCCTTTGGGTGACACGCGACGTAGTCACTCTCAAATCATAGTCTCTAGTGCGTCCGAGATTGCAAACAAACTAAAAAAACATTTCTTTCGTAAAAGATTCACAACAAACATCAAAGTGTCATTTTTGTCTGTTTGGACTCTTAATCAAGAAAACCCTTTTCAGAAGGTAATAAAAAACAGTCAGACCAGCTTGTGTCTTCCGTAGCCCGAACTACGTTTGCTCTGATCTTTCATGTTGTATGAAAGTATGTAGGCATAGGATGTCGTATCCTAGCGAGCAACCTTCCCCTCCTTTCCCGTAGGTAGGCGAACTACGTTGACTCTGATTTCTCATTCCAGACGGGAATACATAGGCATAAAGTGTGATACTTTGCCGAGTCATTTTCTTTTCTTTTTAACCCAGACCTGTAGAGTAGATAGAATAACACACCCTTAGATAGAAAACAAGCGTGGATCCTGTCGAGTACGACGGACGTGAGGGGTGCTAATACCTTCCCCTTGCGTAACCGACTCCTGAATCCAGGATTTGGTTTCGATGACCATTCCTTTCCCTCTTTGCATTAGGTTTACTCTGAGTGTTTCCTTTCCCTCTTGTGGGATAAATAACGCACGGTGGCGACTCTTATGTCATAGTCGGCGCCGATTTTCGCAGTAGCGACAGCTGGCGACTCTGCTGGGGACTCCAACGGTTCCCTACGCGAGTCAGTCCTAGCGCTTGTTTTCCCGTCGTGGGTTTTGTATGGATTTACTTTTATGTATTTACTTTCAGCATTATATTATTGTTATGATGGGTAGGGGGTCATATTGAGAGATAAGCCGGACCTGGGCTTGAGTGCACCTAGAATTAGTTGTGAAAAGTAGTGGGCGCGTGCATGCTTTGCATGTACTAGTGTCCCGCAAAATTCACGCTCAAACGAGGTTCTTCTGGTTGAATTCTTTTTCAACCCTTTGGGTTGAGGGAGTTGTTGGTTAGTTGGATTGTCGACTCTGGGGACCGATCAATTGGAAGTTGGTTAAGTGAGGCCTCTTCAGGACATGATGATGCCACACCTTCTGGGTATCGTATCATCAGTCTTGAAAGTCTGTGGCGCCAACGACCGCATAGGATGTCGTACCTTGTGTTAGTCGATAGGACACCTACCTGTGAGAGGGATTGGGGCATGCAGGAAACTTGACCTCCAGACTACCCGGTTTTCTAAATATTGGATCAGTATGTGTGGTTACTTGGGGTTCTTCATCAGGACGGTGTTATGGGTCTGTTGAGACCAGGTTGGAGCTTTGTTATGGGTCTGTTGAGACCAAAGTGGAGCATTGTTATGGGTCTGTTGAGACAGGATTTGAGCAGCAGTGTTGGGTCTGTTGAGACAGATATTGTGGATGGATCTCTTCAGCAATATATCACTTGATCCCTGTTGCATGTTTGCATATTGCATTGTTGCATACTCATTTTGCATATCATTAACGTGTGTCTGTGCTGCAGGTGCATTTCGTACCCTTTGATTCTAGTTGCCTGGATTTCTGTCTGCTATTATGGATACTTTGAAGAAGACTGTGGCTTACAAGTTGCCTACTTCAGATGTTTCTTCTTTGCTTGGTTTGATATCCTTAGTTGATGATGATGTGAAGAGAAGCTTCAGGAAGAGTTATGGGAAGCTGCTTAGGTTTGTTTGCAAACCATCCACGTATGAGCTGAACGGATTGTACGCGCTTATGCAGTTTTATGATCCCCCGCTGAGGTGTTTTACTTTCCCTGACTTCATTCTGGCTCCGACCATGGAGGAATACGCTGAGATCTTAGAGTTGACTATTCAGAACAGGGTACCCTTCATTCATATGGGTGTTAAGCCCAAGCTGGAGGACTCGGCTGTGGCTTTGCATTTAGACTCCTCAGAGTTGTTGTTAACCTCGTGGAATGGAGTGTCCAGTTTTTCTCTCAAGTTCTTGGTTGGGAAAGCACAAGAGTATGCCAAGAGTGGATGTTGGATTGTGTTTAATGTTATTCTTGCTCTGTGTATCTATGGCATTGTATTGTTCCCGAACATGCCTGATTTCGTTGATCTGGATGCGTTCTATATATTTGCTTCAGGCAATCCTGTGCCTACTCTGATTGGAGACTTCTATCACTCTATACATTATAAGAACGAGAATAGGAGGGGCAAGAACGTCTCTTGCTGTGTGCCTTTGTTGTATATGTGGTTTGATAGTCACCTGCCCAAGAAGGGTATCTTTGCTGAGTCTGCAGCTACGGTGGAATGGTCTGAGCGTCTGATGGGGCTTTCTTCAGAAGATGTTGTCTGGTTTGATAGGGATTTACTGGGATCTGAGATTATCTACAGCTGCGCTGGGTATCCTAACGTTGCCCTGATTGGGAGGAAAGGGTGCATTAATTACAATCCTCCATTGTTGATCAGGCAGTTCGGTTATGCTTTGAGAAGCCCGCCAAAGGAAGAAGAAGTACAGGAATCTCTGTACTTCACAGGTGATTTGAAGGGAGAATTGTTATCCAAGCTTCAGCATGCTTGGAATAATATCAACAAAAGGGGTAAGCCACTGTTGGGTAAGAACGATTGTCAAGCCTATGCTCCGTACAAGGTTTGGATCCAAGATAGGGCAAAGCAGGCGCTGATGTCGTTTCCTGCAGTATCACCTCCTGCTCCCCTCGTGGTTGAGAAGCCAACTACTGTGTCTATTGAGAGATACAAACAGGTTGTGAAGGAGAAGGAAGTTTTGATGAAAGTCAACGAGAAGTTGGAAGAAGAGCTAGTTCAGCTCAGAAGCGAAAGGAATGAGGCTGTATATTCCTTCAAGCAGCAAACAAAGCTGGTGAACCAGTTAGGTGCAGAACTGACTGAACAACGAAAGAAGCGTGAACGTTTGGGGAAAGATTTCAAGAGCTCTCACGACATGCTGGAGTCCAAGAAGAAAGCACTTGATGTAGCCTACCGGGAGATCTCTGCATTCAACAAAACCTGGAATGCCATGCTGACCGGCAATAAAGAGAGAGAAGACAAACTGAAGCTGCAGATCTCCGAACTGGAAGATCAGTTGAAAGCTAGCCAGAAAAAGTTTGAAAAAGAGGTTATGCGGAGATACGACGTTCAGAACTCATTGAACAAAGTTATCAAGCGCAAGAAAGAGTCTGCATCCCAGAAGCGAAAGCTGGAGGAGTGCTTTGGAGAAGGTGTTTGGGAGGAATCCATTGGGGATCTGCAGCGTGTTATCAGGCAAAGAGACTCACTTGTTGAAGGGTTGCTTTCCCAGCCGGGTCACCCCAAGACTAAGAGATTGTTAGAAGAGTATCGGGCCTATGGTCGCTCTTGATTACCTTATGCACTGATGTATATGCTTTATTTGCATTGTGCTGGCCATCACCAGGATTGTTGGTTGAGGTCATGCCTTCTTGTTATTGTACACTCAGTGATATTGTATTTCTGCCTTGTCAGGCTTTTCAGCAATATATGAGATGTTTCTCTCCGTACATGAATCCAAGCTTCTTATCACTATCGCTGTCACTATACTAGAACTTTAGCACTGGAATTAGGGGTTGATCTCCCTAACGCAAGACACATATTGCATCTGCATATTCATTTTGCATTGCCAGTTACTTGTTGAATCTGTATCTTATTTCTTGCATCTCGCAGGTTTTTTTCAGGATTGACGACCAGAGTGTCTGCCGCTACTCAACCCGAAACAACTGCAAGAAGATAATGGATCAAGTCCACGTCGAGATGCAGGAAATCCGCGAGAAGTTGATTCTGTTCATGCAAGCTATGGAGAGCATGGCCAAGGGCCAAAAGAATCTTCAGACCTTGGTGCAGCCGCTGCTGGCGCGGGCAAATGGAAATGGCAACACTGACCACATTTCTGTTGAAACTCCTCGCCGGGAGGATGAGATACCGGCAGTTGTTACTCCACCTGTTGTGACTGTCAACGGAAACACTGGTGCTGGTGCAGGTGCTGGCGCTGGTAATGGCAATACTGGGAATGGTGGTGACGGGCATGTTGTTAACAACAAAGGCAACACTGTGGATGCTGATCAAGGATTCGTTGACAATGTTGGCGTCGGAAATAATGGGTATGGCAATGTCAATCAGGACGGGAACTTCGGGTTCAATAATTAAGGCTTTGGTAATGACGGTTACGGCAACAATCAGGGGTATGGTCACGGTAATGGTGGGTTCGGTAATGTGACTAACAACGGTGCTGGAGCATTTCCTTTCAACAATGGTATTGGACCTGTCGGGGTCAATCTAGGGTTCGACAACCGAGGATAGGGTCCTGTGTTCAATCTACGATGGGTATGGTAATGACTGGAATGTGGATCGACAGGAGGACGCTTTTTCAGGAAGAGGCATGGGACCGGAAGGCCCTATTGACCCTGTTCAGAGGATCAGAATGCTAGAGGAGCAGATGAAAGGTGTGGTTGATCAGAACTCCGTTGGGTTAGATATGACTACTATGGGGTTGGTACCAGGGTTGAGGGTGCCATTGAAATTCAAGGCTCCAACATTCGACAAATACAAAGGGGATACCTGCCCAAAGGTCCATGTACGTTCTTATTATAGAAGGATGTCTGCGTATTCCAATGATGAAAGGATGCTCATGCATTTCTTTCAAGACAGCTTATCGGGACCATTATTGGAATGGTACATGGGACTGAAGCCCACCCAGATTAGGACCTGGAAGCAGTTGGCTGATGCTTTCATTATGCATTACAAATATAACAACGATTTGGCGCCAAACCGAGTTCAGTTGCAGAGTCTGTCGCAGAAGAGCGGCGAAAGTTTCAAAGAGTACGTGCAGCGGTGGCGCGATATGGCAGCTAGGGTGCATCCTCCTTTGGTTGAAAGGGAGATGAATGACATGTTTATGGGGACATTTACAGGAATGTACTATGACAAGTTGCTCAATGTTTCGATGGGTAGCTTCTCCGATATGATCCTTATGGGAGAAAGGATTGAGAATGGAATTATAATTGGGAAGATTCAGGCAGGCGAATCTACTCCAACTGGGGGTGCGAGAAAAGCGTTCGGCGGAAGACGACAGGGTGATACTAGCGCTGTATTTGGTGGCAGAGGCCGGGGCAGAGGTAGAAATCAGTATAGTCAACCTCAACAAATAGTCATTGTTACTATTCTAATTCCTCAGCAACAACCACAACAACAACAGCAACAACAACCGCAGCAACAACAAAGGTAGAATCAGGGTCAGGGAAGGTTTCAGAATGTAAGGCCGAAAAGGGTATTTGATAAGCCTCCGTCGACATATGCAGAGCTTCTTTAGACACTGCTGGGGTTGAATTTGGTCGAGAAAAGAACAATGGAACCGCCTACTGGACAGGTACTTCCTAGGGGGTATGATACTAATAAGCAGTGTGAATTCCATTCTGGGGCGCCCGGGCATGATATAGAATCTTGTCATGCTTTCAAGCATAAAGTTCAAGACTTGTTGGACAGTAAAGCCATCAACTTTGGCCAAGTGGGGCCCAATATTGTACAACAGCCTATGCCTAATCATTGGGCAAATGCCATCTTAACAGAAGAAGATTTGAACTTGGTGATGGATGTTAACGGATTGAAGACACCATTGAGTGAGGTGAAAAGCAGGTTGCTCAGAGGGGGAGTATTCCCTGGCTGTGAAGAATACTGTTTAGAGTGTTGGACCCAGCCTGAGGGTTGTACTGATTTGAAGCGGGGCCTTCAGGCCATGATCGACGAAGGGACCTTGTAATTTGGTCGAACTGCGGTTGAGGAGCCTGTGGAGGCATTATGTGAAGAGCAGAATGATATTGCAACGGTGACGATCCCGAGAAAGACTATAACGATAACGGAGCCCGCCCAGCGGCCAACTATTACGATTACCAAAGCAGGGCCTGTTCCCTTTGAAAGTACGAAAGTTGTCCCGTGGACATACGGATTAGAAGCGTATTGCAACGGTGAAAAGATTGTGATAAATAGCCAGCCAGCTGGGGCTGTTGGTAATGTCGTTGGAACGGGGGGCATGACCCGTAGCGGAAGGATCTTTACCTCACCTGAAATAGAAGCAGAAAGGTTGGCCAAAGGCAAAGCCAAAGTAAATGAAAGCGGGCCTACTCAGTCGAAAGAAAAGGATACGTCGCTCAAGGACGTAGAGGAGTTCATGAGACTGATTCATAAAAGCGACTACAAAATTGTCGAACACCTACAGCAGACGCCGTCAAAGATTTCTATCTTGTCATTGTTGCTATGTTCCGAGGCCCACCAGAACGCCTTGCTGAAAATACTGGATACGTCATTCGTGCCCCAAGAAGTTTCTGTAAATCAGTTAGAGGGGGTAATGGCACATGTCAATGCTGGACATAGCCTGGGTTTCACAGATTTTGATCTAACACCCAGGGGTCGAGAGCACAACATGGCTTTACATATATCGGTGGAGTGCCGGGGCACCGTAATGTCGCATGTATTGGTGAACACTGGATCGTCGTTGAACGTATTACCAAAGAAAGCCATGATGAAATTGGACATACGGGGAATTATTTGCACGCCCAGCGATTTGGTTGTGAGGGCGTTCGACGGGACGAAAAGATCAGTGTTCGGGTCCATAACATTACCGCTTCAGGTGGGGCCAGAAATTTTTGATACCGAGTTCTACATCATGGATATCCATCCAGCTTATAGCTGCCTTCTTGGGCGCCCATGGATCCATGCCGCAGGGGCCGTAACATCCACGCTGCACCAGAAGTTGAAGTACATGGTGGGTGATAGTGTTGTTACCGTTTGTGGGGAGGAGGATATTTTGGTCAGTCACCTGTCATCATTCAGGTATGTGGAGGTCGACGGAGAAATACACGAGACACCTTGTCAAGCCTTCGAAGGGTTGCGGATTAAAGACAAAGCTCAGGGTTCCAGCAAAATGCCAGAGGTGGCAGTGTCATCCTACAAAGAGGCTCAGGCTTTAGTGCAGACTGGTGAGACTAAAGGCTGGGGGCAGGTACTGGAGATTCCCGTGAAGAATGACAAGTTTGGGCTAGGGTATCGACCGACGTCGTCAGCGTCATCTTCAGGAGCGCCCAGGTTCAAGGGACCGGTCACAATTACACCAAGAGGGGTGTGCTTTGAGACTATCAATGTTATTTCCAATGCCGAGGACGGAGATAGCGACTGCGATATGGACGCGTGGATCAAGCCAAGCGTGCCAGGACAAAGTCTCTGCAACTGGTCCATCCGGGAAACTGTCCCAGTGACTTTTAAACAGTAATGATTTGTTTTATCAATTGTTGAATAAACCTATGTCCTACCCGGGGCATAGTGATTTTACCTTAGGACTACTTGATTATGTGTATTGCACTGTTTTAATCCTGAAATAAAGGCGTTTTTCATATTCAAATATTGTGATCCCTGTCTTTCTTGTTTTTTACTTTAACAATAAGTGGCAACGTGGTTATTTGCTTTGTTTGCGTGTTGAAGCGTTTAACCATTTCCTTTGCAGGACTAATATTTCAGATGACATCTCCTACGAACCGCCTATGACTCGTCTCGACTTCGAGCACCCGATATTCCAAGCAGAGGAAGAGATTGTTGAGGATAGCAACCTGCCAGAAGAGCTGACTCGTTTGTTGAAACAGGAAGAGATAATCATTCTACCTCATCAGGAGGAAATTGAGATTATCAACTTGGGGTCGGAAGAAGTTGTGAGAAATATCCGTATAGGGGTTGCGCTGCAGAGCGACGTAAAGCAAAGGATGATTGAGATACTGCGAGAGTATAGTGATATATTTTCTTGGTCGTACGAGGATATGCCTGGGTTGGATACGGACATGGTTGTGCACCGTCTGCCGTTGCGAGAGGAATGTCCGCCTGTTAAGCAGAAACTCGGAAGAACCAGACCAGACATGGCTGTGAAAATTAAGGAGGAAGTTCAAAAACAATGGGATGCTGGTTTCTTAGCTGTTACAACTTATCCATCGTGGGTCGCTATATAGTACCAGTGCCGAAGAAAGACGGTAAAGTGCGAATGTGTGTAGACTACCGTGATCTGAATAGGGCGAGCCCGAAAGATGACTTTCCACTTCCTCACATTGACGTGCTGGTTGATAACACTGCTCAGTTCTCTGTATTCTCCTTCATGGACGGCTTCTCAGGCTATAATCAGATCAAAATGGCGCCGGAAGACATGGAGAAGACTACCTTCATTACTCCCTGGGGAATATTTTGCTACAAAGTGATGCCCTTCGGACTGAAGAACGCTGGGGCAACATATCAACGTGCTATGACGACTCTCTTTCATGACATGATGCACAAAGAGATCGAGGTTTATGTTGATGATATGATTGCCAAATCCCAGACGGAGGACGAGCATTTGGTTAATCTATTGAAACTGTTCAAAAGACTTAGGAAGTTCAGGTTGAGACTGAACCCTAATAAGTGCACCTTCGGGGTGAGATCGAGTAAACTGCTGGGGTTTATTGTGAGTGAAAAGGGAATAGAGGTTGATCCTGCGAAAATAAAAGCAATACAAGAAATGCCGACGCCTAAAACAGAAAAAGAAGTGCATGGGTTTTAAGGGAGGTTGAACTATATCGCCCGGTTCATATCTCACCTAACTGCGACATGCGAGCCGTTATTCAAATTGTTGAAAAAGAATCAGGTTGTGACCTGGAATAAAGATTGTCAAAAGGCGTTTGACAAGATAAAAGAATACTTGCAGGAACCTCCTGTTTTGATACCCCCAGTGGCCGGGAGACCTTTGATTATGTATTTGACGGTTCTTGAGGAAAGTATGGGTTGTGTTCTCGGTCAACACGACGAGACCGGACGTAAAGAGCATGCGATCTACTATTTGAGTAAGAAGTTTACCGACTGTGAGTCCAGATGCTCAATGCTCGAGAGAACGTGTTGCGCGCTAGCCTGGGCCGTCAAACGTTTGAGGCAATACATGCTGAATCATACAACCATGCTAATTTCAAAGATGGATCCAATCAAATATGTGTTTGAGAAGCAAGCACTCTCCGGAAGAATTGCCCGATGGCAGATGGTGTTAACATAATACAATATCCAATATGTCTCGCAAAAGGCTATTAAAGGTAGCGTGCTGTCAGAGTACCTTGCGGAGCAACCTGTTGAGGACTACCAATCAATGAGGTTTGATTTTCCTGACGAGGATATCATGTACCTGAAAATGAAAGATTGTGAAGAACCGTTGCCGGACGAAAGACCAGAGTTGGGTTCCAAATGGCAGTTGATATTTGACGGAGCTGTAAATTCCTATGGTAGCGGAATAGGGGCAATTATCACCACTCCTCAGGGGTCGCACATCCCCTTTACTGCCCAATTGACTTTTCTCGTTACCAATAATGAGGCTGAATATGAGGCTTGCATCATGGGTCTGGAAGAAGCTATTGATTTGCGAATCAAGAACCTGGATGTATACGGAGACTCAGCTTTAGTGGTGAATCAGATTAAAGGAGAATGGGAGACACGTCAGCCCAATTTGATACCATATATGAATTATGCAAGGAGATTGTTGCCTTTCTTTGACAAGGTGGAATTGCATCATGTGCCACGAGCAGAAAATCAAATGGTTGACGCCCTGGCGACATTGTCTTCAATGTATAAAGTTAACTTCTGGAACGAGGCTCCTCGGATTGTTATCTCTCGGCTCGATAGACCTGCATTCATATTTGCCATTGACGAGGCTCCCGATGGTCAACCCTGGTACTTTGACATCCAGAATTTCCTAAAGAACAAGGAGTACCCGGCTGGGGCATCCAGTCGAGATCAGAAGACTCTCAGGAGATTGGCTGGCAATTTCTATCTGAATTCGGACGGTGTCCTATCCAAAAGAAACCACGACTTGGTGTTGCTACGTTGTGTAGATGAGAAAGAGGCGAAGTTGCTCATGGAAGAGATACATGAGGGTACATTTGGTACACATGCTGGTGGGCATGCTATGACGAGAAAACTGCTGCGGGCAGGTTATTATTGGCTAACTATGGAAACAGACTGTTTCAAGTTTGCAAAGAGGTGTCATAAATGCCAGATTTATGCGGATAAAATCCATATGCCTCCAAGTCCTCTAAATGTGATGGCATCACCGTGGCCTTTCTCGGTGTGGGGAATTGATATGATTGGCAAGATTGAGCCTACGGCATCCAACGGACACCGGTTCATCTTGGTGGCAATCGATTACTTCACCAAATGGGTGGAAGCAGCATCATATGCTAATGTCACCAAACAAGTGGTCACCAGATTTATCAAACGAGATATTATCTGCAGATATGGAATCCCTGAGCGGATTATCACCGACAACGGTTCGAATTTGAATAACAAGATGATGAAAGAGCTGTGCCAGAATTTTAAGATTGAGCACCACAACTCTTCTCCTTACCGGCCCAAGATGAATGGCGTTGTCGAAGCGGCCAATAAGAACATAAAGAAGATTGTCCAGAAGATGGTTGTGACATATAAGGACTGGCACGAGATGCTACCTTTCGCTTTGCACGGTTATCGTACGACGGTACGCACATCAATTGGGGCAACCCCTTTTTCATTGGTATACAGGATGGAGGCAGTGTTACCATTGGAGGTCGAGATTCCTTCCCTGAGGGTTTTACGTGATGTCCAACTTGACGAGGCAGAATGGGTTAAAGATAGACTGAATCAGCTCAGTTTAATGGATGAGAAGAGATTGGCTTCTTTAGCTTACGGTCGATTATATCAGAGCCGGATGAAGAAAGCTTACGACAAGAAGGTGTGCCCTTGGAGCTTTCAGACGGGCGATCTGGTTTTGAAAAAGATTCTCCCACCACAATCAGATCACAGGGGCAAGTGGACTCCCAATTACGAAGGTCCATACGTTGTCAGAAAAGTCTTCTCTGGAGGAGCCTTGTTACTATCCACCATGGATGGTGAAGACCTTACGTTTCCTGTGAATTCGGACGCAGTTAAAAAATACTTTGCTTGAAAGTGACCCGCTGGACAGTAAAAAGAGAGTCCAGGCAAAAATGGGGCATCCCGACGAACCATAAAAAAAATGAATAAAAGGTTCGGGCAAAAGTTAGGGATAAAATTGAAAAATGTACACCCGCGAAGTCGAAAACCTGAAAAGGGCGACCTCGACAAAAAAGGGTATCCCGGTGAATTGAAAACCCGCAAAGGGCGGTTCACGCAAAAGTTAGGGATTGAAAAAGCAAATGACTGCGGTCCGGATTTGGTACAGCATTGCTTCGTGGTTTGGGAGTACTTGGGGCCGTCTATCCAAAGACAATCTCTTCCGAAGAGCGAGTACCAGGAAAGCGCAGAGTCAGGCGAGTCATAGGAGGATCGGCTCATGGTGTTTGTCTGTACCACATCACCGACATGTATACAAATATTGTTTTGTATTTTATTTATGCTTCTTGTGCATATATGTCTGTGTGTTTATGCGTAACTTCCTCTTTTCAGGAGTTGCATCCAGTGTACAAAACGTTTCCTATTCAAAGGCCCATTATCAATAAAACATGTTATTCAGTACTTGATGCTTGCTCTTTACTGTTTTGTTTGTGAAAGACGCCGATGTTTTTGATAAACTTGCACTTACATAATCTTGCTGGCCCTTGCCAATAATTGATAAAACTTCGAATTGACTGAAGTAATGTCACAGGTGCTAACCCGGATAGATTTCGTTGTATTGGACTGTTTTGTCTCGTTTGTGTTTTGCAGGGTTCTTACCTTTGGAGCAAACGGTCAGGAATTGTATTCCCCAGCCAAAATCTCTTGACGTAAGACCTGACTCTAGTCAATGTCATTCCCCAACTAGTCGCAGCTTATTCCCAGAGAGTTGGAATGACGTTATCCCTTACCGAATGAGGGATTATTCTCCCCAGAAGAGTGTCCTCAGGGAAGTTGTCCATAGGATATCCCCAGCAAGTCAAAATTAATGTTCCCTGCAGAGGTTACGCTCCTTAGCGAATCAAAGGTGTGCGCGTTCAACCTCTGGCATGGGAGATTCCCGCTATAGTTAACCAAGTTGTTGGTTCGAAAGGATTATACCCGAAAGAGGTTTTCTTGCTCCCCCGCAGGTCGTCATGCCATTGACAGGATGTTGATCCTCAGCAAAGTTCGAGGGCCCGAGTTTGTAAACTGTGCCCAGACAGTGTGTTATTCCTAGAAGTGTCGCTTCTTTCTCAGCTAAGTTCGTTCACCAACAGGGTGGCTTGTTCTTTCCTCCCAGTGGAAATTGATGTTTAATCTCTCCTCGGCAGAGTTGGTTGTGTTTCTGGCGTTTATTTCGCCGGAATACTTTGTGGTACTTGTTCTCCCCAGCGGAGTTGGCTTTATCCTCAACATTCATGTTGTTGAGACAACAATACCAGAGTTCCCCAGTAGCTTAATCTTGCATTTGCATTTGCATATATATTGTCATATTTGCATCTACTCAAACGCGTAGCATTTCCGTGCCGTGCGGAGCATTACGCCATCTTCAAACATGTGCATACTGAAACATAAGTCAGGTTGGTTACCTCTTTGTTTCGGGTGGTCTTCCCTGCAGGTAATTGGAATTCTTGTTCAGGATTGTTTTCAGATATCCGGATTTGCGGCATGAGATATGGGATGTGTTTCTCTTTTGCCCCAGCAGAGTGTTATTTACACGACTTCATAATTGGACTTTAGAGTTATTGTCAAAAATCCCCCGGCGGAGTGTTCCCCCGAATTGCTGTCACGTCAGCATTTTCAAAAAAGATTTCAGGGACTAGACGTCTGAAGTCATTACTCGTCATCAAGTTGAATGTCTGGCAGTTGACGCCAGAATTTCCCCGGTAGAGTTCTCCCCAGTTTGCTGTTACGGCTTCATAATTAGACCTTGGAGTTATTAGCAGTCTCCGGCTTCATAATTAGACCTTGGAGTTATTATTAGTTTATACGGTTTCATAATTCGATCTTGGAGATTGTCAGCATTCAACAACTTCATAACTAGACTTTGGGAGTTGTTGTTAGGAGTTCCCTAGCGGGTTTTACTTGCGTAGCTGTTATGTCAGCATTGCGGACTTCATGATTTGACTTTGGAGGTCTGTGTAGTTTCCTTCGAGTGGCTGTTACGTCAGTGTTACACGGCTTCCCAATTAGACTTTGGGGTCTTCATTAGCAATTCTCCACAGAGTTGCTTGTTGAAGTCTCTTATCCGGCCATCGAAGTATTTGCTTCAAGTTTGTTGTTCCATCAGCGTCACAGGGTTTCATAATCAAAATTTCAGGAGTTGTCGCCTGTTGTCGAAATAGGTGCCTGGCAGTTAATTGTAGAGCATCCCCAGTGGGTTTGGCTACTGCAAAGATAAGGCGGAGTTATTGTCCAATATGATTTACAGAATTGAATTCCTATTGGGTGGAAGAGTTCTATCCCCAGTGAAGCGGCCATGATTTTTTTCGTGTTGACGAAATGTTATACCCCAGTAGAGTCCTCCCCAAAGTCGTTGTCACGTCAGCACTAAAAGGTTTTGTGGTTTGGGACCCATGGAGATGATTTTCCCGTATGGATAGGCGGATGAAGTTTCCTGTGTTTAGGCAGATAATTTTCCCGTATGGATAGGCGGATGAAGTTTCCTGTGTTTAGGCGGATGATTTTCCCGTATGGATAGGCGGATGAAGTTTCCTGTGTTTAGGCAGATGATTTTCCCGTATGGATAGGCGGATGAAGTTTCCTGTGTTTAGGCAGATGATTTTCCCGTGTGGATAGGCGGATGAAGTTTCCTGTGTCTGGGCATATGATTTTCCCGTATGGATAGGCGGATGAAGTTTCCTGTGTTTAGACAGATGGTTTGCCCGTATGGATAGACGGATGGAGTTTCCTGTGATTAGACAGAAATGTTTCCCCAGCGAAGTCGTCGGGATTTTTCCGTGTTGACGGAATGTAGCGTCCTAGCGTGGACAAAGTTCTATTCCTGTGTTGTTGAGATTTCTTCGGGTTGACGACATGTGAGTCCTGACGTGGACAGATTTGTGTTTATTCGTGATTCGACGAAATTTGGGTCCAGATGTGGACAAGGTTATTCCAGTGACGACAGAATCTCTATTCGTGTTGACGAATTTGTTTCTCTTTTTGTGTTGACAAGGTTAGTCCAGCTGTGGACGGAGGTGTTCAGTACCTGTGGCGTTACACAGGTGGTTGATGTTGAAATCAGAGTTGTTATCAGATGTTGGATCAGTTTTTGCCGTAACGACCAGATTCAATTGGCGGATGTCATTCCCCAAGCAGTGCAGTTTATTTCTGCGGTTGGCAAATTTTCGGATTTCTTGGTATTCAACCGCCTCGCACCTTGATTTTTTGAAGGTCGTTCGCTCTTCACCCAGTCGGGTCCAAGCCGCTTGAATAGGGGCAGCTTTTGCACCCCAAAATTTGCTCAACCTCTTCTTGCCTAATTTATGTTTCATTGCATTTCATTTGCATAGTCACATCAAGTACATAGCTTAATCATTTGCCTATCATAGCATAGCATGCATCCAACAAGGGATCAGGGTGTCTATCAAGAGAAGATCCTAGCAAGGTGTGTTATCCAAGATGAGAAGTCATCCAGGCCATCAAGAAGTGATTTGAAGTCTTGAGAAGTTTGAGTGCCTACATGTGGGTTTTGCTCCTATCTTGAGGAATGTTGAGAATCATCAGTGAGATGAGAAGCATGGAATATGTATATGAGGTGTGTATGGATCTCATGAGATGTCTATAGGGCCTTATTGAAGCTGAGGAAAGTCATTGATTCAGGTATGAGAGCCACAGTTGAGGTGCAGTCAACTAGGGTTTCATCTGGGTCAACACTAATTCATTTGAGTAATTGGAGAGCATCAAAGCCTATATTGAGGTCATGGGATTCATGAATTGGTATGTTGATACATGTGTGGTGTTGTGCCAAGGTTAAGCAAAGAAAGATCAAGAATTTGGGAAGTTGCTAAATTAGGGTTTCAGTGTAAAATCCCCTGTTAAGTGCCTAAATTCTAAGCCACATAAGTCAAAATACAAGTTTCAAATGGATATTTGGGGAACATGAAACTTGCAGAGCTTCTCAATACCTTTAATTTGATTACTATAAGTCTTTAAGAAGATTTGTGGAACTCAATTTATGGCCTTTGCAAATTACAGGTCACCAGAGGACACTGAAATTTATCTGTGAAAGTCACTTGACTTCTAAGCAACTTTTGCCCCTCAAGGAGTTTTCAAGTGGATTCTTGGCCAACATAAGAGTTGTAGGTCTTGATATTATATTTAATTTGAGTACTAGAAGTCCTCAAGGGGATTTGTGGAACTCAAGTTATGATCTTGGCAATCCAGGGGTATTTTGGGCATTTGTGATTATAGGTCATTTTCAAGCATGTGCCAAAATCTCTATCTTCCATGCCTCAAATGGAAAATTGTTCAACATGAAATGTTCTTAGAATGTTGTTTTTAGGTCAAATGAGTCATCATGGTGGATTGAATTGGCTTATATCATGAAGTGATTCAAAATGGCCTAAAATGGAAAGAATTTCAAATGGGATTAAAGAGGGAAAATGTGATTTTTGAGTTATAGGTCATAAACATGTCATGTGAGTAGTCATTTTGACCAGAAATTGGATTCTAAATACAATGGCATTTCCACATTTTTGAATTGAGGCTTAATTTCATGACTTGCTTTGTAAAGTGGTTTCTTCACTTACAAGTCACAATGCCAAATCAAAAACCAATGCAATTCAGGCTTTCCTACTAATTCAAACTTGCTCACAAGGTGTTTTGCAATGAGTTAGAACCTTCTGGAACAAGTAAAAAGCTTGTATGGCACGACTGATATATGCATTTTCAAAAGAAAAATCAGAAATGATGGATCACTGAATTGGGCTTCAAACTGAGTTCAAAAGCCCACAAAAACACTCTATATATTGATTAGAGTAAATTCTGATGGGGGTTGGGGCTTCATTCGAGCTGAAGAGGAAAATTGCAGTTGGTTTCACAAGCTCCCAAGTCAGAATCGATTTTTGAGTTGCAAGCGCGTTCAAGCCAAATTGAAGGTTGAAGAAGCTCTATGGTGTATCACTGATCGTGTCTGGAAGGTTTGGAAGGTTGAATTGAGCCACAACTACCTCTGGTGATCAAGATTCAGCAGGTATGTAATTCTCAAATTTCATGTTGATCTAGGGAGAATTAGCTTAAAATATACATGTTATTAGGACCTAGATGACTCAGGGATCGTTCTTGGTTTGGTTTGGAATCATTTAGAGACAATTAGGTTTGCCACACCATTTCTGTTGAGGATCGGTTGGACTAAATCTTGAGGTTTCAAAGCAATTTGGATAGATCAAGATGATCACTGAAGATTGAGGAACGTTTATGTGGTTTTAGATTGTGTTTTGGTGATGATCAATTTCATGATGCAATTTCTGTTTGTTTTCGAATTTCAAAGCATAGTTAGATCTAGAGTGAATGAGTAGGACATTTGAGATCTACGTGAAAATCTGAGGAGATTGGTATAAGACTTGACTTGTTTTGGCTGCCTGAGACCACCTCTTCGCCGGAGAAGACGACCGAAGGTCTTCTCCGGCCACCGCACCTGGTTTCCCTCCATCTGAGACTTTGAATGGGGACAATGACACGTTGCCGTCGGATCAAGTCTGAGAGGAGACTTTGTACACTCATCGTAGGGCTTAGATTGAAGCTGAGTTTTAGATCAAAACGCAACACTTCATTAAATGAGGTGGCTGCTGACTGGATGCCACTTGGCGCATGCGTGGACGCGCTTTGGTTACTTGGATTCATTGACTGGTAGACTCATCCAACGCATCTGATTTAATCTGGCATTTTAAATTCTTAAATTCAATTTTAATTCGTTTTTGATTTATTTTAATTCCATTTTGATTCAAAAAATCATAATAAATCCAATTTTGATCCAAAAATTATTTTAAAAATATCTCAATGATCTTGGATTTGTTTGTGATTTTCTGAAATCAAGAAATCTCACTTTCCTCCATTTTTCAATTTTATTTGATTTTTCTTATTTTCATGTGATTCCATTTATTTGCATAATTGTTCATCTATTTTGCTGAATTTTGTTCTTTCGATTGGTGTTGATTCTGGCTGAGATCTTTTAGTATGTTTTAGACAACATGTTTAGGTTCCCTTAGGATTTTTTGGTAGAATTTTAAGACAACTTTAGGTTCTGTTTTAGGGTTGTTGATTAGAGCCTTCCCAAATAATGGTTTCCCATGACCTAGTTTCACTTAGGAATTGTTTAGATGACTTAGAAGTTGATTTAGGTCTTGATTCTGAAACCTTAGAATGTTCAAACATGCATGATCTGATAGGAATTTTATTAGAATTTTACAACTTAGTTTTCTATTTTATTTGGATTTTACAAGTGGCTTGTGCTTGTGGTGTTCTATCTTGAGTGCTTTGCCTTGTTTGGAGCTTTTGGTGAGTTTGGAGGTTGAAGACTTTGGGATCCTTTTGGGAAGAGCTTCTAGACATGATGAAGATGCTTTGGATTGGAGGATGGAGCTTGGAGTGGAGCTTTCTTTCTCTTTTAGAGTTTGTTTTAGGGGTTGGTAAAATTAGGGTTTTAGGAAGAGCTTTTTAGACTTAGTTCATTTCTTTCCTCAAACATGGAATGCTTTGTTTGCTTCCATCCTATCCTATGATTCAAAGTCCTCTTAAGGAAGCCCCATCTCTCCCTTGGAAGGATGAGTGGCATGCCTTAAAGAGTTGGACTTTTGAGGATACCCTTCTCTGCAAATGATGGTTTCTAGTGATTTCCTTTGGTTTTCACTAGTTTCCACTCATTATACCTTGATCTCAATAACAAATCTTTCTTGGTGGAGCTTGCTAGAGCTTGGAGAGGAAGATCTAAGATGTTGAAGATGCCTTTCATAAGGTTTTCTTGAAGATGGAGTTATGTTACTGTCAACTTTATTGTTAGGAGCTTGCTGGAGGATTAAAGCTAGGGTTTACTGTTGCTTTTGAACTGGAGTTTTCTGTAGCTGTGGAGCTTAACTGTTTAGGTGTTGAGGAGCCTTATCTGAAGTGTGCTTTCTCTTCCCTAGAAGATGGAGATTTAAGTTTTCTTCTCTTGAAGATTGTCAAAGGATTTCAGTGTCAGACTGTGGGGTACTGTTGTTGGTAGCTTTGCTGTGAAGCTGGGGTTCATTGTGCTGTTAAGCTGGAAATATCTGTTTGTTTGCTGTTTGAGCTTGTTGATTTGACTTGTCTGGTGTGACTAATTTGATTTGTTGCATTAGATTAGGTTCATACAGTTGAATAGGCTTCAGTGCATCTTAAGGGTTGAGCTTCTCCCCTTGCTTGTCTGCATAAGAGGTTGACTGTTTCCCTCTGCTTGTTTGTTAGTGAGTGGCTTTCCTTGCCTGTGTGGTTTGTGGCTTTTGAGCCTTGTTTGCTTAGGAAGTTGAGGTGGCCTCCTTCTGCTTGACTGTTGCATTCATGCATTTTACAGTAATTTCTTTTCAATACTTTCTTTACAGTAATTCCTGCTGCTGTTTCTCTTTCCATTGCCATGTTCCCCTAGGAGCTCTGATTTCTCTTACTGTAGAGAAATTAGGACAGACATTAGGTTCAAACCATGTATGATAACATTAGGATAGAATTTCTCTTTAAAACCTAACCTGTAGGATGAATATTGTATGATAACTATAGGATCGAGTCAGTTTCCCCTTAGAGAGTCTGTTTCTCTTCTCATCTCAAAATAATTCAAAAATACAGTAATAAGGTTAATTGATGTCGTACGTTACGAGCCTTAAGCTATTTGAGAAATGGTTGTTGGATAGTTTCTTTCCAGTAGTCTGGCTGCTTAGTGTGGCACCCTTTGGGTGACACGCGACGTAGTCATTCTCAAATCATAGTCTCTAGTGCGTCCGAGATTGCAAACAAACTAAAAAACATTTCTTTCGTAAAAGATTCACAACAAACATCAAAGTGTCATTTTTGTCTGTTTGGACTCTTAATCAAGAAAACCCTTTTCAGAAGGTAATAAAAAACAGTCAGACCAACTTGCGTCTTCCGTAGCCCGAACTACGTTTGCTCTGATCTTTCATGCTGTATGAAAGTACGTAGGCATATGATGCCGTATCCTAGCGAGCAACCTTCCCCTCCTTTCCCGTAGGTAGGCGAACTACGTTGACTCTGATTTCTCGTTCCAGACGGGAATACGTAGGCATAAAGTGCGATACTCTGCCGAGTCATTTTCTTTTCTTTTTAACCCAGACCTGTAGAGTAGATAGAATAACACACCCTTAGATAAAAAACAAGCGTGGATCCCGTCGAGTATGACGGACGTGAGGGGTGCTAATACCTTCCCCTTGCGTAACCGACTCCCGAATCCAGGATTTGGTTTCAATGACCATTCCTTTCCCTCTTTGCGTTAGGTTTACTCTGAGCGTTTCCTTTCCCTCTTGTGGGATAAATAACGCACGGTGGCGACTCTTCTGTCATAGCCGGCGCCGATTTTCGTAGTACCGACACCTAGTTAACCACTTCGAGCCGAGAAGTAGGAGTTTCTTTTGGACTTTTCAACCCTCAAATCTTAACCCGAGGCAAGGTAGTTGTCAGTTAGCTTGACCGAGCGTTCAAATATTCATAGAGGAGTGTTTCCATTCATGGATCAATCACATCTTATCCCTCTCAAGAGGTCGTACCTCATCAGCCGCCATGGTTAAACCTCACTAGTCAGGAGTGAGACAGTTATAATCCCTTCGGATAAATCAAGACAACCAGTGTCACACGACTTGTTCCAAGAAAAAAAAAAGAAAGCCCGCTAAGTAAAAAGAAAAGAAAAGCTGGAAAGCAAATACTTAGGCAAAAATCAGGGCATCCTGTTGGACTTCAAAATTGAAAAGAACTCAAAAGAGTCAGTCCAAGAAAAATTAGGGAATCAAAAGAATGAAAATGAAAGGATCTCAAAAGAAAAATCCTCAAACAAGGACAAAGTCGTGTGGATACAGACACCGAAGACCAAAAGGAGTAACTGTCACTCTGAAAACCTTGTGAGTTCCTTAACCATCATTTCTACCATTCAATTAAGCCTTTTGAGAGGTGAGCGCTTGTGTCAGGTTAACTGAACTTAGGATTGGAGATCATCACGAAGAAGGGGTGGGTACAAATCATACTTTGAGCCTAATATTCTTTGTTTCATAAACCGGGAACCCGACCATGATACAACCCTTAAAAGACCTAATTGAGGCAGGTTTTAATCTGAAAGCGCATTAAGATAAGGTTGAGTAACCTGACTCCTACATGATTTGCTAATCATATCCTTGTTTTATCTTGCACTAATCAAATCAGCACTACGTTTGAACTTTTGGTTCACTCGTCACTCACTATCAGGACACTTGATAAGTGACATTTTTTTCAAAAAAAATCTGCATGAACACCGCATTAAAATTACCATTTGTGAACAAACAATTTTAATTGCAGGTTAGTAGTTGACATGGAGGAAATTCCAACAGGGAATAATCAAACAGGACTAAATCGTTCAGCAGTCTGAATCAGAATTATGAAACCCTGTGAATCTGGGGCAGTGACATCCAGTGAGTTTGGAATCAGTCAGTCTGAGGACAAGTCCCGAAGCGTCGATTGATTATGGGACAGTTTATTCAAGAAGAAGTTGATCAGAAATGAATTATCTTGAGACCCGATCAGGGGAAATCATCCAGAGTTTCTGTGAGTTGAGGGCGGATCCCTCTGGTATTCAATCAGATCAGGTTACGTCACTTTAACGCTCATTCAGGGGCAAGCCATATCAAGAGTATATTGAAACCAACCGTACTGAGGGTTGGTCAGTTGAGGATGAATCCTTTTTTTGTACGAACTCTGGGGCAAGCCATCTCAAGGTCGTCTCATGGCAAGCTACTTTCTGAACTTTCCCAAAGAGTCAGACTGGGGCAAGTTGAGTTACACTGGGGCAAGTTGTTCAAGCTAATTTGATTTTCCCAGCAAGAGTTGAGTGTCAGGAAATCGTGTCGTTACCCTCATCAAATAACCTTAACCTTTAGAAAAAGCCTTGCTGTCAGTGGATCGTTATCCTACAGCTTAAACCTGTTACCTACCATGTAACCAAGGTCAGATCCAAAGCCCAGTTCTCGTCTGGCAAACCTCCAAAGCCCAGTTTTCGTCTGGAAAACCGGTAACCAGTTCCCGTCTGGTCCACCTTTCCTTAACCACTAGTTCTCGTCTGGTGCATGTCAGCTTTTAAACCAGTTCCTATCTGGTCACCTTTTCCTCGACCCACTGTTTAACCAGTTCTCGTCTGGCGTTCACATCTGGAAAACCGGAAATCAGTTCTCGTCTGATATCCAAACCAGAAATCAGTTCTCGTCTGATACCAAAACCCAGAAGTCAGTTCTCGTCTGACAATTTAAACCCTTTTGACACCAGTTCTCGTCTGGTGGTCCACCCTTGAATGCTAGTTCTCGTCTAGTATTTCTCCCTCTAAAATCCATTTTGTTGGTAACCAGAAATAAATCCTTATCATCATAAACCTATTCCCATCCCTAAACCAGAAAAAGCCTAAATATACCTGGCACGATAATTTCCAATGGTTCACTGTGCTATCATGTTCCCTGACACGAGGCTCGAATGATCTCAGTTCTCCATGGTTGGTGCTCTGTATTCCCTTACGGGGTGATGTTGTTAAATCAGGAAGATTTCTTCAGCAGACATGTGCAGTTAAGATTGTTCCTCCCCAGCAGGTTGGAATTGCATTGAAATGTGATCAAGATTATCCTCAGCGGGTCAAGATTGATATCCCCAACAGACTGTAGATATCCTCGGCAGATTGATTGTGCATTCCCAATGGGTTGAGTTTGAAGTTCTTCCCTGAGAAGCAGATTTGGGTTTATCTCCCCAGCAGTGGGACGAATGCAGTGTTGTTACCCCACAGAGTCCAAGTGTTTGGCTCCTTTCTCTTCCGAGTCTAGGTTATTGACTCATTCCCTAATCAGAGGTGGATATTGATGAATTTAATCCCCAAGCAGAGGTCGATGCTGATTCCCTCATTGAGTAATCTATAGCAGAGGTAGATTATTCCCCAGCTGAGTATCACCGGCAGGTTGGATTTTTACTTTGTCCCCAGCAAGTCGTCACTTTCGGGGAAGTTTAGTGAGCTTTTCAGGACTGTTTCCTCGATGAAGCAAGATTCAATTTCAGTGGTTGATGGTTATCCCCTGCAGAGTTGTTAATTTCCCAGTAGAGTGGGCATGTTTCCTCCAACTGAGACGTTTGTTTCCCAGAAGATCCATATTCTGGTGTGCCATCCAAGGCGTTTTTTTTTTCTTAGCAGGGTTTTGATTGGATCCCCGGGTAAGTTGGCTTTCTCATCTCCAGCATTTATTTTGCTGGATCGGTTCCCTTGCATTTTGCATCGTGCATAGCATCTACCTAAATGCGTAGCATTACCATCTTGTATGGAGCATTACGCCATTTTCAAACATATGCATTTGAAACATAAGCCAGGTGGTTACCACTCTGTTCTCAGATGTGCTTTCAGCAAATGGTTGAATTATGTTGTCCGCATGGTATCCGGACCATGGCACAGTTTTTGATGGACGAGTTCATCTTATTGTGTTACCCAACGGAGTTACTTGGTTAAGTTCCTCCTGTTTTCTCCCTGCCCGAGTTGTTTGTTTAAGCCTCTCTTCCCCAACGGAGTATTTTTGTGATCAGTTCAGCTATCTTTCGGAGATCTTTGTTCCAATATATCAGAGTTTGCGGTTCTGTTTTTGCGGTTGGCAAATTTCCGGGTTCTTTGGTATTCAACCGTCTTTTACCTTTGAATGTTTGAAAGTCGTTCGCTTTTCAACCCTTCAGGTCCAAGTCGTTTGAATAGGGGCAGCTGTTGCACCCTAAAATTTGACCAACCATTTCTTATTTTTGGCTTATGTTTCGTTTCATTTGCATTTGCATCTGCATACCACATACTATGCATTTTTTGCAGCCGGATTGATTTAATTGGGATTACAGCCCTTTCTGTCGTGTTCCAGACGATTCAAACCGTTTCGGATACGGATTTTTATTGTGGAATTTGCACTCTTCCCGGTGATTGAGTCTACGTTGTTGGTTTCGGTGGTATCTCGGTATCCGGTTTTATTACTATTTATTTTTTCGCATTCTCGCATTTTATCGTTCACTGATTTTATTTTATTTTCTAGATTTGTTTCCTATTTTCGGCATAATTTTTAGAATATATTTTAATGTTTTTTGGATTTAAATTTTCTATTTTAAATTTTAATTCTTAATAGATTTTTTCTAGATTTTATTAGTAATTTCTTTTATTTTTTAATCTAGATTTTAATTAGCATTTTAATTGAGTTAGTTAGTTTAATTTGAGTTAATTGGTGTTAATTATCTTTTAATTTTCGTTTTAGTTAATCAATCCATTCAATTAGCTTTATTAATGTTCAACATTTACTTTTAATTAAATTAATTAATTGTGTCAGATTAATCATAATTTTTGCAGGGCCACTTGGCAGTTTTTGCAGGCCCATTATCCTCTCAGCTGACACTTGTCAGCACTATAAAAAGTCTCATCAATGTTGCGCCACGTTTCCCCATGCCATGCAAACGCCGGAATCCTCACCGGAAAAATCTACACGGATCAAACACTACCGGAATCCTCGCTGGAAAATTCTTGGCCTCACCGGAAAACTCATACGAGTTCTTCATGTTCATCAATTTTTCCCAGGAACTTCATGTGTTCATCAACCATTCCCAGAAACTCATCCTGATCTTCATACTTTTCCAGAATTCTTCATACCACATTCAAACGTTCATCACAAACTTATACGAAATTCATCCATTTTCCAGAAACTCAAACAAACTTCAACCGTTCATACCATTTTCCAGCAAAATTCATCACAACCTCCATGAACATTCAACCGTGTTCATGTCATTTTCCAGAAACTATGAACATTCAACCGTGTTCATGTCATTTTCCAGAAACTATGAACATTCAACCTTCAACATGTTTTTTCCCTAGATGTTCTTAGATCTTCATCCATTCAAGAACACTCATCTCTCCAAACACCTTTATCATCTCCAGACCTACAGATCCAAACTTCTCCAAACTCACAAACCTCACAATCTCACACCAAATTTCTTCATGATCTGGATCCACAACGTAATCAACATCCTCTCATCAACGATCAACATTCGCGCACCACCGCCATCATCGCTACCAAGCTTCGAATTCTCCGATTTCGTGATTTTCCAGATCTGCATTTTTTTACATGGACGTTCAATCAGATCTTCAAATCTCACATGCAACTCACTTCTTCCAACTCCAACTACAACAAAACCTTCACCATATCCAAACCACTTCGCTTCGCATCGCCAGCATCCAACTTCATACAACCGATCCAAACGTCTTCAGACTCCGGATCCGTCAAACTTCCTGCGATCTACACTCAATAGGAGTTGAGAAGAAATCATTTGGATTGCTGTTTTTTCTTCACTGTTTGTTCTTTGCTTGTTCGTTGGGTTTTTCCAGGTGGTGTTAACACTCGAGGAAAACTGAATGATTTGAGAGGAATAGAATTCTGGTTAAGAATTTTGGTTAAGGTTTTGGATGGAAGAAACTTTGGAATGAGCAGGTGAACGAAGGGAGAGAGATAGAGGTGATGGACGGCGACGGCGGATGAGGTTGGGAGAATCTAGGGTTTCTGAAGTGAAATCGGAGAAGTTGGTTCGTGAGACTCAATGGGTTAGTGGGCCTTGGGCCCAATTTGTTTTTTGCTATATCGTTCCCTCCGTATTACTCATTGCACCCCCCCCCCCCCCCCCCCCCGTGTAGCTGTGTGTTTTGGAGTTGGGCCGAGCCCAATGAATTGCTATCCCTGCTTGTTTTGGTTGCTGCTTTGTTGGGCCAAGCCCAACCAGAATTCTGGATTAACCCCTGTTCCAGACTGTTGAACCCCCCTGTATTTTATTTTTGGAATGTTATTTTGTAAATAGATTTGTACATAGATTTTAGTATTATACTTTGGTATATATTTTAATACACTTTACCATTTTGTTTTAAGAAATTTATATTTTGTATTTCTTTTATAATATTAAATATATAGAATTTTATATTCCATTTTCTATTTATTTTCCTTTAATATTTCATTTAGCATTTATATTTATTTTTAGAAGTTTGTTAATCTTTTGAAGTTGATTTCTTATTTTCATTTTGTTATTGGATTTTTCTCACCATGTTTGTTTTGTAGGTCGATGACGAGACTTCCGTAAACCATTATAAATCAACTTGTTGATGGATGATGTAGGATCCGAGACAACTCTTTCTCTCCTCATCTTTTCTTCTTCTTCTGATTTTTATTTTGATTTTCTGTTGGGCTGGCCGTGTGACATGATTTTATTGGAGAATGATTCTCAATATCATTTCTCTATCTCGTCTTTGACACGGATATCAATACGCTACCTCTTGGGGTTTGACTTTATTTTATAAGTCGAATTATGACGGTTTTGCGTCACATTGGTTCTGATTTGAAATATCATCATCAAGGATAAAAGAGTAGAGCTTGGAAAGGAGCTTGCACGCAAAAGTCAAGGGTCAATGGAACCACTCCGTTCGGTAACATTGTTTTTATTTCATCTCTTTCATCTCTTTTCTCTTACGCAACCTTCGAGTGTTGTGAGTTTTCGTTTAGATATGTGGGAAATGATAAGTGGGGGGCTTCCTCTCATTTATCTAGAGTGTTTAGTGTACACCCTTTGGGTGATATACAACGCATTCGCTCCTACGTTTAGGACTTGGCGTGTGCGTCTCGTTTCGAACCTTTTCTCTCGCGTTCTGGCGATTGAGACTTCCCCTTTTCTCTCGCGTCTTGGCGATTGAGTTTCTTTTCTCTTGCCCCCGTGCAATCGAGACCGTTTTCTATATTTAGTTGAACTACAGCTGCTCTGATTTCTCGTACCAGACGAGAATATGTAGGCATAGGATGCGATATCCTAGCGAGCACACTAACAACTAACTTCTTTGTTCTCTCGCTGCTGTGCGATCGAGACTTTCCCGCTGACGACTAATCTTCCCTTTTTTCTTGCCCTAGCGCAATTGAGACCAGACCGTAGTTCTAGTTCCCGTAGGTTCCCGTACCTTAAAACCCGACATACTACGTCCGTTCTACCGCAAATAGGTAACGCCTAAGTCTCCAATGGTCGAGCAGCAATACACCTAACTGCTAGAATGCGCATGCTAGTATCGTCAACCTTTTCTCTCACCCATGTGTGATCGAGAACACCCTTGTTTACCCGTAGTTAGCCTGAACTACGTTTTTCTCTGATTTCTCATGCCAGATGAGAATACGTAGGCACAAGACGCGACGTCTTGGCGAGCAATCTTCCCCCCGTAGTTTCTCGAACTACGTAGGCATAGAGCGGTGATGCTCTATCGAGTCAGTTCTTTCTGTTTAGCTTTAGCAGTCGTAGATAGTTTGTTTTTCACCCGTAGACTAGACAACTCAAGCGTGGATACCGTCGAGTACGACGGATGTGAGGGGTGCTCATACCTTCCCCTTGCGTAACCGACTCCCGAATCCAGACATGGTTGTGATGACCTTGTCTTTCCCTTTTTCTTTAGGTTTTTGCGATCGTTTCCTTTCCCTCTCTTTAGGATAAATAACGAAAGTGGCGACTCTTATGTTTTTTCTGCCGGTTGCTTTTTGCAGTTGCGACAGCTGGTGACTCTGCTGGGGACAGGAATATCCCCTATGCGAGTCCATCCTAGCGCTTGTCTATTTTGGTTTGTGGGTGTGTATATTTGTGTGCTGTATTTTGTATATTACTGTATTTACATCTACCGCACTATATTTTTATCTGTTGTCGTTGTGTTGTTGGGTGGTTGTTCCTTTGAGAGATAAGCCAAAACCAGGCTTGAGTACACATCTAGCATTAGTAGTGGAGATTAGTGGTGGGTATGCTTGCTTTGCTCGTACTAGCTCACCATGAAATTCACGCTCGGACGAGATTCTCTTAGACAACTTTCTTTCTAGCCCTTTGGGCTCGAGGGAATTTTGGATTTGAGGGTTGTCGACTCTGGGAACCGATCATTTGTGAGTCAGCTAAGTGAGGCCTCTTCAAGAGACGATGGTGCCAAACCAGAAATGGTGAACGTATCATCATTTCTTGAAAGTCTGTGATGCTGACAAACGCATAGGATGCCGTACCTTGTCAGTTTAGGTCCATACCCGTGAGTGGGAGGGTTTTTGCAGGAAACTTGACTTCCAGCCAACCCGGTATTTTGGTTTTCTCTTCAGAGCGAATTTACTCTGTCAGCAGCGCAGCAGTATTCAGAGCTTTGTGGGGGTTGTGATCCCGTGTTTGCTGCATCTTGCATTGCATTTGCATAAGCATCCTTGAATCATTTTGCATATCATTCTTCAGCTAGCTAGAGCTCTTATCCAGCCTTTGTTTTGCTTCAGAAGGTGATTCTCCGGGGACCATTCTGAGCAAGTGTTGATTGTGGGAAGACGACCAAGGGGTTGAAGCAGAATCAAGCAGTATCAAGCCGTGAAGTTGGTTGAAAGTTGTTGGTAGTTATGTCAGGGAACGACTTCCAGAATGTTGATATCTTGTTAGGTTTTACTGTGATGTCCAATTCTCTGTATGGTTCTTTGCTCGATGAAGATTTTCCGTAAGTGAACAACATAACTGACACTCAGCCTGTGCTGCCTTTTGTTGAAAACCGAGGTCAGCATGAACAGTTTGTTGTCCGAAGTGAACGTTCTTCTTCTCTTGATACCTCAAATTATCATGATGTTGTGTCCTCTGTGTTAATCTCTCGAAAAGAAGTTCTGATAGTGAAGACTGAAGACCCAAGAGCTCTTGAGTATGCTAAAAGGTTGCGCGCGTTGGACGAAAGATTCACAGCCCTGGAAGTTAAAGATGTTGTTGGTCTCAATGCTTCAGATATGTGTCTGGTTTCTAGCCTAGTGTTACCTCCGAATTTCAAAACACCGAGGTTTGAAAAGTAGAAAGGGGATAGCTGCCCGAAGAAACATTTGGTGATGTTCTGCAGAAGAATGTCTTTGTTTGTGCACGACGACAAGTTGATGATTTATTGTTTTCAGGACAGTCTGATTGGGGCATCTCTGAGTTGGTATATGCAGTTAGAGAGTAATCAGATCCGATCATGGGTGGATTTAGCCAAGGCTTTTCTGAAACAGTATGACTATAATCTGGACATGGCTCCCAGTCGCATAGTTGCAAGAATTGTCTCAATAGAACAATGAAACTTTCAGGAAGTATGTTCAGAGATGGAGATAATTTGCTTCCAGAGTGCAACCACCGCTTCTAGATCGAGATTTAATAGACATGTTCGTAAACTCCTTGCAGAGCCCGTACTTCGAAAGAATGCTTGGGATTGAATCAAATTTCTCTGAATTGGTAAGAGCAGGAGAACATATTGAGTATGGCATAAAAACTGGAAGAATTCAGAATGTTTCAAGCGGTCAGGCTAGTGAAACTGAATATCTCTGTAGCTTTCAGGTTGAAGACGAAACTGTGGTCAATGCAGTCATGACAGATGTTGGGTATTCTCAAGATGAATCGGTGAAATCTTTTGGTTCTTCATCTTCTCAGCGGTCAGCATCTTCTGTGTCTCATTATTCTAGACAGACAACTGTGCCTAGGGAACCATATCAGAAACTTCGGGTCGCTCCTCATGCAAATAAACAAGTCCGTGGCCGAGGTCATCAGAATCAGCGTCAGAATCAGAACATGCCTCGTAACAACTTAGAACGAAGGAATGCTCCTTTTCATCCAGTTCCTGAGCCGTATAGCCAGCTTTTTCCACATTTGATTCAGAATTCTTTGGTGGAACCTAAAGCTCTTAAGCCAGTTCCGGAACCTTACCCTCCAGGGTACGATCCCCATGCTCAGTGTGGATGTCATGGCAGATCTATAGGGCATGCAATCGAAGATTGCAAAGCTTTTCAGGCAAGAGTGCAGTAGCTGATTGACAAGGGGTGCATTTCCTTTCCAGAAGGAACTTTGGTGGTTCATGTCAACCTCTCAGATGTCTGAGCTCGCAGATTCAAAGGGTCATCTCCAGAAGCCAGTGGTCCAGACAGGCTTCTGCAGATTCAGAGGGTCATCTCCAGAAGCCAGTGGTCCAGACAGGCTTCTGGAGATGTCTGAGCTCGCAGTTTCGAACCTTTTCTCTCGCGTCCTGGCGATTGAGACTTCCCCTTTTCTCTTGCGTCCTGGCGATTGAGTTTCTTTTCTCTTGCCCCCGTACAATTGAGGTCGTTTTCTGTAGTTAGATGAACTACAACTGCTCTGATTTCTCGTACCAGACGAGAATATGTAGGCATAGGATGCGATATCCTAGAGAGTACACTAACAACTAACTTCTCTGTTCTCTCGCTGCCGTGCGATCGAGACTTTCCCGCTGACGACTAATCTTCCCTTTTTTCTTGCCCTAGCGCAATTGAGACGAGACCGTAGTTCTAGTTCCCGTAGGTTCTCGTACCTTAAAACCCGACATACTAAGTCCGTTCTACCGCAAACAGTTAACGCCTAAGTCTCCAATGGTCGAGCAGCAATACACCTAACTGCTAGAATGTGCATGCTAGTATCGTCAACCTTTTCTCTCACCCATGTGTGATCGAGAACACCCTTGTTTACCCGTAGTTAGCCTGAACTATGTTTTGCTCTGATTTCTCATGCCATATGAGAATACGTAGGCACAAGACGTGACGTCTTGGCGAGCAATCTTCCCCCCGTAGTTTCCCGAACTACGTTGACTTTGACTTTCCGATTGCACGAGGGAATACGTAGGCATAGAGCGGCGATGCTCTATCAAGTCAGTTATTTCTGTTTAGCTTTAGTAGTCGTAGATAGTTTGTTTTCCACCCGTAGACTAGACAACTCAAGCGTGGATCCCGTCGAGTACGACAGACGTGAGGCGTGCTCATACCTTCCCCTTGCGTAACCGACTCCCGAATCCAGACATGGTTGCGATGACCTTGTCTTTCCCTTTTTCTTTAGGTTTTTGCGATCGTTTCCTTTCCCTCTCTTTGGGATAAATAACGAAAAAGGAGAATCTTCTTTTTTTTCCGCCGGTTGCTTTTCGCAGTTGCGACATCTGAAGCATGGAAAACACTGTTTTGGCAGTAGCGAAGGTGGCATATGTTCGTTGGGCGAACGGAAGTTCGCCATGTGAACACGGGAACCCATTTTTGCCTATTTAAGTCACTTTTCAGTATTTTTTAGGTTATGTTGTTGGGAACGTTTTACCCCAATTTCATAAAAAACATTCTTGAGTAGATTTACCTAAGAAAAAACATTAGAGTGTGCATCTTGACGATCCAGAGTCGAATCCACTTTAATCGGAGTTGACAGACCATGAGATTTGTATTTTTTCTTCTCACTTCTCTTTGTACTCTCTATTTGTTGGGGTTTTTTATGTAAGTTTATCTTGATTGTATGTATATTTATTGATCTTTGTATAAAATCTAATTTACAACTCTTTATCGATGGTTATCTTGATTTTTTACTTAATGTGTTTGGATTGGTATAGAAATATACGGTTTGAAATCGATCTAAGTTGAACATTTGTTTGATTCTAATGTCTAGACATAGATTTAGGACTAATATTCACGTGTATATTGATTCTTAATACTTCGTATTGTCGACTTGCATGAGACATCACTAATGAGATGATACGGTTTATCTCCCGACTTTACGTTAGACATAACCTCTGTTATGAGTGATACGTGATGATATTGATGAGCGATTTAAGTTGTGTGCATTTGATCCATATATATTTTAGTACATGATGGGTGGAACGAAATACAACTCCTGGCGAGTTTTCTCATTTCTTAAGAATGTATTTATTTTCTTGTTTTATGTTTTTCCTTTTGCATTTTTATCCCAAACCATTCAAATCCAAGGTTAGAGATGTGGAGATTGTCGAATGACATTCTTTCCCTTGCACTGATCCCTGTGGAGACGAAAAAATTGGGTACTTAATATTTTTGTTGTTGCATTACCGCTCCAACAAAATGGCGTTGTTGCCAGGGATTGGTATTAATATTGAATTTCATTGCGATAATTTTTATGTTTTTAAGCTTTGTATATAACTGTTTATAGTTGTTTTCCATAAGTGATTGTATATATGTATTTTCTATCATGTTTATGTTTTTTTGCATGTTTTTTTTTAGTTTACGTTTTCTCAAGTGTTGTACAGGTTTAATTGGTAGTAGCCGGTGAACCAAGCAACATGGAGGAACATATGCATAAATGAAGGCGTCGAGCTTACAACATGAAACAAGCGCTTGTTGGGAGGCAACTCAACCATTTTTGAGTTTGTATAGTTTTATATTTAGTATTATAATTAATATAAAGTGAGAATGGATGGACCACATGTGAGAAAGAACTTGAAAATTGAAGTTTTCCTGCCCGCGCTTAGCGCGCCTGGTTTTGCAAAGACAAATCTCTCATTTTCCATCCACTTTCACCAATTTTGGTCTTTGTGTTTTGTTATTTTTAGTTCAATTTGGTTAGGTTTTTAGAATAATGTTAGTGTTTGCTCTCAAGTTTTTTTATTAGCTTGAGGATGCATTTTGTGATTTTCCAAGTTTGATCGTTTCAACTTGCGAATGTATGATTTTGATATTGTTTGAAGTTGGTACTTTGCAAGGTACTCGTTTATCACTTTCTAGAACATAGCATGAATATGAGACTTTTCATTTGTACAATTTTCATGTCATTCATTCTTTTGTCATACTTGTTCTGTTTTGAATCACTTTAGAAAAAAAACCATTTTGTGAGGAGCTTTCCATTGTTTACTATATGCAGGAGACCAACATTCTTGTTTAACTCGGTTTTATTACGTTTAATCTTGTAATTGTGTTGATTTGTATGATAGCACTAAAATAATCAAGGCATTTTGTTTGATTTTGAGCATAACCACTTGACCAAATAGTCAATCTACCTTGTGAGTGAGTGAAAATTTGCTTACCCCCTTTGAGCCTTTGTTAGAATTCATGTTCGTGTTAAGTTCATTTTTGTATGGATTCTAATACTTTTTCTTGAACTATAACCATAACTTATTATTTGAGTTTTTTACCCTTACCTAATAAGTTTGGGAGCATTCATTTCACTATGTGTGGTTGTATTCAAGTTGGGGAGAAGAGGTTGGTTGCTAAGAGGTTGAGAAAAAGAAAAAGTTTGAAAAAAAAAGAAAAAAAAAAGAAAAAAAAAAGGGAAAAGAATTAAAAAAAATGATAATGTTATGTTAATAAGTTATGTGGAATGGTGTAACAATTTGGAAAAGAGAAAAAGGTGACTGGAATTTGGGAGTGCTTGAGATTGTGAGAAATGATCATTCTCATTTTATTAGGCAAGTTTTTGTTTCTATTACCTTGAGAAAAACAATTGTTTATTACCCAAGCCACATTACAACCCTTAAAGCCCTTGTGATCTTTGCTTTTATATTGTTTAATGTGCGTTTCTTCTTGATGAATACATAGTTTAACTTTTTGTTAGCATGATTGTTGGGTGAGAGTTAAGCCCCTAATGTTTTATTTTATTCATCTACGAGTGAAGTGTGTGCTAGGTGTGATTCATTTTTGAACATTGTATTGTCTTGGAATTTTTTACATGTGTTTTGTATTTAGGAGGTGTTTCGTTTTCATGTTATCGTTGTAGTTTAGTGGTATGTTTTAATTTGTATGTACGATTTTGTGTTGAACCATACTTTTGTTTTTGTTTTTTTAAACTTGTTGAATCATGATTGCTTGGTTATTACTTTTTTTTCCTTGAGTTGATTGATTCTTGTTTGTAGAAAAACAAGTTTAAGTTGGGGAGAGTTGATAAGTGCTAAATTGTACTGATTTTGAGCGTGAATAATTGGAACTTATTGACTTGATTCCTTGGTTTTCCGTTAATAGTCCTCTACTTTTGTGTATTAGTTTACATTATAGTGTATATATTGTGTATCATATAAATATCATTGAGTTTAATTATTTTTTCATTTTTTAGGTATATAAGCAATTATACTTTGTCATTGTCTTATAGAGCATTGAATAAGATTTCCAACGCTTCCGACCGCGCGTAAACGGAGTTACGGTTTAAAAGTTATGGTCGAAACAAGTGCTGGTCTATTGCCATGTTCGTTGTGCGAACTGGAGACGAGCGAACTCGCCAAGAGTTTGCACTGCGAACTCAAGGCGAATAAAAATTTTCCTGAAGCATTGAAAACATTGTTTTGGCAGTAGCAAAGGTGGCATATGTTCGTTGGGCGAACACGGGAACCCATTTTTGCCTATTTAAGTCATTTTTCAACATTTTTTAGTTTATGTTGTTGGGAACTTTTTACCCCAACTTCATAAAAAATATTCTTGAGTAGATTTACTATAATGACCACCGAGATGGAGGAGCATGCACTTGTTATGTCAAGTTTGGCTACTAAATTTCACCCAACTTGTATACCAAACCACCCAAATTTAGACTGAGTTTTCAGATTTTTCAGATTTACTATAATGACCACCGAGATCATATGTTGGTTCAGGACTTAAAGGAAGAATTTTGCAACTATTTATGTCTTTAAAAATCACCATTACAATCTTCAAAAATCACCATAACAATCAGATTCTTCGATCAAAAAATTCTTCACAAAAATTATTAGAACATATGATAAATCACCTCACAACTAGCACTCACACTCTAACACTCTCTTAGAATTGAGCAATAATCAACAATGATGTTTTTTCCGAGATGAATGTACACAAGTTTGTTGCTACAATTAAATCAATAAATCTCAGAATTCAATTAAATGACATATAATGAAACTTATTGTTTGAATAGTGATAAAAACAAAACTCATATATACTGCAACACTGTTGTCATTATACAGAGTATAACTGACATATTTTTACTCTTTAAATTTTTCTTGACACTCTTTCTATCTGCGTTTTATTCCACTTTATGAACTTTTTCTCTATTTTTTTAATAGTACAACTTTATTACTCTCTTTGTCTGTAAAGCTTACTACTTTATATTTCACTTCCTGGTGGGAGAAAAAAGGTTCCTTTTATATGCTTGCTTTAATCATGTGAAGTTGCTTGAAGCGAAAGATCAAAACTAAATTATGCTAACTGTAATTCACTTTAGTTAATGAGAGTCTGATACAAAAGCCAAACTCTCAAACTACAATTGTTGATGCAAAAGCAACTGGTTGGAAAAAGGCTCTCATCTATCTACTTTTCTTAGATGCCTTTCTAGACCAAAAATCAACTTAAGATTTTATTTAATTTACTCACACGCTTGGCCAAATCTTGTTTATAAAGTGTCTGTCTCTTTATTCCCATTCATAATATCTGGTGGTGCGATTGTGCAAAATAGACCGATAAGGTTAATACTGTAACACCTAAGTCACTGAATAAATAACGAAAAATAAAATAATTTATGATTAGAATTGTATCTTAAATTGCATACATGCTAACATATATACTATAAATAATAATTAAGTCTATTTTGTATTAGACATATGACCGATCCAGAAGAATATATTATGTTAAAAGAATCATTTTGATTTGGTATAATTGGGGGAAGTTAGGTGCAATGATCTAACCTTTTGCAGGAGAAACTGTTTATAGGACCCCTTTTAGGATACTTTCCCTATTACACCTGAAACTGAAAATTATCTTGATCCCATGTTTGCTCTTCTCTGAAAATAGCTGGCCAATAGCTCTGATTGAGTTGCAGATCCTAATTGAAAAGAGTTTTTTATTTCAGTGCCCCCGAAATTTCAAAAATATTTCTCATTGATCTTGAATGATTTTTTTTAAATTTTTTTACCAACATATTTATCTTTCCCAACTCAATACTCATTATTCCCCAAGTTTTCAATATAAATTTTAGATCACTATGCTATTTAGAGATGTTAATGGATATCTATCAGACGGATACTATGATATTTGTATCTTTTTTATTAAATAAATATGATATTCATATCTGCTTCATATTCATGCGGGTATTTATTAAGTGGGTAATTTTCGAATTTTACGATATCTGCAGATATTTATAGATATTCATAGATAATATTTTTTTTATAAATTTCTTTTTTGTAAAAATATATTTTTAATGACTTTTAAAGACACAAAAAATTATTATCAAATAGCATCTATACAACTCGCTTTTAATTTAACAATAAAATTTCATCACTTTAATTTTCTTATTCATCAAAATATAATTAGATCCAAACATAATATTCATACATTTCATTTTTAACCAAACAAATAAAGAGATTGTAATTGTGAGTTATAATAGAAGAGCGGACGACAGTTGAGTAGGAAGGAAGATGTTGGTTCGACAGAGGAATGACGACACTAGTTGGTTGGACTGTGAAATTTTTGAAGTGAAATATGAAGTATTGAAAAGTTTAATTATGAATGGCTAATAAAATTTGAATAAAATGTGAAAGATTTTCTTAAAAAAAAAATGGATATCCGCAAACAGGATATCATTAAACTCGTATCCATATCCATTAACAAACATAAATTTAAATATTTATTTATTTTATCTGTAGATACCTATTAAGTTATTTGCCCTACATCTGTGACAGATTTTATCTGCGCATATCTCAGGTTAAAGATTTTTTTCATCCCTACTGTTATCAAACAAAATATTTATTTGAAGTAGGTTGTTGTACCAATTAGAGCATGCTAGTTAATCTAAAGTGGACCCCCCAACTCAATTGATGTGTGCTCATATTTTTAATAGGGTGCATTAATTGAACTTAAGTGTTATTATATGATGTTTTTCTATTTTATTTAATTATTTATTAAGTGTTTTTAATAATTAATTAATATAATATATTTAATAAATTAGTAATTAACATAAAAATTAAATTTTAATGTAATATAATTAAAGTAGGATTATGAATGTGAGAATTTTTTTCGTTATTGATTATGAAGCGATGTATTGTAGTGACCACTTGTTTCACACAAACAAGATTTTAACTATCGTATAGGTCTAGTTTGATTCTCCAGAAGTTCTTGATAAGAAGTCCCTGATTTTGGATCATCCAAAAGCCATTTTTCGTATTCCTAATGGAATTGTGGTTCAATGGAGGCACTTTCGTAATTTAGTTTGTTGCTCATGTTTTCATAATGTGGTTGTGTTGTTTGGGTTAATGTGTCCACAGTTAGGCGGTAGCAAGGTCGGTCTAGTGGTGCCATTGGTGAGAATGTTTTTTTTTTTTGGTAAAAAGGAAATTGTTGTTGCAATGATTAGAAGTTTATGTCTATTTAGGGCATTTGTTGTTTTTTTTATGTGTATGATGAGTTTGTAACTAGGGTTTGTTGGCCGAAAGATTAATAAAAATCTTGTGGATGTTGTTGGTAGTATAGGGTACGCTCTGTTAGTAAGATATGCACCTAAGAGGGGGTGAATTAGGTACTTAAAGATTTTTTTCGTCTTTGTGATAGTTTCAAGTTTTACTTTCCTAATAGATTACTATGTGATGAAAGCGATAAATGCGGAAAGTAAATGACACAGCGATATATCCTGGTTCCCCTCACAGTCTGAGAGTACTCCAGTCCCCTTTCAAAATGAAAGAGATTTTTAATAATGTTAGATCTTATGACAAGACTATCTTAGCCTTTCTATACAGACTCTAACAATCACACCAAGAACAATCCTCTTGGAGTTAACAACAAAGTGAAATAACAGAACAATCCTCCCTTAATTACTCTCTTGCTTCCAACAATCCTGGACAGCAAGGAATACAATTTTACACTCTTAGGTTCAATAATCCTGAAAATAAGATGTAATAAGCAAAATACTTAATTTTGAATTTTGTAGAAGTATTTGAATTTGATCTTCAATTATCAATCTAAAGATTGATCTTCTTCTTGAACAATCAAACTCTTATATAGGATATACAAGTGTTCTTAGATGGATGAATGAAACTAAAATGATTTGGATGAAAGTTTAAATGCACAAGTTTCACTCTTTGAAAATTCTAATTTTCACACTTGAAAAATTGAAAGTTTAATTATAATGAAAAGTTTGAAAATTATTTGCAAGAAGGTGAATCTCAAAGACTGAGATTATGAGGTTTATATAGCTTTTAAACACCTCTTCAAAGGAGTATAATTGATCAAGAGATGTCATGGTACAAGAATAAAAGAAAACACAAGTTTCTGCCAAGAGATGCAAGTTTTTGGCCTGCTGCTCCAGTGATAATCGGTTACCCCAAGTGGGTAATCGATTACATGCCTAAACGTTTTAAAAATTTTGAAAATTTCTTCAGGGTAATCGATTACCAAGTTAGGGTAACTGATTACTCTAAGCCAGTTTTTCCCAAAAACCTTAAAAAAGAGGCAGAAAGATTTTGAAAATGCACAAAACTTTTTCCAATGAATATGCAAAGAATGAGAAGGATTTTGAACACTTGCATATGCTATATAAAGGTCGAATGACATACCTTTCCTTTGTGCTAAACCATCTTCACATTTTCATCAAGACTTGATACATTTCTTTGATAATATGGGTCTTTGATATTGATCTTGATCATTTTGAAATTCTTTTAGCCATCCTGGAGCTGAGAAATATATGTCGCCATCAAAACCTTTGAGAAACCATGTCTTCACATTCTCCCCCTTTTTGATGATGAAAAATATTTTGAAAGTCTGATTCCTTTGTGCTATTCGAACAAAAGCTCCCCCTTGGATGATGTTCCCCCTTAAACCATTGATTTTAGAGAGGTCTTGAAAATCTGCATCTTTTGTTAGAAAAGAAAAAACACAATACCATACAACACAACTCTTCTCCCCCTTTGTCATTAACAAAAAGGATGGAAAAGTATTTCTCACGAGATCACAACATACCCATGAGATTACAACACATAAAACATACATCACAAACATAGTACATAAACGAATACGAGAAAAGTATGAAGTACATAAACATAGTAACGATGATAAAACAAAAACCGAACCATACTTAATCAATAGTACTTAATTATAGAATTGAAACAAAAACATAAGCAAGAAAATTCAATCACTCTGACATATCACTTATGTCTTCATCATTGTCTCCTTCTTCATCATCATCTCCATCTTCGTCACTTTCTTCCTCAATAGGTTGTGCTCGAAGTTGCGCTCTAGCAAAGTCTTTAAACATTTTTCTCATAGCAGCCATGTCACGCTGACGTTCCCTCTGATTAAAATACACCTTAGCTTCTATGGAACACATTTTTTTGTAGAGCACTTAGTTTGTGTATCCTTCTTCCGGAATGGACGGAGTAGAGAAGGATGAAGTTGGATATTTATAAATGTATCTATTGTCCGAACCTTGAGTTATACCTGTATTCCTTATTGTTGTAGACACATGCAATCTAGAAAGAAAAAGACTGATTGCGTGTGTTCTTCTTCTGCTGGATCTGAGCTTCTTTCACCCATATTTTTCTTTCCCTTGTTCTGGATTTTTGGAGCCATGGAAGCTTTGAAGGTTTTTAGGGTTTGAAAAGGGATTTTTAGATTTGGTGTTGGAGTGGTTTGAAAAGAGATGATGAGGGATTATATTGAGTGAATGAGAACATGGGTTTTAATATTGAGATTGAATAAAATTAAATGGGTGTGGAGGAGCAGTTAGAAGAGTGGAATGAATGAGAGTAGAAGAGTGAAGAATACCAATGTTTGTCTTTAAGTTCAGAAAAATAAGTGCTTATGGAATGAGTTAAAGACCTAAAAGTGAGTTTTAAAAGCAACTCTTCAATTCTATTTTTTTTAAATTGCAGGCATAACAGTGGTAATCGATTACCATATATGGCTAATCGGTTACCAGGTCAAATACGCGTCCAGGAAATAAATAAAAAAACAATAGGGTAGTCGATTACCCACTTGGTGTAACCGATTACCACACACAAAAAACAGCAAATACATAACTCAGGAAATACATGAGTTTTCCATTTTAATTTAAATTAACTTTACATGTTGAATCAAAATGCAACTTTGGGTGAACCAAAAACATAGATTAAGCTTCTTTAAAATCAAGATATGTATAATTTTTACAGTATACACATTTAGACAGATTGTAAAAATTTAAAGAAACTAAAAAAATTGTGTACCTTGGCATTATTTTCAAAAATAATGAAATATTTATTGAAGATTCAAAGGTCACCTTCATCTAAAATGCCAAGATCCCTTCGAATTTTGTAAAATGCTTCTTTAGTGAGTGGTTTTGTGAAGATGTCTGCCAGTTGATTATGTGTATCCACAAAGGTGACTTAGACGTCCTTTTGAAGTACATGATCATGTAGGAAGTGATGTTGTATGTCGATGTGTTTCGTCCTTGAATGCATAACTGAATTCCTCGTTATATTGATCCCACTTGTGTTATCACATCGTAAAGGAATGCACCTAAGATTAAGTCCATAATCATGTAGTTGTTGTTTGAGCCATAGGATTTGTGCACAACAACTACCTGCTGCAATGTATTCTGCTTCAGCCGTACTAAGTGCGACACAGGCTTGTTTCTTGCAAGACCATGATACTAATGTATTCCCTAGTATGTGACAAGTTCCACTTGTACTTTTTCTATCAGTTTTGCAACCAGCATAATCCGAGTCAAAATAACCCACTAAATCACATATACTACCTTTTGGATACCATAGCCCAACATTGGTCGTTCCTTTGAGATACTTCATGATTCTTTTAACAACGGTGAGATGTGACTCCTTCGGATTTGCTTGAAAACAGACACATAAACACACACTGAACATTATGTCAAGACGGCTTGTCGTCAAATATAATAAAGAACCAATCATACCTTGATACTTTGTAATATTAATTGAAACACCAGATTCGTCTTGATCAACATAAGTTCCGGATCTCATTGGAGTAGACATTGCTTGACAGCTATCCATGTCGAATCGCTTCAATAACTCTTTGCAACACTTGGCTTGGTTGATGAAGATGTCATCCTTTAACTTCTTAATTTGTAATCCAAGGAAATAGTTCATCTTACCCATCATAGACATCTCGAACTCTCCTTGCATCATCAATGAGAATTCCTCACAAAGATCTTTATTTGTCGAACCGAATATGATGTCGTCAACATAGACTTGAACTAATAAAGTGTTGTCCTTAATTCTTTTAATGAATAAGGTCGTATCTACTTTACCTTTTTCAAATCCTCTTTTGCAAAGAAATTTGCTAAGTCGATCATACCATGCCCTTGATGCTTGCTTTAGGCCATAAAGATATTTCTTCAACTTAAAGACATGCGAAGGATTCTTGAAGTCTTCAAAGCCAGGGGGTTGTTTGACATAGACATCTTAATTAATGTATCCATTCAAGAATGTGCTTTTGACATCCATTTAGAATAACTGAAAATTCAATGAACATGCATAAGCAAGTAATAAATGGATAGCTTCTAACCTTGCAACCGGAGCGAATGTTTCTTCAAAATCAATTCCTTCCTCTTGATTGTATCCTTGGGCCACCAATCATGGTTTGTTTCGAACAATTATTCCATTCTCATCAAGTTTGTTCTTAGACACTCATTTGGTATCGATGATGTGTTTATTACTTGGCCTAAGAACAAGTTCCCAAACTTGATTCCTTTTGAATTAGTTTAACTCTTCTTGCATAACAATAATCCATTGGTCGTCTTCTAAGGCTTTATCAACTTTGGAAGGTTCAATTTATGAAACAAATGCGATATTCAAGCATGCATCTTTGAGATTTAGTCAAGTTGTAACGCCTTGACTAATATCACCAATTACTTTATCAATTGGATGATCTCTATGAGTTCTCTATTCCTTAGGTAGATCATTGTTATTTGTCTCTTGTTGAATTCATTCTTCTTGATGCTTTGGTTGATTATCATCTTTTGCTTTGGAAGTATCTTCATTAGGAATATCTATAATATCATCATCATCACATAAAATAATTTCCTCCTTCGAGGGGTTAGATTCATCAAATTTTACATGCATTGATTCTTCAATAGTTAAAGTTCATTTATTATAAATTCTATAAGCTTTACTTGAAAGAGAATAACCAAGAAATATACCTTTGTCAGATTTCTCATTAAACTTACCAAGATTGTCTTTGTCATTGTTCAAGACAAAGCATTTGCATCCAAATATGTGAAAATAAGCAATGTTTGGTGTTCTCCCTTTGAAAAGTTCATAAGGAGTCTTTTTAAGAATAGGCCTAATATTTACTCTATTACTTACAAAGCATGTCATACTTACTACATTTGCCCAAAAATATTTTGTAAGATTTGAGTCTCTAAGCATTGTCCTTGCATGTTCCACTAGTGATCTATTCTTTCTTTCTATAACACTATTTTGTTGAGTAGTTCTTGGTGCCGAGAAATTGTGAGAAATTCCATGTTCTTCGCAAAATTCTTTGAAAGGAGCATTTTGAAATTCTCCACCATGATCGCTTCTTATGGAGGCAATTGTTAGTGACTTCTCATTTTGGATTTGCTTCACATATTTATTGAACGCCTTAAATGCATCACTTTTCTGCACCAAAAAGAATGTCTAAGTATATCTAGAGAAATCGTCAACAATAACTAAAACATATACATTACCTCTGAAGCTTCGTGTTCTTGATGGACCAAATAAGTCCATATGCAACAGTTATAGTGGACACCATATTTTTAGATATGAAAGTTGACTTGGTCTGCTTCCGTTTTTGACAAGCATCACACAACTTATCTTTGACAATCTTTATCTTTGGCAAGCCAATGACTAAATCATGCTTTACTAATTTATTAAAATGTTCCATATGAATGTGAGCAATCCTTTTGTGAAATAGCCATGAATCATTATTGTTCGTCATAAGACATTTTACCTTCAAATACAAGTCATCAAAGGAAATCATAAAAATATGGTTAGTTCATTTACCTTTAATTTTTACCTCATGATTGACTTCGTCTTCTATCAAACATTCATCTTTGTTGAATTTGATTTTGAAGCCTTTGTCACAAAGTTGGCTTATATTAAGAAGATTGTGCTTTAGTCCTTCAACGTAAAGTACATCTTCAATGGATGTGAAAGGTGGTGCTCCAACTTTGCCTATGCCAAGAATTCTCCCTTTGTTGTTATCTCCATAAGTAAAAAAAAACCTTGGCCTTAAGCACTAGATTTGAAATTTTGTCTATATCTCCAGTCATATGCTTCAAAAAACCACTATCAAGATAACATAGATTTGAAGAACTTATGTCGTTATCATCCCATGCAACATATTCCTTTTTGTTCTTTGTTTTCTTCTTGCCTTTGATTCCTCCTTTCTTGGACAACTTTGGAAAATCAGGCTTTATGTGACCTTGCTTACCACATTTATAACATGTGACATCTTATGTTGAAGTGGAAGTCTTTTTTTTCTTGAAGTTTTTCTTTCTCTTAGCATAATTAAAGTTCTTGTCATTCTTATCAAAAAATTTTCGAGTCTTTTAACTAGGAGCATAAAGGTTTCATCTTCTTCCAGTGCATCATCATTTTGATCATCTTTTAAATTTACTTTTAATGTGATACCCTTGGACTTCTTTTCTTGATGTTCATGTTTTTTAAGTCGTCCAAGTTCTAATTCGTGTTCCTGAATCTTTCCAAATAAATATGAAGAAGTCATGGTAGAAAGACTTTTCTTTTCCGATATAGCTATAACTTTTAGTTTCCATTCTCTTGTCAAGGATCTGGGAATTTTGAGATTTAGTTCATCGTTAGAAAATGTCTTACAAAGTTCTATTAAGTGATTAGTCAAATGTACGAATCTTTTCTGAAGAGCAACTATGGATTCTCCGGGATGCATTCGAAACATCTCATATTCCTGACTTAATGTATTCAGTTTAGATCTTTTGACTTCAGTGGTTCCTTCATGAGTTTCTACCAAGGTATCACAGATTTCTTTTGCAGATTTACATTGTGAAACGCGAAAGAATTCATCCATGCTTAATGCACTTTGTAATATGTTAATAGCTTTCTTTTCATCAAGTATTTTCTTTTTGTCATCTTCATCATATGAACTTTTAATCTTAGCAGTGCCAACACCATTAACCACACTAACTGGCTCATGAGGACCATTTTCAACAGTTTCCCAGATTCCTTCTCCTTGAGCTTCTAAATGTGCTTTCATACAGATCTTCCAAAAGTCAAAATAATCTCCAGAAAATAGAGGAGGTTTGTTATTGTTGCCGCCATCTTTGAAAACCGGATTTGAGCTAGTGGAAGCCATGTTGGATCAATAGGAACAGGTTACCCATAACCTGCTCTGATGCCAATTGTTAGTAAGATATGTACCTAAGAGGGGGTGAATTATGTACTTAAAGATTTTTCCGAATTTGTGATGGTTTTAAGTTATACTTTCCTAATAGATTACTATGTGATGAAAGCGATAAATGCGGAAAGTAAATGACACAATGATATATCCTGGCTCCCCTCACAGACCAAGAGTACTCCAGTTCCCTTTCAACATGAAAGAGATTTTTAATAATGTTAGATCTTATGACAAGACTATCCTAGTGTTTCTATACAGACTTTAACAATCACACCAAGAACAATCCTCTTGGATTTTACAACAAAGTGAAATAAGAGAACAATCCTCCCTTAATCACTCTCTTGCTTCCAACAATCCTGAACAACAAAGAATACAATTTTACACTCTTAGATTCAACAATCCTAAAAAAATAAGATGTAATAAGCAAAATACTTAATTCTGGATTTTGTAGGAGTATTTGAAGTTGATCTTCAATTATCAATCTAAAGATTAATCTTCTTATTGAATAAACAAACTCTTATACAGGATATACAAGTGTTCTTAGATGGAAGAATGAAACTAAAATGATTTGGGTGAAAGTTTAAATGCACAAGTTTCACTCTTTGAAAATTCTGATTTTCACACTTGATAAATTGAAAGTTTAATGATAATGAAAAGTTTAAAAATTATTTGCAAGAAGGTGAATCTCAAAGACTGAGATTATGATGTTTATATAGCTTCTAAACACCTCTTCAAAGGAGTATAATTAATCAAGAGATGTCATGGTACAAGAATAAAAGAAAACACAAGTTTTTGCCAAGAGATGCAAGTTTTTGACCTGTTGCGCCAGTGATAATCGTTACCCCAAGTGGGTAATCAATTACATGCCTCAACATTTTAAAAATTTTGAAAATTTCTTTAGGGTAATCGATTACCAGGTTAGGCTAACCGATTACTCTAAGCCAGTTTTGCCCAAAACCCTTAAAAAAGAGGCAGAAAGGTTTTGAAAATGCACAAAACTTTTTCTAATGAATATGCAAAGACTGAGCAGGGTTTTGAACACTTTCATATGCTATATAAAGGTTGAATGTCATACCTTTCCTTTGTTCTAAACCATCTTCACGTTTTCATCAAGACTTGATACATTTCTTTGACAATATGGGTCTTTGATCTTGACCTTGATCATTTTGAAATTCTTTTAGCCATCCTGGAGCTGAGAAGTATATGTTTTTGAGTGTATGATATGTATTGGTTTTAGGTATGAGTATTTGTGGTTTGGTAATTTTGTTTGTTTAGAAAATGGGTGCAAGTTTGTTGCTGGTTTTGTTTGACGCTTGATGATGGTGCTCATTCACATGGGTCGACCAAATATCTAACTTCGTACATATAAACCCAATTGTAATCGATATATCAATATATGTGTTAAGGAATTGATTTGAATTCAGTTTTCATTACAAAGTTGCAAAATAATCTAATAGCATGCAATAATAAACACAATATCATCTTCGTCATGAACAACGTTCAACAACATATCTTTAACATGTATGTCATTCTTAATTTTCCACCAACAATGCTGGATATCATAATTGTCCTCCATAAAAAATATTTATGAAGGGGTCTGTTGTCGCTACGCGAAAAATGACACAGAGTCGCCACCAGATTTTATTTATCCCAAGGAGGGAAAGGAAATAACGATAAAACCTTTATGAAAAGAGCATGGTCATCGCAACCAAATTTTAGGGTCCGGGAGTCAGTTATGGGAGGGGAAGGTATTAGCACCCCTCACATCCATCGTATTTGATGGGAACCTTCTAAGTTGTTTAGCTTGAATGGGTGTTTTAATCTAAGAGTTTGCTTGCTTAAAAGAAAAGACGGGTTGGTTTTTTATTAGAGTGCTCACCAAGGATTGTGGCCCTTGTGCCTACGTATCCTCACTTAAAAGAAGTGAAGAATCAGAGCTCCTTAGTTTAGAGGCTTGTGAACTGGTTGTTTGTTGGTTGATTCTATACCTTGAAAAAGGGTTTTCGGATTGATGCCCTAAGGCGAAAAGAAGATTGATGAGTTGATGTTATTTTTTTAGATTTTTGAGAAGAAATTGTTTTTGATTAGGATCACACTAAAGAATTTGGATAGAGATGAATGTTTCGAATAACCAAATCGAGTGCCTTGTATTCAAAACATTTGAAACGAGTGTAGGAGGGGATCCATTCTCATTCCTTCTCCACCACTTTAAAGCTCATGGCATATAACCCTAATTGTATCTTTATTGTATTTTGGATTTTTATGAGAAAAATACCACATGATGTTGGGCCAAAGGTTTTATTGCTTGTAAAAATATTTGAAGTGATACGAAAAAGGTCGATGGCGGGGCACAAGGCAATCGACTTACAAGGGTGAAAGTGGCTCGATAAAATCGAGAGTTTATTTTTGAAAATAGTTTTGGAACCAAAAGTCAAAAATGACCATAATAACACCCAAATACAATGGCCACACAACCACATCGGATTAGTCAGCTTGAAAAAAACACAAAACATAAAAAATAAATAAAAAACAGCATGAAATGCATCAAGAAGTTCGCCGTGCGAACTCCTTGAAAATTTTTTTTGGAAGAAAACTTAAAAAACTAAGGGAAGTTCGTTGTGCGAACCTTGCAGCGAAGCTGCCCAGAAAACAACATGAAGTTCGATGTGCGAACTTCCCCATGAACGTGCACTATTCACAAACAAAAGCGAAAGGAACTGAAGTTCGCTGTGCGAACCTTGCAGCGAAGCTGCCCAGAAAAAACAGCAAGAAGTTCGTTGTACGAACTTTCTAGCAAACGCAAACAGAGGCAAAAGGAGCCAAAGTTTGTAGTGCGAAGGTGCCAGCGAACAACTCGCTGACTAAAAATAAAGGAAAACTTGAACTTTGAGTGTCACAAACTAATGTTCGCTAGGCGAAGGAGATGTTCGCAGTGCGAACATGATAGGAAAATGAGTATTTTTCAACTCATCTCACTATGAAAACTACACTATGTTCCATCTTTCTTTCTTTGTTTCTTATAGCATTTCTTGGTCACTCTTGAGACCATATTACAACATACAACACAAACATCACTTAAAAATAAAACATGTAAAATGTAAAGAGATAAGAGTTTGAGAGGAAGGATACCCAAGAGCTACTATCTTCCTTCACCAATGGCTTTTGTTGGGTGTGCTTTGTGGTTCACCTCCTTCTTCTGGTTTTCTAACACTCTTTTATTCTCTCAATGGTTAGTGAATGCTCTCAATATTTCTCTCCTTTTTCTATTTTTTCTTTCAATGTTTCTCTTGTGCTTTTATCACTCTATATTTTTTTGGTTTTTTCTCTTTATCTCTTGCTCTACCTATGCTTTTCCCTTTTTTCTATTGCTCCTTTTCCTTTTAAACTCAGCACATTAAGGTTTTCCCTCCTTTTAAAACTTCAGATTTTTACTTGGAAATGTCCAATTCCACTTTATTGATGTCAATCTCTTTCTTTCCATTTTCATGTGTGATGTTATGTTGTATTTTGCTGCTGCACTTTGTCTAGCCTGACTTTTTTCTGTTGCACCTTGCATTGCTCTCAAATCTTGTACCCATTTGTTGGCTTGTACTTGGACTGTCCTTGTGGTTAATGTTACTACCTTTGAAAGAATTTTTAAATTCTGATATTTGATGTATAGATGCATCACCATGAGTTTATCCCTTTGGTTTTGTGACATGAATTGTTTGGCTATGAGGCAAATTGTCACTTCTTGCATGGGACTATTTTTGATCACATTAAAATGGCCCATGACTAAGCATGCATAGTTTTGATCTTGACATGTTCCAATGTTAAGTTGTATGTTAATTATTTTCCTTGGATGTTTGTAGGCATAATAAAGAACATGTGGACTTAATGGGGTATGAAGGATATCATAGCATGAAGTTGGTTAGAAACTTGAATTAAGATTAGAAATAGCTTAATTTTCTAAGCATTACTTAGAGTTAGAAACTTTGTAACAAATGTGACATTCTTGCAATGTCATGAAATTTCCCTTTGTAATATTCTTGAATCTAATCTTGAATTCATGAATCTTGAATTTGGAATAATGGATCTCCCTTATGCCATTGAATTTGAAATGAATGAAGTCTTGAATTATGAACTTGTGATCTTGACTTATGCCTTGCAAATTTGAATTCCACTTGAACATAGAATTTGAAACAAAGTTGGATAAAGAAATCTTGAATTAGGCTTTGCACTTCATTTTCATTAGGAATATTGGTCTTGAATATCTTAATATTCTTCAAGTAACTTCTCCTTTAAGGAATCTACATGAGTAGACTTTCCAACTTGAACCAAACCTTAGATGATGAACCTTTTCTTCAATGTAGCCCATGATAGGAAATTTGTCTTATTTGAAATGGAAAACAAAGGACCAACTCAATCCTTACCTTGTGAACCCACATGCTCGATATGCAATAGAACGATGTATGATATGATGAACGTATGATATGAAAGGCTATGGTGAAAATGAGGGTGTGACATCTATTTTTCTATACTTTCTTTTACCTCCATTAAGCTCTTTGTGTAACCAATTGTTCAAGCTAGCACCCAGTTGCTCAAATTTCCAGTAAATCATAAAAAGGGTCTTCATGGGAGACTTGATCCCTAAATAAAAAACATCACCATCAATACTCATGTTAGAACAAATGAATAAAAAAATTTATAAAAATTTGAGGAAAGGTGCGAGGAAATGTTTTGTAAAACACCTCTATTTTATAAAATTTTGATCATATGTAGTCTACAATTTAATTGGCGTGATAAATTAAAATATAATATAAAATATTATACAATAATTTTTTATTATATAAATTAAAAATTTTAAAAAAATGCAAATCATGTATGGTTCAGGAAATTGGTGTGCCCTTTGAAAATTGAGAGATCGTGCCAATTGGATTTGTGCTTCCATTATAACACATAAGCATGCTCCAATTGATCATAAAGTACCTCTAAAAATAAGGTGGCCGAGCCAATTGAATTGGCACTTTGTCTGAGACTTTTAATTTTTTGGCTTGAAACTAGTGTAGTTTAGGATTTAAGTTGGAAAATTGAGTTTAATGGTCAATTTGATAGGATTTATGTCTACGATTTGGCTAATGAAGAAGTCAATTATGTAGGCAATCAATAAATGCATGATGAATATCAAAAGAACAACTTTCCAAGGAACAAAATCTTCAATAAGTATGGAGATTTGAAGTTGGTCCATAAAATAGACAACCTTATCAACATTAAACACAAATACCTCTATAAAAATACAAAGCAAAAAATTTGGAGGACCCACTCAATCAATTTAGGCAGTGTTAATTGCCAATCAAAAGTGTTGGGTAAATGACTTCAAGAACAAGCGGGGGTGAACTTTGGTGTTTAAAATTCTCTACTGATTTAATGGTTTTCTTGATTATATTTGAAATTGTGTTAGTAATTTCTTAAGGATAGAGTAAACAACATCATAAATAAGAAACAGTAAAGTAAACAACATAAATTTAAGAGAATAAGGGTTAGAGAGATTGCACTAGAGATTTATCCAAGTTTGAACGAACATTGTCCTAGTCCTATCCCCTAGAGATCTTCTTAAGATTTTGACTAAAACTTTGAGCTTTTACATATTATGCCCACAAACCTTTTGGTGCAAGTTAATCTTTAAAATGGCTTATCCCCAATCTAAAATGAAGCTTTTACATAGGTTAAGTTAACTAACCAAATAGAGATTTTACAGGCTAATCTAAAGAACTCAAACAGGGATTTTAAGACGGGTCAAATCTCAAGAACTAAACTTTATTCTTCAAAAGTATCAGACTCTTCAAAGTGATCACAAGGAAACTTCACTCAAACAATTTCTTCCTTCCATGTAGTGTTTCACTTAAGAATACAAAGACAAATTAAGTGGAAGAAAATATTCTTTGAGAGAGAGAGAGAGAGAGAGAGAGAGAGAGATTCCAAAGGAAATGAAAACTTTGGAGAAATTGTGTGAAATGAAGAGGAGACCGCCCTCATTTTTATAGGAGATGAAAAAATGAAAAATAAAATGATCCATGGGAATTTTAAATTCCTCAGTCGATTGACATAAGATCCCAATCGATTAGGTGACCTAAATAATAAATTATCTTGATCCATTTTAGAAAGTTTGGATAAGTAGTAGTTGTCAGTCACTAAAATACTATCATAATCGATTATATAGTCATTTAGGCTTCTCCTAGTCAATTGGCTCAAGGTTTTAATCTATTTGTTAGTTAAATGAAGCTTTTTTTTTCATTCAAGACGGAGAATAAGTTTTTGAAAACTAGAGTACTGAAATAAATAAACTCAATTGAGAAAAGTTTCAAACCAAAGTTCATGGATTGCATATTTCCTTCTTAATAATTAGTTTGTTTTAACTTAATTTTTTTTTTTTGTATTTTCAGAAATAATTTTATAATTTTTTAAATATTAAAAAAATTGAATTGAATTTTTATAAATTAAAAGACTAATTTTATAATAATGTGTAATAAAAAAAATATTATTAAAGATTAAAATATAGTCAAAATTATACATTTAAAAAAATGTGTATCTCAAAAATAATTTTTAAGAAAAAGAAAAAAAAAAAAATATATTATATATATATATATATAATATATATATATATATATATATATATATATATATATATATTATATATATATATATATATGTATATATATATATTTATATATATATATATATATATATATATATATATATATATATATATATATATATATATATATATATATATATATGTATGTATTCTCTTTCCCTAAACTTTTATATATATATATATATATATATATATATATATATATATATATATATATATATAGAGAGAGAGAGAGAGAGAGAGATTAGAGAGAGAGAGAGAGAGAGAGAGAGAGAAGAGAGAGAGAGAGAGAGAGAGAGAGAGAGAGATGAGAGAGAGAGAGAGAGAGAGAGAGAGAGAGAGAGAGAGAGAGAGAGCAGTGAGAGAAAGAGAGAGAGAGAGAGGATATCAATGAGAGTGATTTTAAATGAGAGATGAGAGAAACAAATAACAACCATTAGATCAAATTAATAAGAGAGAAAAATTAATAGTCACATTAATGAATGAGTTTAATTCATGATATAATGGTTGTTGTTTGTTCCTCTCATCTCTCATTTTAAAAAGTTAATCATGATATAATAGTTGTTGTTTGTTCCTCTCATCTCTTATTTAAAATCCTTCTCACTTGATATGCTCATATATATATATATATATTATATATATATATATATATATATAAATATTATATATATATATATATATATATATATATATATATATATATATATATATATATATATATATATATATATATATATATATATATATATATATATATATATATATATATATATAAGTTTAGGGAAAGAGAAGTGTGGTTGCTAAAGTGTAACATATAGTTGGATGTTTAATTTCTTTTGGATCTCATTATACAATTAATTTATCTATAAAAAGTAGATAAAGTGAATAATAATAATTTTTTATTAATAAATGTTATCTGCATACATAACAAATTATTTAAATGATATAAAAATAAGTTATATTAAAAATAAATATTTTATATAAAGGTTTTTTCAAAAGAAAAGTTAGTTGTTTAAAAAAAATTATGTAAGAATATAAAAATTATGTTTAAAAAATTCAAATAACGTCCAAAAAATAATCTAATGAATACGACCTTGGTTGAAAATTTACTATTGAATTAGTAAAAGTACCATTTTCTATGACTTTTATCGTACCGATATTTTTATCTCTTAGGAATATTTTGGATAATTTATGTGTGTAGGATCTATTAAAAAGTTTTTAAAAGATTTTATTGATATTAAAAAAATATAAATGGTTGTGTTAAATATTTGAGAAGAATGTAATAATCTAAAAAATTAAGAGAAATTTATTTAAAAAATCCAAAAAACTATAATAGATATGAATGCTCTAAACAAGACTGCAATATCGTACAAAATTTTACTTATCCTATTATTTATTCCTCAATGTCATTTAAAGTCCCAAATATAACTATGGTTCTTTGGAAAGCTCACTATTTTCTCAGGTATTTTCTATTGTCTCTCGGATTTTAATCACTAATGTAGTTTAAACTTACGCAATAAATCGCTATCACAACGATAAATTATGCTAGAATTGAAACAACTAAGTGTGTTGTAACAACCCGTATAATATATATCTAGTATAATATCATACAAATATTATCATTTGATATTGATAAATTATAAGTGCTTTTTTGGCATCGTTT